>JBCNJP010000012.1:5392536-5523206 GCA_039602395.1 Deinandra increscens subsp. villosa | reverse complement strand
ACGTCAAATAGTTGGCATAATACAACTATGTAGTGCTCTCCAGCTTACATTGTACTTGGAGTTTGGAGGAGTAGACACTCCACATAAACAAGAGTTGATAGACAAATATATGTGGTAAATCTACCCTTAAATATCTTGTTATCTCTTTGAGACATTTATATGATTTTCTTTTTGACATAAAGTTAAGTACGAGTGTCTTTCTCTTCTATAACCAAGCTTTACTACTTGCACTGTACAAGTCTTTGTATTATTTGCCATGACGGTTGTACCCTGTATACATCGGTCACTATCGCGCATATATATGTATTCACGCATACATATGTATATGCATATATTTATACATTCTTAAGTATAAATTCATCGTACCCGCATGTATTATATCAATGGATCTGCTATTATCCGCGGGGTTGACTAACGTATCAATTCTCCAACCAATGAACAAGCAAGGTTCACGATGATATTTTTCTTGTACGTTGCTCTCAACAATATATTCACTTGAAGTTAAACTATAGAAATTAAAATAAGTGAGGTATGGATGTAAAAGTCCGCATAGGACAATATCTAAAACATGTGTAGTATGGGTTGTCCATTATGCTAGACAAGTTGTACACATATACATAGTGTCAGAGAAAGGAAAGTGTGTTTGGTTTTTCGTTTGCCCCTTTACTCAAGTGCATGACCAGTTTTCATTTCTAATGAGAGTGTATGTTCCCAATGTCTTTATTATTTTTTTTTTGAACGGCAACTTCAATAAAACACCCGCTAGCAAGAGGCTAGACGGAAAAAACGAGAACAACAAGAAAAAGAAAATTACATGATATACTTACACCAATCCTCCCAAACAATGTCCCCCATCTTACCCCTATGTTTTAACCAAAAGAAACACAACGCTTTAGATTCTTTAACAATCCATTGCACGGACGCTTTCTTGTTGTTGAAGGTTGCCTCGTTCCTCGCTTTCCAAATAGACCAACACACCACAAGAATCACCAATTGCACTCTTTTTGCTTTGACTTTATCTCCAATAGATTGATGAATGGAGAAAAGATCCTTTACCTCAAAAGCAAAAATTGGAGGGATATTGCACCATTGCGAGATTAAATTCCACACATTGGCCGCCACTTCACAAGAGATAAAAAGATGAATCCCGTCTTCATTAGCATCTCCGCAAATTTTACATCTATGATCGGCCACCGGCACCCGTCTCGAAACCACTTGGTCCACAGTTTGCAGCCTATTTCTTAGTAATCTCCACCCAAATAAATTCACACTAGAAGGAGCCCATTTAATCCATTGGTACACATACCCAGGCGTGGATTGGTCTTCAAGCAGGGTCCTTATCCAATGGGCTGACATAGTGTTGTCTGGTCCACCAATACAAATCCAAACATTCCCACTGACCTGGAACTTCATGCGTAAGTTAATCCCATGAGCCAACAGATAGCCATTAATTTTAATTATTTCTTTCCAACACCCATTAATATACTTATTGCATGGTAGAAAGCTTAGACGTCGACCGCTCTCGTGAATGGAGTACACCACTCTCTTCCATAAGCTACGACTTTCCACCTTATATCTCCACAACCACTTCACAAGGAGACTAATATTCATATCACCAAGTTTGCAAAGCCCCAAGCCTCCATGTTTTTTAGGCCTCAAGACATCTTCCTTGCACACCCAATGAGTTTTGAATTTATTAGCGGTTCCACCCCAAAGAAAATTAAGTCTAAGGCTATCGAGTTTTTTAATAATAGCATCGGGGGCCTTATAAAGCGAAAAATAATAGATAGGGAGAGAGTCAAGAACCGACTTAATCAAAACTAGCTTTCCCCCCATAGAAAGACAAGAAGCCTTCCAAAGTGAGAGTCTACTTTCAAACACATCCATCACCGGTTTCCAATTTGCAATACGGTTCATATTAGCTCCAACCATGATCCCGAGATGTTTGAAAGGAAGTTTTCCAACTTTACACCCAATGATACCCGCACACTCTTCAAGCTCATCCTCTCCAACATTAATACCAAATACCGAACATTTATCAATGTTGACTTTAAGGCCCGAGACAATGTGAAAGATTCTAAGGATACGAAGAAGAAGCTTCACATTATCCAAACCCCACTCACCTACCATAATTGCATCATCCGCAAAGAGAAGATGTGAAATTGTAGGACCATTATTCGGGCATCTAACACCGAGGAAGTTATGAGAACTCGTAGCCTTCACCATCAACCCATGCAACGCCTCCATGACAAGGATGAATAGAAAAGGGGAAAGAGGATCCCCTTGCCTAACACCCCTCTCCATGTTGAATTCCCAAGTAGGCGATCCATTAACAAGGACCGAGGCTCGAACCGAGGAGAGACAACCGCTAACCCACTTCCTCCAACGCGCGGGGAACCCCATAATAGACATAACCTCATCAATGAAAGCCCAATCCACCGAGTCGAAAGCCTTTTCAAAATCAATTTTGAAAAGGAAACTAGGCGATTTGGATTTTTTGATCCAAGAAATAAGCTCGTTCAAGACCAACGGGCCGTCCAAGATGTACCGTCCCGACACATACGCCATTTGTGTCTCCGACACAACCGACCCAACAACAAGCTTCAATCTATTGGCAAGGACTTTAGAAATAACCTTAGAAATACAACCCACAAGGCTAATAGGCCTATAATCTTTTAGACCTTGCGGGTCATTTTTCTTAGGAAAGAGATGAATGAATGAAGCACCGCAACCACTACTAATCGAACCATGTTCATAAAACTCAGCAAGAATATCAAAGAAATCTTGACCAAGGAGGTTCCAATAGCGCTTGATGAAGGTAAAATTGAACCCATCCGGACCCGGTGCTTTGTCTCCCCCACAATCCCAAACCGCTCTTTTAATTTCTTCCATCCCAAATGGTTCCACCAACATATTTTGATCAGCCACAGCCAATGATTTGAGGCCCGTGCAACAGCCCCTAGGTCTCTGAAAACAAGGCTTTTTAAATTTTTCTTTAAAAAATTTCCACACCTCTTTTTTAACCTTAATAGGATCCGACTCCCACTCACCATTAATCACAAGGCCGTTGATCCTATTAGAGGTGATGTTGGCTTTGCAAACCCCGTGAAAATATGCCGAGTTTTCATCCCCTTCAATCGCCCATTTTATTCTCGCTTTTTGTTTCAAATCCATCGACTTAGCTTTATCAACCACTTGCCACTTTGCTTTTGCCTCTGCCCACTTGTTTAAATCCAACTCACTTAACAGCCCCTGATCCGCTTTAAGCTCAAAGGAATTACATTCTTCTAGCAACAGGTCAACATCACCATATTCCTTTGCCTTTTGAGATTTAACCCATTCTTTGAGCCTAAATTTAATAGCTCTTAGCTTCTTAGCCAAAAACGCATCAGCAGCCAACACGCCTCTGTCCCCCATATTTTTTGACACACCTTCAACCACTTCATCAATACCATTTAGACTAAGCCAAGAGTTGAAAAAACGAAACGGAATAGGCCCATAGTCAACCGACGACACACAAAGGGTGACCGGACTATGGTCCGAGTACTTACGATGATGTGCCCGTAAAGTGGCAGCCGGCCAACGTCTTCTAAACTCCGCACACACTAACACCCGGTCAAGTTTACTTAGCTTCTTTCCCCCGTTACCCGAATACGTAAACTTTAGGCCACCCATCGAATACTCATGAAGATTAGCTTGATAAATAAAATCATTAAAGTTGCTAGCACCAACCGCATCAAATATAGAACCTTGTCTTTCACTAGCATCACGGACTTCATTGAAGTCACCAAGCAAAACTTTAAAACCCGAAAGAGAATCGATGAGAGCGAGCAAAGTGTCCCAAAGGATCTTCTTCTCCCGGTTGCCTTGCGGGGCATAAACATTTATAACATTTATGTCTACGTTGCAGCCCAAGATAACGCCCTGGACTAACAAGAAATTTCTGTTTTTGGTAACCGAGTGAGCGGTAAAGCGACCCGGGTCCCAAAAACAAGCCAAACCCCCCGAGTGACCACAAGCATCAACGAAGGCATACTCCACTTTACTTTTACCCCACAACTTAGAGATAGGGATTCTATCCGACGACT
This sequence comes from Deinandra increscens subsp. villosa, assembly GCA_039602395.1. Classification (NCBI taxonomy): domain Eukaryota; kingdom Viridiplantae; phylum Streptophyta; class Magnoliopsida; order Asterales; family Asteraceae; genus Deinandra; species Deinandra increscens. The sequence goes on along the minus strand of JBCNJP010000012.1, from coordinate 5,519,118 downwards.
TACACAATGTTTCTTGAATGCATATAAACGAACACTTATTGAGCTTCTTGATAAGGTTAACGTACCCGACCTTATCGTCACTCATCCCCCATAAATTAATTGTCAAGAAATCCATTAAGACCGATTTTGGACACCTTCTCCCTGCATAGCGACCCCAGCTTGTTCTCTCGTGACCACAATACCCATATCCAGAGCCAACCTGATAGTAGCATCGATTTCTTCCTCATCCCCGGGATTGTTCGCAGCAAAAGGAATAGGGACAGAGGTTGTATAGGCCTCTGAAGACCCCGCTCTCCCTCTACCGACCTTCTTTAATCTTCTACCACCCGGAGTATCGACCTCAGCCATAGGGGGAAGGTCGAGCGGACTTACAGAAGGGGATTTTAAACAAACCCTTTTTTTCCTAAGTCCCACCTCTTTAACATTTGGATCAGGTGCGGGTGTGGAAGCATTGGGCCCACTGTCAAACGAGGATGAGACAGGCCCATCAACAAGGCCCACCTCCAAGATATTACACTCCAGGCCCGGTTCACCATTTAAATTAGCAACCACCGGGTCAGCCGGGTTATCCACTTCGACCGAATCATTTCCAACCGGGTTAGACTCTTCGACCGGATCTTGCCCAACCGGGTTCACGCATGCATGAACGTCCTCCATCTCAGTCTCGAAAGACTCAGCCGCCGCCCTAAATTCTCCTTCTTCCAAAAAATCATCATGATCAATGTATCCCGAGGTAGGCGGTGTCTGTTCCTCTACCACCCCGGAATCACCCTTACCCACTTCTTCCGCCACCTCGTTTGCCGGTATCACATCGCCGCCGGCATCCGAAACCACCGGAGACCACCCTGCAACCTCCCTGACCAAACAGCGAATTTTTTCTCCTCTCCAAAGCAAGAACACATTCTCCATAATGGGGCCTGGGCCATTGGAAAGGATAATCACTTGGCAGCAAGTTAAATCAACATCAAATTCTCCAGCACCAGATTTTTCCGCCACCGATCCAAACAGAGCACCGATTCTATTCGCAAGACCGGAACCCCAGAGATGTGCAGGGATACCCACAACCTGGAGTTTGACAAACCTTTCAAACGGAACTATCTGACCGGACCACAGTTCTAACTTAGAGAAACAGACTTTCCACACCAGCTCCATCGTCAAGAATGCATCCCTCTCCACTTCCGAAGGGAACGATATGAGGACGTTAAGACCCCCCAAGAACTTCACCACACAACCGACTCCAAGCCCTGAAAGGATAGCTTGAAGGTTGCACACAGTTTCATAGTCTTTGGCTCTCCCAAGAAGAGAAGATTTGCACCATGACTTACTTGCACTTGACATATGTTCATCCACCGACAACTGCAGCTCCTTCGGGACAGCCCCTCCACCTCCAAGGACGTCCTTAAACGACCTACCACCTTGGACGAACCCAGCCGACGATGTGTTCGGAGTGCCCTTCGGAACCCATCTGTGGTTAGGCTCCTTCCTTACAACGTTAACCTTGTGCCCGTCTCGATCTATGCGTTCAAGATTGGCATGAAGCTTCATCCCCCCGATCTTTATGTTGCATAAGTTGTTCTCTAACGCCACTTTGTTGTTCACCCTCAAGAATTTGACAAACCCGAATCTCTCATTGTCCCAATTCTTTCTCTTGGAAATGTACACATCGGACACTAAACCATGCTCCTGGAAGATGTTCTTGAGATCCAAGATCGAACAATCGTCGGGAAAGTTGGTGATGTAATAGATTGTTAGATGAGGAGAGGGATTCCTTGGATTAAAACTCGTGTTTTTGTTAGGATTGTGTCTTCTCCGGCGTTTGGCCGGCTCCCAGTCACCTTCGTCATGTCTTCCGCCTCCTTTATTATTAACCTCTTTAAAAAAAAGAATTATATAATAATAATAGCAATGGATGCCAGCCTTTTCTTCTGACATAATTTATTAGATTGACAATAAATCAACTATTTGTACCATACGTATCATGTGTTGTACATGTGCTTTGCCTTGTTTTTTTTTTAAAAAAAAAAAAAATATTCACACGAATCTTGAGCAGCCATGAACTTTGCCCTTTTTTTTAAAGATTAATACCTTAAATTTTAAATAAAGGGCTATTTGTTATCTTGAGCCTTTAGTGACACGGGTCATACATCTCATTTCATGCTTATATAACCTTATAAGGATTCAACAAATCATTATAAAATGCTTTTCGCAGGGTAAAGAGTGTGAGATTTAGGACCTGTAAGTCGGTTACGAATGGAGATTCATCCGTGAATATACTCCAAATCTGCAGATCTAAAGTGTTTCAAGAGAGCTCTTCATATATCAACACATCCTTTGGCAGATCTGCTCATACCTTCTTTGTTTCTTATCTTTTTCTTTTACATAAAAGAAATTAACAACAAATCTGATCTTTCTCAAGAAATGTCTCGAAAAATGTGTTCTAGATCTTCATAGAGACGTCTAAAACATGTCTCTGTTTTCATATAGATGCGCAAGCATGGCTTGGAACGGAAGGATACGGATCTGGCCCTTATGTTGCTAGAATATGAAGCCGTTTCTCGGTCCCACGGATGGCGCCAATGTTGCGTCCCAGAATCCCGGGGTAGGATTCTGGTAGCTACAGGTGTGTGTGTGTGGAGGGAAGAGATCCTCCGGCTCAGATCCGTATGAACTTATTCCGTTCCGTTTCCATCATCGCCATCGTTGGGTCTCCTCCGTGCATATGTGTGTGTATGCAGGAGAAGGTTTTGGGGGAGTGTAGAGAGAGAGATGGGGTTTTCTCACCCATCTTCCAACTTACTTGAGTGAGTGTGAGGGTGTCCATATTTATAGGACCAATCCTTTAGCTGGCCATGAGTTGTTACTTAGTGAGTAAGATTGAATCTTGGCCAAGTATTTTGACGAAGGGGCACGTACTGCGACGAAGGGGCAAGTACTGCGACGAAGGGGCACGGATGACACTGACGAAGGGACATAAGTCATGTACTTAATGACTAAGTCAACTTGTCACATCGTCCTTGTGGTACTGTTCATGTACTTTGTGTCTCCTAGATACCAGACATGTATGATTTATTCCTTTTATCAAGAGAGTGTGCCCCCTTCCGTCTAGGCGAACCCCTTATCGGGGTCCTTGGGGCCCTTAGCCCTTATGCGAGGGGTATCTCTCTGACAAGGCCATTCAGGGACATATTTCTATAAGTCAAAGGGTAGAGCTTCACCGTAGCCCTTCTCCTTGGGGTAGAGCTTCTGCGTAGCCCTTATAGGGGTATAGCCCAATATTTATGAAAAATTATTAAACGTGTCTTTTAAGTTTAAAAATTATAGGTAAGGTTCTTCTTGTGAAAAAATTATCACGCTTTGTGTTCTTTTCATCAACAGAGGTTAAGTTTTTTTTTTTTTTGGATTGCCTAGTACTCCACCAAATAGTAAACCATGATTCCAGACTTTTTTGAAATAAGAGAGAAATCCACTAATAAAAAGAGTATAGATGTAAGATATCAAAGAGGAGTGAATGCTTTAGTTTTAACTATTTTTTCATCTATAAATTGTTAATGAACCCATCTCATTCGTCAACTCTATGTAATCTAATATTTCTCTCACGCCTCAATTCTTTTACAAATTATCGAAACTATGAATCTATTCACTATTTTATTTTTTATTTTTTGTTTATGATATCGTGGTTAGGCCTTGGATGTAGAAAAAAATACAGAATTATATGAAAGTTCGAATGAATACCATCTCTAGAAGAAATCAAAGTGGCGGTTTGGGATTGTGGTTCTGATAAAGCCCCAAGTCCTGATGGTTTCTCGTTTGGTTTTTTGAAGAAATTCTTGGATTTGTTGAAGATGGATGTTTCGGATTTTGTTAAAGAGTTCTTTGAAAAATCGTGTATTCCCTTAGGATGCAACTCGTCCTTCATCACCTTGATTCCTAAGATTCAAAGCCCGGTGTCGTTCGAAGATTATAGACCTATTAGCCTGGTGGGGATGCAGTATAAAATCATTTCTAAGAATTTGGCTAATCGTCTTGCAGGTGTTATAGATGAAGTGGTGAGCCCGGAGCAGTTTTCCTTCATTAAAGGCCGTCAAATCCTTGATGGTCCGCTCTCCCTAAACGAAATCATTGATTGGTATTCTCACAAAAGAAAGAGGCTCTTGGTTTTTAAAATTGATTTTGCTAAGACATATGACTCGGTGTCTTGGGATTACCTTGACACAATGTTGCGATTTCTGGGCTTTGGTGATCTATGGAGAAAATGGATCCGTACTTGTTTATCTAGCACTTGTTCTTCGGTTCTTATTAATGGTAGCCCGTCAAGTGAGTTCAACATAGGGAGAGGTCTTCGTCAAGGGGATCCATTGGCCCCTTTTCTTTTTATATATTCTCATCATGGAAGGGCTCCACGTTTTTCTTGAAGATGCAATTGAAGCGGGCCTTTATACGGGTATTCGTTTTAAAGAGTTGTTGATTTCTCATTTCTTTTATGCCGACGATGCTATATTCATCGGCCAGTGGTCGAAAGAGAATGTTACAAACATTGTGGAGATTTTTAAGGTGTTTCACTTGGTTTCCGGTTTGGACATCAATCTTCATAAATCCTCGATATATGGTATTGGTGTTAACCTTGCAGAGACTTGCAGATTAGCGAATATGGCCGGTTGTAAATCGGGTAGTCTGCCGTTTTCATATTTAGGTATACCGGTGGGGGCGAACATGTCCCGGGTGAATAACTGGCATAAAATAGTGGAAAAATTCCATAAAAGATTAAATAGGTGGAAACGTAACCTCCTTTCTATTGGAGGAAGATCGACTCTAGTGTCCTCTGTTTTGGGGTCTCTCGGATCTTATTACTTTTCCCTTTTTCCTCTCCCCAGGAAAGTTAATAATTTGCTTGAATCTATCCGTTCTAGATTCTTCTGGAGCTTTGAGGAGAACGAAAAACGAATACCTTGGATCAAATGGAACCACAATATTGCTTGTAAAGATCATGGAGGGTTGGGTATAGGTAGTGAGAGATACAGTGGGGGAGCGTGTTATACGAACACCATAATCAAGAGTGCCCAGTATATAGCGCAATGTGTGCTTCATAAACTGAAAATGTGGTTCCCGAGGGGCATGCATAAACAAACAAACCTGTTGAATAGCATATGTGATATCCGGGCGAGTAAATGTCAAATACTGAAGCGCCCAAGCGAGACTACGGTATAAAGTGCCATCTGCTAATAACGGACCATCAGTTTCACTTAACTTCGAATTAGTGTCAACTGGGGTATGAGATGGTTTGCACGAACTCATTGATGCACGCTGTAAGATGTCTCGAGCATACTGGGACTGCTGTAAGAATAAACCGGATGTGTCTCGGGTAACCGTAATACCCAAAAAATGATGCAATAAACCCAAATCAGTCATAGCAAACTCTTTCGAAAGAGTAACGATAATCGTCCGAAGAAACGTCGGATCGGAGGCTGTCAAAACAATATCATCAACATATAGTAGTAAATAAGCAGTGTGTATGCCGTGGCGATACACAAATAAAGATGTGTCACAAATGTTGTTCTTGAATCCCATGGATAACAAGAATGATGAAAAACGATTATACCAAGCCCTCGGAGCCTGTTTTAGGCCATATAAAGATCGCTTAAGGCGACACACGTAATATGTGGCTCTCTGATCAACAGATCCTGGAGGTTGCTGCATGAATATTGTCTCTGTCAAATCACCATGCAAAAAATGCATTCTTTACGTCTAACTGATGAATTGGCCATCCTCGTGAGGTGGCTATTGATAATACGGTACGAATCGTAGCCGGTTTAACTACCGGGCTAAAAGTATCTAAGCAATCAATCCCCATTGTCTGAGACTTACCATTAGCAACCAACCGCGCTTTGTAACGCTCAAGAGTGCCATCGGACTTAAACTTATGTCTAAACAACCATATGCATCGAATAACCGGTTGTCCTGATGGTCTAGGTACTAATTCCCATGTATCCATATCTTGCAAGGTCTTAAATTCATTGGTCATGGCTTGTTGCCAGTTAGGGTCAGATAATGCTTTTGCGTACGATGTAGGAATGGACGAGATAGTGGGTTGACTCGATACATGAAGGTTAAGACGAACAACCGGTTTGGTGATACCGGCTTTGGCACGGGTGGTCATTTGATGTTGGTTTGGTTGCGGTTGGACCGATGTTGTGGACACATGAGGGGCCGTAGCCTGGGATGACGAAACTGAAGATGACTCGGACGATTGAGGAGAGGTTGTAGCCTGAGGAGATTGCGGGTGGACAGGAGACGAGATGGGGCTGTTTGGTTGAGTCGGGTTGGGGTTTGATAGAGGAAACCATGACAGTATATTGGGTTGATCGTCCACGACCGGAATGGGTGGTCGAGAGGTGTCATGATACGGAAAGACCGTTTCGTCGAAGACGACGTGTCGGGAAATGTGGACTTTACCGGTGTTTGGGTCGAAACATCGATAACCACAAAAATTTCTAGGATATCCGAGAAAGATACACCTAGTGGACTGGGGATGAAGTTTATGAGGTGATGTGGTAGACATATTTAGATAACACGCACACTCGAAGGTGCGAAGATGGTCGTATGTGGGGTGACGTTCATAGAGAACAAACGCGGGGGTATTAAAAGATAAACATTTCACTGGAAGAATATTATGCAAATATGTGGCGGTGTGAAGAGCTTCCCCCCAAAAGGGAGGTGGAAGATTTGCCTGCATTAGGAGGGCACGGACGATGTCGTTAAGGCGACGAATCATCCGTTCGGCTTTGCCATTCTGAGACGAAGTCTGAGGACAAGAGAAACGAAATACAAGGCCGTGATCAACCGCAAATTTGTGGAAATCGCTATTGTCAAATTCTCCTCCTAATTAAATCACATTGAAACGTTTTAATGGTTTTATTAAATTGAGTTTGGATGAGTTTGTGAAACTTAGCAAATGTGAGAAAAGTTTCAGATTTGAATTTTAAAGGATATATCCAAAAAAAATTAGAAAAATTTATCAATTAAAACCATATAATATTTGTAACCACTTTTACTTAACACAAGAGAAGTCCAAAGATCACAATAATAATATCAAAACTAGATAAAGTACTAGACGCTGACTCAACAAACGGAAGACGCTTACTGTTTGACAATTGACAAACATGACAGACATGGACTAATTTGTCCTTATTACATGAAATAAAATGACGAGAAGACAAAGACTCTAAAACTTGGGATCCCGGGTGACCAAGTCGATTGTGCCAAAAATGCGGAGATTGAGTTAAGCAAGCAAACCCATTATACATCGGAGGTGTAAATGGATATAGCTAGGTCACCCGAGCTATTATGACGGGAAAGTAGTTTGCCAGTTTTAAGATCTTTTAATGAAAAACCATAAGGGTAAAATTCAATTGCAACCTGATTATCACGACAAAACTGACGAACAGAAATAAGATTCTTAATGATGTCCGGGGTCAAAAGGACATTATTTAATTTGTAGTTTTGAGGTGGGATTGGATGTACAACATTGCCCGAACCTTTAATCGGCAACGTATTGCCATTCCCAACAAATATATTGCTAATTTCAGATTTTGACAACGGGTTTTAAAATATACCTGGATTAGCCGTGAGATGAGATGACGCACCCGTGTCCATATACCATGTCTGAGGAGGTAGATAATGTGGATAAACCATGCTTCTTCTGCTCTATGAAGTATGGAGTCACCGTCGTGAATGAAAAAAAAATCCCTAAATTCTGAAATTTTTTTTAAGTCAGGAGAGTAGATAGATAATTGGGGTTGGATATACTCCTTTTTGCTGTGGTTGGACGTGGTTCAATCAATGTTTTAAAAACCGGTTTTTTAGTGGGACTGGTTCGACCGGTCGGACCGGTTAGACCGGCTGGTTGAACTGGTTAGGTGATTTATATATATTTTTTTATAAAAATGCTAATAAACTTGTACACCCCAACAAAAGTAGTTAAACTACAATTATAATCCACTCAAAAATAATATCAAATATGTATTTCATAAGAAAATATAAGTTTTAAACTTTAAAAAATAATAAAAAATAAAAAAAAAGTTAAAAAAAATAAAAAAAATAAAAAAAAATCAAAAAACCGGTTGAACTGGCCGGTTCAAAGCGGGTCGGTTCAACCCAAAAAATACCGCAAATTAAAGAACCAGAAAGGGAGCCGGTTCCCGATCGAACCGGTTGAACCGGCCGGTTCGACCCGGGTTTTAAAACATTAGGTTTAATAGCCACCACAAATCAAAATTCAAAACAAAAGACTTTAAAACCAAGGAATGCACCACTTCTTCGCAGGACCAGAAAGATAATTAAAAACCAATTTAATAGAATTAAATCATAAATTAGTTTCTAGTGATGCCAACGTGGAGCCACCAGATAATTAAAAACCAATTTAATAGAATTAAAACCAAGGAATGCACCATCCTGTTTGCCCTCATTCTTCACCCGCTTGTGCATCATATCCGGGACAACTGTCATCTGCTGCTCCACGTCTGGTATCTCGATGATGGCACGGTTATTGGAGATACTAGGGAGGTGGCTAAGGCCCTCGAGATCATTAAAAAGCGGGGGCCGCCTTTGGAGCTGGCTCTAAATATTAGGAAGACGGAGCTCTTTTGGCCATCCTGTGATGGCGTGAAAGTTCGGCCGGGCCTTTTGCCTGCTGACATTAGCAAACCCACTAAAGGGGTGAAGCTCCTTGGGGAGGGGGGGGGGAGGGGGGGGGGAGGCTGTTAGTCGTGATAGCCAGTTCATTCAAGTGTTGGCTGCAAGGAGAGCGTCAACTGCTGCTGATCTTATGCGCCTCCTCCCCGAGCTGGGTGACCCTTAATGCGAACTCCTTCTGCTTCGTTCGTGCATGGGTGTTGCCAAACTTTTCTTTGCCCTAAAAACATGTCCACCCACCCATATGATGACGGTTGCGGCCGGGTTTGATAAGGATTTGCGGTCGGCCATTGAGGATATTGTCGTGTGGAGGTCCCTTCTTTGGGGACTTGCAATGGCGACTTACTTCTTTGTCGATTCAGCATGGGGGGATTGGGGTCTATTCGGCGGTCGAGGCGACGTCGTACGTCTTTGTGGCTTCGCGTGCCCAATCTTGGGCGCTGCAAGACCATATTCTTCAGGAGAGTGGGGTTTTTGGTATGGATCCTGACTACGATAATGCTTTGGCTGGTCTCCATGTTATAATTCCGGGCTTTGACTTGAGCGGTTTCACTAATAAGGACACCGCCACACCAAAAGCCCAACAGATTTTGGCGAATGCCCTCTTTGGTAAAAACCTGCTCGAGATGACTTGAGCGGTTTCACTAATAAGGACACCCCCACACCAAAAGCCCAACAGATTTTGGCGAATGCCCTCTTTGGTAAAACCTGCTCGAGATGGAAGCTACCTATGAGATGAAAGTCAGGCAAAAGGCCGTTTGGGAATGCCTTCGGCAACCACATGCACAAGATTTCCTTCTTGCTCTCCCTATTGACGGGCTGGGGCAACACATGTCGCCCGTCGAGTACCAGGCCATTCTCAAGTATCGCCTCATGGTCCATCTGTTCCTTGTGGATGAAAAATGTCCCTTCTGCAACAAGGCATGTATGGTTTCGTTTGGGGAGCATGCCGTTCACTGCAAAGAGCTCCCGGGGTTTAAATATCGACATGATGTGGTTCGGGATGTTCTGTTTGACATTTTTCAACGGGCTGGGATCTTGGCCATAAAGGAAGCTCCTGTTAACTTTCTGTCTGACCCCTCGGATGGGCGTTCCTCCCTCAGGCCTGCTGACGTACTGGTTTTTGGATGGCGGAATGGGAAGCATGCCTGTGTCGACTTAACGGGGGTTCCTCCTCTTGTGGGGCTGCGGGCCAGTACCTTCGTCGCGGGGCAGGCAGCGTCTAGAGTGGCTGCAGGGAAGGTGAACAAACACGAGAAAACGTGCTTCGAAAACCAACATGTGTGTTGTTCCCTTCGCCTTTGATACATTTGGGCATCTTGAGTCGGAGGCGGCTTCCATGTTGCGCCGGATTCAGAAAGACATGTACGGGAATGTCGTGGCCTCTAGATTGAAGAATGTTGTTTTTCATATGTCTGGGGTTTGCTATTCAAAAGGGGCTGGAGGCGCAGCTTGTTGCCCGCCCGCCTTTCCTCCGTGGTGACTTGAGTCCTGTACGTTGTGTTTGTAAGCATTTCTACATATTACATTTAAGGGTCTCACCTTTGGTTTTTTTTTTCTCAATTTTAGTCATCTTTAAAAATCTGTTCAAATTAATCTTAAAAAAATGAAAGACAATTTTGTCCAAATTAAGCTCTAATAAACAAGCTTAAAAAAGAAGTCAATCTGTCTAAAGGTAAATATAGTTTAATTTGGACATAAATGCTCTTCAGTTTGACGAATAGTTTGAACGGAAATTTAAAGGTTACCAAATTTGAGGAAAAAAAACAAAGCTTAGTCCCTTAATTCGATTTTTTTTGAAAATTTAACTAAAATTAAAAAAGTTGGTAAACCTCAGGACTAAAAAGAAGTTAACTCTAATCATTATAAAAATAGTTAGAGCTTACTTTTTGATTTTTTTTCCTATTTCTATATATTGGTATTCACGTACTTTGCTATAGATATTAGTAAACTTATGATATTTTGATGTATATGACTTTCTGAAATTTAGTTTCTTTACAATTTAACATGTCTAAGTAATTCTACCTAGACTAAGTACTCGTAACACTCATTGTTGACCGACCTACAACGTCTAGCTACTTCCACAACAATGAGTACAAATTGGGCGGGTTAAGAACTCAAAATTGAGGTGCACAAAAACATAAACTAATATCAAACTGATATATAACAATATAAAAACATGGATATATATATGTATATGTATATACTATATTGATTATCTATGGTACTGTTATTTCTATCTCTAGCACGACTTGTCGTACTTGAAGGAGGCGTAGCATACACTGTCTTGGGCATAAGCTACGTCGACGACTTTTGTTACGATGCTAAATATATTCTATACGCCAACGGGCCTTTTATGTTGGTTGAGCGACGTAAGTTGCCCATGCGGTGTCCTAGGTTACTATGGGTCTGGTTTCCATGTGTTGTTTTGGGCTTTTTGGGTAATGGATTGCGGTGTTTCATCATCTATTCAACTAATTTTAATTCTAGTAGTATAAACTAACTTTTGGTATGTATCGTTTCATGTTAGAGCATTTATAATAGCGTGAAATCGTCTTTATCCATTATGTTATTAAATATTAAAAAGGTAACTAAATAAGTAACTTGTAACAAAATCAATTTACAAATTTAATCATATAACAATGTTTAACTAAATTTCGATAATCAATTTTATTTTATATAAATATAAACATTAATTAAATACTTTAAATCTATATCATACTTTATCAATTAATGTAAGTTCCCTTCCCTTGTCTGGTTTTTTTTGCTGTGCCCTTTCCAGGCTCCTTGCTAGGTAGGGTGTGCTTGTCTTGTGCAATGAAGTAGCTGTTCCAAAAAAAAAAATGTTAAAACATTTTACCATTGTGTTAATGTGTTGTATTTCTCGCTCCATTTTATGGACGCCTATACTAAACAACTAGTTTAGTCAAATATATAAATGGTTAAGTCCACATTTCATGTAATATTTCCAACATCTATTCATTACTCTCAAGGAAAACACAAGAGTAAATAAAAAACAAATTAAGTACCAAGAAGATAAGGCCTATCTTATTCAAGAACTCCCACACTAACTTCTAACGCTAACTTTCTAACGGTCATGTGCAGATTTGAATTTCTGCTTCAACAAACTCTAATGTCTAGCTTGAAGTAATTGACCAATTTAAGCTAGATGCCAAGTCAGCACCGTCATTGTACACATATTCAGTGTTCGTGAGTATGCCTTTATCTTCTCCACTGCTACACTTTCTGTTTCACTCGTATCCTTCGTATACTGCGGTTCAAGTTCAACAAAAATGTTAAATTTATCAGCTTTCGGACCAAGAAATGATAGAACGTTTGACATATAAGATAAATACAAAAGGTGTTGCTATTCATACACCGTCTGGGGTTAGTAATATTCGTCTGATTTACAAACATTGAAAGTCTTTTGAGTTTCAAACGTTATAGAAGTCAATAACTTGATCACATGTTTGAAAAGTTTGAAAAAATTAAATGTAAAAGCTTGAAAAGTTAAAAGTAAAAGTTAAAAAAGTGAGACGGTTGTCTACCACAACTAGAGATAGTGTCCGAAGATGGTGTGAGGTTAGAAAGTTGATGGAATGGAAACACTACTAGAAAAAATGATTTTTTTCTAAGAAATTTTGCGACGCAGAAACTTGGGTCGCAATTTTCTACACATTTGCGATGTTTTTTAGACAGAAAATAAACTTATTTTTTGTTACATATATATTTGCGTCAAAACAACAGCGACGACAGTAATTTATCACAAATACGTCTCAAAAGAATCGTAAAATACAACTTTTTGTTAACTAACCAAATATTAATTAAACACATAAAATTCATTTTTTCTAGTAGTAATATTAGAAAATGTGTTGAGACACATTTGCTACACAAATGAGTAACATTGCATTGTACTAAATGTGACACAAACTACTACTTTTATATTCCTATGTTATTAAATATAAGATTAAAAATAACATATAAAGTTAAAAACAAATGAAACTAATTAAAGATTACAAATTTCCAAATACCTTTGTTACTCTAGGCTCCAAGAATATGAGATTTGTCAAACTCATAACAAGTGCAGAAACAAGATTAAATCCTTGAAACATCTCCATCTTGTTAGATAAAACTCCCCCAATTCCTCCTTGACTAACAAGGAACCCAAAAAGAGCTCCACCAACACAACAACCCATAACCCTAAAATACACCATGTTCATCTTGTGTAACAACCTTGTACACTCTTGTTTAGGTAAACATTTACCCAAAACACACCGCGAAAAGAACGTAACCCACACACCCATCCCGTAAGCAGTCGAAAACCCTAACAAGTGAAACCAACTGATCCCTGGTTTCGTATGCGAAACCAGGAAGAAGACGTCACTTATCGCGCTTTTCGACCTCCTTAGAACCTCATTCGGGATCATTTCCATAACGTTCTCCACTGTTTCTTTCACTTCTTCAACTCCCCGTCCGATCTCCCGGCTAGCGTTTTGCTCAATATCTTCACCGATCCTTTTCGGAGAATCGACAAGATCCCATTGCTCCAATTTAAGCACCAAGTCTTTAAGTGTTCCTAGAGTACTATCATAGGCACTAACATTAGATCCAGTTGACACAGATGTTAGAAGGAAACAAAGGATCAAAAGTTTCAGCATATTAAATGTATTCTTTAACGGGTTTTTTTTTAGAATTCATAGGATACGTTGATGGGTTTTAAAGATGCATGTGAGATTTGCTGCAAGCTTAAGAGATCACGAGTGTGAAGTGCCTAAAGTGACACGTTTGTTGGTTCATTTTTGTGTAATATTAAAGTGGTCAATATATATATATATATATAATTCATAAGTGGTCTTGAGTGAACGAATCAGTACTTACAATCGTGTCGATTGTTTTGTGATGCAAATGGTCTCGTAAGTTGGACCTCATGACCTAAGAAAACGTACGTACTAAGGAAAAAATCTAGGATAGGAAATTTAATCGAAGAAAATCACGGAAGTGATAATATTGTGGGGTGTTATTTTTTTTATAAGATTACGATATATTATTTTATTTTATATGAATGACACGGTTTAAGTGGGTCCCGATCAAGATGAACGCATTTGTGTGGAAGGGCCGGGTGGGATCGGATCTCATCTAAAGTTTGTTTACTGAATTAAGGATGTTCGGTCAGCTAAAAACTAACATCGTTAGGGTTTAGTTAATGCCGGATCAATATAGACCAATATATTTATAACTGAGATTATTATGGTCCCGATCAAGATGAACGCATTTGTGTGGAGGGCCGGGTTGGATCGGATCTCATCTATAGTTTGTTTACTGAATTAAGGATGTTCAGTAAGCTAAAAACTAATGCCGTTAGGGTTTAGTTAATGACGGATCAATATAGATAAATATTAAGGATGTTCAGTAAGCAAAAAACTAACGCCGTTAGGGTTTAGTTAATGAGGGATCAATATAGACAAATATGCTTATAACTAAGATTATTATGGAGAAAAATCAAAACTGACATAGGCACCTACATTAGAGTTGGGTCAGGTCCTAAAACTTGTTAGCTTATGAATTAAATTCTAAGAATATGTTCTAAAATTTGAAACAAATCATCTGAAGAAACACAAAAATAACCTTGAAATTGTGGACAAGGACATCTAGTATGAAACGTTAGTACGTTACATAGTGAAAATAAACTTAGATTACTTAAAAAGAACACCACATAATATAATAATCCAAAATCAAACATGATCATTCATCCAAAAGAAAACATAACCTACTAACGATAAATAACGTTTTCGCCTAATAAAAGTCCGATATAACAGGTTTCCGTCTTATAAAGTTAGCAAAGAGACCGATGATACAATGTAACAGGCTTCGGCACTCTCCACGTTTCCATCATTTTCATAAAGCTAGAAAAAGCGAGGTCGTGAGTAATATCCAACGAAGTTTGGTTTCTTCGTGGATTTGATAGTCTCATGCGACACATGTAACTAAGTCCAAACTTGTCGTACTCAATTGGAAAACCTAGTGCTCTCACCCGATTCTTCAACACCTCATATGTCAAATTGTTCGCGGGGACCTTTAAAACATGGCTCTTTAAATGGCCTCCAATGTATTCCCGTTTTTCATTACCCCCCACGATTTTCCATTCCCCACCAGTAATGAGCACCCATTCCTCTTCCTTTACCTCCTCCTCGATCATATGAGGCTTCATCATTGTACCATCACCCTCGCACTTCTTAGACTTCTTACGACTTGATGATGATGATTCCATTATCCTAAGGATAAGAAAAAAAAATCTAACTTAAGAAATAAGCAAAACCCTAAATTGGTGTCCTCTTAAATTTGGTATATATATATATATATATATATATATATATATATATATATATATATATATATATATTGTTGGGTTATATAATAATTATCAATTAAACACGAGTACGCAGCGGAAAGAATCCTATGAATTAATCTAACTAACCGGTTTTAGAACGTGTACCTTTTTAGCTCGGCAAGACTTGATCTCTTGGAGGATTTGATACAAATCCCTCTACGATCGCACACACGACACACCAATGCTATGTGCTAGCACTTGATCACGAACTCCTCTTGATGAAGTAGCTTGGTCGAACCACACAAGAAATCGAAACCCCTAGGGTTTTTCTTGTTTGCCGAAAATTAAAGAGAAAGGAGAGAGGTTTTAGGGTTTGCACCTTTATCAGATAAATGCAGTAACTAAACCTTAAACCCAGAGGGTCTATTTATAGGTTTAGAAGAACTTGATAAGCAAGTTAGGGCTTGGGATAGGCATAACCGAATTTCGGCCTTAAGGCTTATCCCAAAGCCTTTTCCTAATTGTAATCCAATTACAACTCTCTCTAATTACAACTAACACCCCTGTTAACAATTAACTGTCAGTTTTTAACGAAACCTCGTTAAATGTTCGTGATAAACATTAATCAACCATTAATTAATATTAATACATTTTGTGTCGAGACGTGTGACCCCGTAGGCTTAAATAATTTCCGGACATACGCTTACTATTACATGATCATATCCCTACATATATATACTAGTTTAGTAACCCGTGTAATACACGGGTTGAATATTAGATTCATAAGATGAGTTAAATTTAAAAAAAAAAATCTGAGAGGTTTCAAAATCAATAATGGATCCAAACGAAGTAAAGAAAAAACCATCTTCGGGTCCCTCAAAATCATGGCATTTTTTCACAAAAGTTTTTGAACCCAAACGGACCTTGTTTAACTTGTCGGAGTATTTTTCATTAAATGAAAACTATTTGGAAAATATTTTCATTAAATAAAAAGTTTTTTCCATAGAATATATTTTTTCATTAACTATTTGGAAACTTATACAGTTGTAAATTGAAGGGCAAATTTTTCCATAGACTATATTTTTCGTCCATAAATATTTTGGTCCATAAATGAAAAGTAATTGGAAACTTATACGAATGTAAATTGAAGGAAAAATCGTACATAGACTATTTTTTTGGTCCATAAATATTTTGTCAGTGATCTGACGTTGTGTTAAATCATTATTCAATAGGAAATCGGAAAAATATTGTGATGTTGTTGAAAAGTTAACATGAATTTAAATCAATAACAATGTTAGATAAGGTTAAACTTAGTATCGAAGACCAACACATATTTTGTATATATAAAATAAGAAAATTAGGGGTAAAAAATTGCAAATAACCGAACCTGAAGGGTTGTGGTAATTACTAAACATAAATATACCAAAAATAATAGATTTAATTGATTACGAATTTTAAATATTGAAGGTTATATGGAATGTATTTTAAAATTATACAATTGGAAAGTATTTTAATTAAATGAAAAGTATTTGGAAAGTATTTTCATTAAATGTTTTTTTAAATTGATTAAGGGATTGACAAGTGGATGTTGATGTGGAGTGATGTGTACACCCTAGTAAAGTGACATGTGGAGACCTTTTTATTGCTTTATTAGGATGTAGGATATATATATATATATATATATATATATATATATATATATAGAGAGAGAGAGAGAGAGAGAGAGAGAGATGAAGGATAAAATGAAAACCAAGTTGAGTTGAGAAAACTTGGCAAATCACTTCTTATCCCTTGATCTCCATCATCCAATGGTTGTTGTTTTTTTTATCTATTTTTCCTTTTTTTTAATAACTAAGATTTTTGTCTTTATGCCAAAAAGGGTAGAATTGGAAGAAGAAAAAAAATAAGACTTTTACTTTTTGCAGACATCATGTCATCATCTACCACCTTTCTCAAATCACATCATTCATTTTTCAAATAATTTAATATATCATTTTCCTAACCATTTCCCTCTTCTAATTTGATTGCAAGATGATCCACCTCCTCCATCATCTACCTACACCTTTGTTCATCTTCTACCACCTCTGCCATCACCTAGCACCTCCGCCATTAACCACCATCACCACCACCGTTTAAGTGTTCAACTATCCACCACCTACCACCTACCACCTCCGCCACTACCACCTCCGCCACCAACCACCACCACCGTTGTTCAACTATCCACCACCTACCACATCTGCCACCAACCACCACTAACCACCACCGCCGTTCAACTATCCACCAACTACCACATCCGCCATCACCCACCTACCTTCCCTTTAATTTTTGAGTTTCGTTAACGTTAGAGTTGTTTTTAGTTTTTCCGGTCATCTTCTTCGCCGGTCTGAATATTTGGACCTGAAAAACGATTCCAAAACATATCAACAATGGTGCTATAATTGTTCTCCTAGTCAAGACGAATCCAAGGCAACTTTCGGAAGTGATTTTCGTTGTGTTTTGATCAAGTTATGGTTGTCTGAAATTTTCCAAAGTCGCCGGAAAAACGCATTTGGCCGGAATTGCATATTTTGACCGGAAAAAGTTGTTGAGCAGTTGTGTATGTTAGTTCGGGGCAGTTAGCGTAGAAGTAGGGTTGATTCACGGTGGATTCAGTTCGTCGGACTTGTGTTGTTACTTCGTCGGAAGTTCTCTTGTTAGCCGGACTCTTGCTCGTTGCATCATTAGATTGGCCGGAGTCTTCTATGTTTGGTTTGAGTTTTTGATGACAATAACCCTTCGTGATTCGGTATCATTTCCTTTTTAAGTTTTTTTTTGAAAAATCGGCTTTAATTCAATATTTATCATAACACATAAAAATAACAAAAATGTTACATATGTGTAAGCTCTACGTGTTTGACTCCGATGTATTTTTCAGTATTTCCTGATGTTTGTGTGCATGTTTTATGTTTTCATGTTGTAGTGAGTTACATATAAAAGGTTACATATGTAAGTACTGGTTTACATATGTAACTTACTGTTTACATATTTTAAGTCTTGGTTTAAATATGCAGCTCTTGATTTACATATGTAACTTACTCTTTTACATATTTTAAGTGTTGGTTTACATGTGTAATTATTGGCTTACATATGTAAGTTATTTAGGTTTCATATGTAACACTTCTAGTACACAACATAAGAGCGCGACAAAGATTCTAATAAGAGTTCATAAACGAATAGTTGTTTCAAAACACAATTGTAAATTTAACTGTGTTAAACACGTAACTCCTGGTTTACATATGTAACTCGCTTTTAACATATTTTAAGTGTTGGTTTACATATGTAAGTCTTGGTTTATATATGTAAGTCTTTGTTTCAAAACACAATTGTAAATTTAATTGTGTTCAATATGTAACTCTTGGTTTACATATGTAACTTATTTTTTTACATATTTTAAGTGTTTGGTTTACATATGTATGTCTTGGTTTACATATGTAAGTTTTTGTTTCAAAACACAATTGTAAATTTAATTGTGTTAAATATGTAACTCTTGGTATACATATGTAACTCACTGTTTACATTTTTTAAGTGTTAGTTTACATATGTAACTACTCCTTTACATATGCAAGTTTTGGGTTTCATATGTAACATATCTATAATTTGTATTAAATATGTAACTCTTGTTTTACATATATAACTCACTTTTTACATAATTTAAGTGTTGGTTTACACATGTAACTACTCGTTTACATATGCAAGCCTTGAGTTTTATATGTAACACTTCTATAATAAACATCAACAACTAATGGATTTGTTTTCTTTTCGTAGGTGAATGGATTTTGCATCAAAGATGAAGATTAATATCAAGATATGAAGCATAATTAGGGTTTTATATATATATATATATATTTTTAGGTAGTTATATTTGTTTTGTTAGCTAGTTTATTCTTTTGATAATTTTTTAGATATGTCGGTTCGTATAAAAAAAATTGTAACGTTTATTGTTGTTTGTAATTGTTTGTTTATAAATTAATAAAATTTATTTTTTTATATTTTTTTGTTATATATATCCTGATAAATTTACATATGTAACATGCAATGAAAAATTCTGTTATATATTTAACAAAGTTACATATGTAACCAATCTGTCTTGGTAATTGAAAAAGTAAGAGAGAGAATGTTGCAGAAAGTGTGTAAGAAAGCTGTCAGAATCCAGAAAGTGTTCATGGTTGAATTGACAATTATGCCCTTTTGTACTCATGATTTACTAGTGACGTGGAAACATGAGGGCCAAGGGATTGGTTTTCTAGGTTTTCCAAAGTGGGCTTGGTTTTCATTATATCCCACCCTATATATATATATTCTGGGTAATGTTTTAAAAACCGGTTTTTTAGTTGAACCGGAAAACCTTCCGGGACTGGTTCGACCGGTTAGACCGGGTGGTTGAACCGGTTAGGGGATTTATATATATTTTTTTATAAAAATGCTAATAAATTTGTACACCCCAACAAAAGTAGTTAAAATACAAATATAATCCACTCAAAAATAATATCAAATATGTATTTCATAAGAAAATATAAGTTTTAAACTTTAAAAAATAATAAAAAATAAAAAAAATAAAAATAAAAATGAAAAAAAAAATATCAGAAAACCGGTTGAACCGGGAAAAACCGGTTGAACCGGACCGGTTGAACCGGAAAAAACCGGAAAACCGGCCGGTCTAACCCGGTCCGGTTATTGCCAAAAAACCGGCCTTTAAAAAACCGGCTAGAGGACCGGTCACCGGTCGAACCGGCCGGTTCGAACCGGTTTTTAAAACACTGATTCTGGGACGTAGTGTACAAACAAATTTATAACAAAAAGAGGACATTATTAACTCTATTTCAATGGATAGATTAACCTATATATACAAATTACAACATATTGTACCACCCCCCCAAGCTTATAGTACAACCACCTAAAGCGCTGCCACTGTTCATCAACAGTGGTCAGTGATGTTTAACAGTAGACCATGGCAGTTTTGTAATTTTGATAAAGTTTGAGGGTGTTTGATTAGTTTGACCAGATATCAGCAGAAAACCAGGGATCTCTTTCATTTGAACACGCAAAAATAAGGAAGGGGATAAGACTTTCTCCATCTGCCATGCCTTGCTCGCCATACCTCCTTCAACAGTGGGAACAGGAACGCAGAAAGATTGATTGCACAGAACTCCCTCACCGCCTCCTACCTCACCCCACACCAGACACCATACCCGAAGGTTAATCTAATTTTTTCATGGAGATGGCGGATTCTTCTCCAGCGCCTCTGATCCAGACCTTTGTTTCGTTTCTCTCCATCATCGTCTACCCTGCCCACATCTCCATCGCAGGTTTGTTTTCACAAAGCTGGTGTATATAATTTTACTTTTCAACGGTAGATTCTTTGTTCTTCCCTTAACTTTCTTTTTAGGGTTTTTTGTTTATGTTTGTTCGGAAGTGGTTTTTGAGATGGTTTTGATCCGTATACGACTGATATACAACTCTTTCTATATCAGCAGGGATTAGGGTTCTTCCATTTTCAATTTCTAAAAAAAAAGGTTGGTTTATTTTCTTTAATTTGCTTAATCTGTTAAAATTTTAGGTGTTTATTAGTTTCATTCTGTTCTTCTCTTGATTTTGTCTTTGTTTCTCCCGGTTATTTGAGTTAGGGATTTATTCTGTTGATTTTGAGCCTGACATGAATTTTCAGGCCATGTTTTGTTGGGTTGCTAATGACTGAAAAATGCTGAAATTTTTTGCTTCAGAGGGAGATTCCTGATTCTATCAATATCCAAGTTTCATGGATTATGCTTAAAGTGATGTTTATTACCCACGACATACATGAGTTTTGTTTTCTTTTAATGGTTTATGCTTAAAGTGACTGATCCACCAGAGAAGGAAACTGAATAACAAATTCTTAATGGTAAAGTAAGTTTTGAATTGGTTGTCTTTGATCGCTGATCATGGATATAAAATCAACAGATTATGTTGACGTTCTTTGAAGTTTGAGTGTTTGCTTAGAGTATATTTCTGGATGGTTTTTTGTTGCTAATCTTTCATTATAGGTTGAAGCATGCTTGGTGGGTCAAGATGATATAATACCTGGTAAGAATTTCTGGACGAATGATACATTCCAAGTATTAAATATCTGTGTGTCATGTATATTTGGGTTGAGGTATGTTTACTTCAGTTTTGTTGTAAGGTTGTTATAGGCTTCCAATCTTATCTGTCATCACATTTTGTTCAGTTGTTCTTTGTTTTTGTTTTGCAGGTAGCTGGAGCTGAATAAGAGCTTTTCTCTATGAAACCAGTTGCAGTATTTATTTCAGTTAAGCGATTCTAGGGTTTTATGCGAACAGGGTATGCATTTTACATAATTTTAGATACCATTTGTATTTTATTCAACTTGAAGATACTCGATTTGTGCTTTATTTGTTTGATGCAGGTTCGTGTGCATTTTTTTGCTCATAGATCTTTAAGGAGTCCACAAACAGAGAGACGCGCCTGTGGTGCAGACATGGTTTGGCTCCTTCTCTTTTGATTGTTGTTTTTTATGGTAATTGTATGTTTTATCTGCTTTTTTGCTCTCAGATTTAGTTGATTTCAATTTCAAATGTTTGCAACTGTTGCAATTAAGGGTTCCTAGATGGTCTCCTTTTGTTTTGATTGCTGCTGCTCTTGGTTGTAAGTGTCTGTTTTTTTTCCTGATTTTTGGCCTCACTGTATGTGAATCGATTCTATAGCGATTCTTGATTTCATTTCTTCCCTGCTATGATGATTGATTTTTTATTTCTCTTTTGTGAGGGAGTATTTCTTATTTATGCTTACGTGTGAGTTTTGTTGTAACTTTCGTGTGAACTGACAAGGTCTTTGTCTTTCCCTTTCTCAGTCACTCTATGGGTGCATTTTGGTTGTAGGATTTTATTCGTTTAACACACTTCTAATTCTACAGGACTATATGATATGATTAAATTTTTAATCAAAATTTTATTTGGTTTTACATGGCTAATTCTCATGTACGTCATATCTCAGGTTGAAAAGCAAGTTGATTGTTAATGAGTGAGTTCTGATCTCTCCGAACGAGGGTGTATTTGTCAATGCACAAAGGAAGAGTGGATAGGAAGGTAATAGGTATGGTCTTAAACACTGTTATTTGGTTTTACAATATAACATTTTATGCATATAAAATTAAATGGATCTGGAAAGATAACAACAGAACACATTGGCCTTTGTTATATAGGATTGATATCACCGTGTTTGTTTTGTTTTGTTGAATAATTCCTAATCGAAACAGTAAGATCGTGATTTCTGTTGCACTCATTTGATTCCTCCCCCCAAGTGTTTGTTTAAATTTCTTCAAAGAAAGAAAGGTATCGATGCTTTGCCTTTTGTTTTGTGTTTGATTTTCCTATAAAATAAGATACATGGTTATAATTTCTTTGAATTTGAATGTATATATATATTTTTGAATGGTTTCTGTTACAGGGAAATGAAACTGATTAGAGTTACATTAATTGATGCTTAGAGTTTCATTGCCGACCAACTCACTTGGGCTTAGCAGATTCTTTAATGAACTGCTAATCTGAACTGCATCCTACTCTCATGGATGCCTACAAAACACGTACTAATTCTTACTTAGTGACCTGCTACCAATGGACAAGCAAATGCTGATGGTAAGAATCTCAAATACTCAAACTTGAAACCTCACCTTTATTTTGAACCAAGCATGCTAGAATAGGGCTACTGTGTTGAGGCATTAGTTTAACTCCTACTGTGTATACTCTTAATAACAATGAAAAAATGCATTGAAGAGAATTTAATTTGATTATTAACTTAAATAAAACATAAATTGCAATATGGTGGCAATGCACAAACCTTGCAGGTCATGTATTGTATTTGAGATGACATAACTTTTGAAGCGTTTCATGCATATACAATATAACATTTTATGCATATAAAATTAAATGGATCTGGAAAGATAACAACAGAACACATTTAAGTATATATAAGGGCCTAAGAGATGCTTTTATTGTTTTTCTTTTTAAATCAAACTATAAACACAAGTTGTTTGTTGTTTGTTGTTTGTTATGTTCTAGCACGTATTTCCCATTGCATCACTGAACGCCGACAATTTGAACTTTTTTACTAGAGAAAAAACGAAAACTTGATCTGCGTCATGTATGATGTATCTCGCGTCATGTATGATGTATCTCCTTTAAAAAAAAAACTAAACTTAGTTTAATCTAATTATTAAAAGTAGAAGTATTAATTCAAATAGAAACAAATTATCTAACTATTTGTTTTTTGTTTTTAACTTTTTTATTACTTCTCTTTATGTGTTTCTTCTTCAATCTCAGGTATTGTTTATGTTGTGCACCCAAGGTTATCAATGTAAAGCCTATGTTATCTTATGGGTTAGTCTTTTATTAGATGCTTTTGTAACTTTGAGTTAGGACAGTTTAGTTGATTTTGATTTGTGTTGCAAGTTTGCGCCAATCCATGGTAGTAATATAAATGCGAGACTTTATCTTTATTTGAAGCAGCAATATGATATTCAATTACCTATGCATTTTGATTTTATTAATTTTTTATTGATTGTTATTAGGTTATGTGCAGTTGTCGTTTCGTTGCCCATCAATAGCAGGTGAAAGAGGTGAAGCATGTTATTAGGCAGTTTTTCATGGTTCCTCTATGGTGGATGGCACTACCCAAGATACCGAGACCACAGGTTTGGCTCTTTACTAGCTTCACAAATGCAACTGTTTTAATGCATTTCTACTTTACCATCAATAAGATATGCCATGAATAAGATATGAAAGGAAAGAGTATGTTTGTGGCTATGTCTATAATTTGTATACGCATATATGTACATATCTACACATATGAATACATCGGAGTACATAAACAGTTAGACATACAATTATGTACATGGGACATAGAGATACACACATCTATATACAATTATATAACCAAAACAAGATATTGAACTAACACTTGAAGTTAACTCATGTTGCCAACTAAAAGTGAAATATTTTGTGTTATAATTATCCATTTTCCCAAATTTAGGTTTTCAATTGCAGATGTAGACTTCGGTTTTGAAACTAGAATTCAAGGTAAGTAATGCCATCCCAAGTCTGGATATGCATTTGTGGTGACTTTGATGATTGTGTCTTTGATGGTTGTTTTCTCCTAATTAAGCCTTCAAAATGCATATGGAGACTACGAACGAAAACGTTCAACGAGTGATTGGGGATTTCATTCTTTTTATATTACATATTTAACGTTTCACATACCCTGTCGACAGAGTTTTCTTCTTTGATATTGTGATCGACTGGTCAATTAACCTTCTGTCTAGAATCTATAGAGCGGCTGCAACCGAAGGTGAAGGTGGTGAAGTATCTTTATCCATAAGTTTCACTCAGCTTGAGAGACCTGTATCAAAATCCGAATTTGTGCCGGTTATAGTTCTTTTCCATGGTGGTAGCTTTGCATTCACACAAGTAAGATTTTCAAATTCTGCACTTTTATTGTGATTGTTGTATTGTCAATATATATATATTTTTTATTATAAATCTCAAGTGATGTGAGGAAAAATAGTCTATGTAGACTATAATGAGCATTTAAGTTAAAATAAGATGTGTAATTATATGTATACCATGGATAATAGCCTTCTGAATATAAATTGTTTGTATTTTGCAGTTGCAAATTTTTTGGTCTACTTCAAAGGATATTCCCAGGACTTGAAGAAGCAAGGATACAGACAAATCACTAAACTAATTAATATGGTAAGTGTATGCATATTGAGAGTATTATGTTTCACAGTTTTGTTACTACACTTTCAAAGTTCTCCGTGCATTCTCTGATGATTTTTGGCATGGATACAATGCCAATTAAATATGCTTTTCCATTCACCGATTTGATGAAACTGGATGTTTCTGTTTAATGTTTTGTGATTATTTGTGTTCCCCACATGGCTTCCATTTGGTTGTAAAAAAAATTGGACATGAATATGTAACAGGGGTGTTGAAATTGCTTTTTTATTGCTATTTGCATTTTCTTACATACTTATGTTTTTTTACATTGATTTGTGCAATTGCTTTTTTATTGCTATTCTTGCTTCATTTGGTCAACTCCTATGGCTTGGCTAATCGGCTTTTTAAAATGGTTCGACTCCGCGGCAACGCGCGGGTCGACCCACTTGTGTTGGAACAAAGATCAAAGATCTATTTGAAAACGATATGATATGCATGCATGTATCATCAACTATGTTCCAGAATTTAGGTTTCAAGTACAACTACAGTCAACGGAAATAAGAAAATTGTTAACACTAACGATAAAACTAAAATATATAAGCTAAGCAAAAATATTTTTGTCGAAAACACTAATAAAAAAAATAAAAAAATAAAAAGAGTAGAGTCCATACATGAAACAACACAGAATAGCTTAAGATCAATCTGCTTGCCGAACGATAAATCTCGAGAGGTTGCAAATAGATTATTTATAATCATCGGGGGAACGGATTAGGTTAGGGTTTCACGCTTTTATTGTTACATACAAGATAACTCAAACTATTTGTGATTTAATAATCTTAACCCAAACTCTTTTTGTAATTTAACAATCTCGTCCCTTAAATTCCAATATTTGATTATTCAACCCACATTGAGATCACTACGTATTAAAACTAAATATTGCTTATTTAACGAATTGTTTCAAATATTGTTTTACTCTAATATTTAACGAATTGTTTCCTACACTGAATAGATCCTCGAATCTAGGAACTCAATCTTGTTTTGTATGAAACTAGAGATCGACCGCGCGTTGCTGCGGTAACTCAAGACATCGTGTTAACAACATCTTCATTATAGAACGGACATTCCAAACTCAAGAAACATATAAAGCTATTGAAGCTTAGAATATAGAAAACCAAACAAAAGTCATACCTCCAAAGGCTATATCAAACAGGAATTGTATTTATAGTCTCTCCAAAATGTTGCTCACCTTCATTAGGGCTGCATTATCAATTTTTTATTTGAGAAATTTTAGTAAAGAAAAATAATGGTTCTTTCTTTTAAAATCATTGAGTCATCAAATGGTGGGCTGGAAATGTAGGAATGAAAATGAAACCCATCATATCCATAGGCATATAACCTGACAATTTAAATGCCCAATTGACCCATAAAGCACCAAACAAATATTTACATACCTATAGTTACAAACGATAACTACTATATTTGAGTTAAACATATGGATAATATGGATAATTCACTAAAACAACTCGATGCATGTCACCAGAACAAATTATCAGAGGCACCGAGACATAAAATAATTAGCTCAACTAAAAAGCCCAAAAATTAGCACCTATAGCACATTTCTAGGAGCGATCGTCTTGAGGAACCTTCCAGACCGTATCCAGTGGAAGAAAACGAAAGATATATCACAGATTTAAGGTGGTGAACCGGAAGAAAATGAAAGGTTTTAGGCGGTGACATTTCATAGAAAGCAAGATATTGCAGGACATGAAAACCACTTTTTCGTAAGGAGCTTTGAAGCTGTAGGTCTTCTATTCAGGCCGTAGAGGACAGCCACACATGTACCTAAACAAAACCTACATAATTAGCGAAAAAATAAATGATAATAGTGATTTATAGTGATCATACACAACTTGTTAAAACATAATCACCTTCGCAACACGATTTGTAGTAGGTAAAAGAATAGATATGAGTTTTGAACAAACATATAAGAAAAAAATTTAAAAATTTGAACTGATAGGTTTAATATCCTATGATACAATCTTTTCATACATGTATAAAAAGTCAGCCTCTTACCTGCATCATGGGCTGCGATTTTATTGCTTTATGATATTTGTGCAGCCTATTCATCGTACCAAGCTTTCTGATATTTCTGCCAATTTTTTTTAAGTGACAAATAAGTAAAAAAAATGCCTAAAATGGTTTAGAATAACCAAACCAAAACATAATAAACACCATTTAAACATCATCATGTTTGTAACCAACCTAAAACTCTAGCAGAGGAAGTGTAATCAGTCCAGTGGATTTATATTCGTTAAAATATCTGTAAAACTTGTATATATATTAAAAATTAAGAAAAATGAGGTGTGTGGCAAGTTACCTAATAATGTAGAGGTCAACCACGCGTTGACGCGGATATCCAGGTATATCACCAAAGAGGTACCTAAAACTGTACATATAGAACTTTGTAACTAAGTTGGGTCATACATATTATACATATAAACAACCAAAAAAGTGTGTGTATTTGTTACAAATGAATACATACATATTCCTTCAAGATGCATAAATGAACTGCTGAAACATGACGCGATTAAGAACACGAAAATAATGTAACAAATGATATCTCAGAAACATCATCTAATGATCAAGAGGCAGACAAAAACATGCCCTTGACCATAAGTTTATGCCTTCTGAAATTTATAACCTATAATAAATGTTTATTGTAATGAAAGACTTGACTCAAAAGAAAATAGATCTTGAAATCATAAAAGGTGGGGATTTGTATTTTTCATAGTGAATATTTGATTGTGGAGATATAATATCTAAATCAAAGAAAAAATATGCTATGAATTAAGTTTTTGAAATGGAGGAAGTTGTCCGGTAGATTTAATAACAGTTTACCAATAGGATGATGAAAATTTAGATATTACAACACAATATAATCCACCTCATCATAGAACCTCTCTTTTAATTTAGTTAGCATTAGATCTATTCTAACATATGAAACAACTAACAGATAATCTATTCTAACATATGAAACAACTAACAGATTCCTCCTACACAAATCACCATAAGCTTGTATTTTAAGCATTTATAAATCAAGAACAGTTAGAATATGAGTCTATTCAAGAAGTGTTCTTTGTTATTTATGATCTCCAACAACCCATTGTTTTCAATTTCGATAAGAAACCCACAAGAATCTTCAACAACATCCATTAAGTTTTAAGTAACGAAGACACAAATTTGGTCATTATCACCAATTAATCACAATAAAATTCTGCAGTTAATCTCTATCCTTACAAAAAAAAAAAACATTATCTTGTATTTTGAGCCTAATTAAAAACGGTAAATACCTTGAAGGCGCCATCGTCTTTGAGGTCAAGAAAGCCTCACATATCTAATTTGAACACAGAAGCAAACCCTAAGCATTCCAAGTCTGACTAAGCAAGAAAACCCAGAAATAGATTTATATAGAGACGGCAATTAGGGCACATAAAAAGGGTTAAACTGAAAGGTACCTGCAGATAAATACTTGCTGATGCTAAACAGTGGCGGGGAAGCTTATCAGCAAAAAGAAGATCCGAGTTAGAAAGCCAGAGGTTGCGAAGATGGAGAGTAGAGGATATAAAATCAGACTGACAGCGATAAAAACGTACCTGTTAACAAAGATTCAGCTATGTAAATTGATTATTAATAAAAAAAAAATTTGCAAATGGGCCACGAATCAAACCCCTGTAGAAGACTGAAGTCCATGAATACATAAAACGAAAAAAAAAGAGATGCCTATGAATCGAACCCAGGTGTGTAGCAGACCAAACAGAAGTCTGAACCAATGGGCCATTCTGACGAATGTGAATACAATTATGATGCGTGATATATGTAGTAAATTAAAAGTCTATATTTGGGCACGAAAACATATGCAAAGTTTTCATTTGTATATATATACAATTATGGTTGGAAACAACCCCTTTACAACCGATTCCCTTCCATATAACGGGGATATTTCCCTCCTTGCTGTCGTCTTCTTCGTCAGTTTCACCAAATCAGACGCGCGAAAACCCTAAAATCGCCTCCTCTCTTTGTCGATTTCCACCGTCAATTTCTTACCACCGACATCTGATTCGGGTGTGACACTGATGTTAGTCCAATGTGTCGTCATTATTGTTCTTAATTTGCTATGTTTAGTTATAATAATGATTGGATTACGTTGCATTTTCATGAGTTTTTATGTTTTGAGGTACCGTGAGCTTAATGAGCTAAAAATGGAGTTTTTATGAAGAACTGGAAGCTGCTGGTACATGGATCGAGAATCGAGCGGGAACGAGTGAAGACTTAGAAGAAATTGAAGAAAGTTCCTGAGATCCAGATCTGGGCGGTACGCCCAGAAGTGAAGAAACCAGGGCGGTACGCCCTAAAGTTTAGAGAAGCGGTCGAAGTTTACAATCCGGGCGGTACGCCCAGATTCCCACATTTTGGGGCGGTACGCCCCGAATTGGTCGTCAGAAGTTTTAGATTAGGGTTTTGTATTTAAACTTGTTGGTGAAGTTTTTGTTTATTCCATCATTGTTCCAGACGGCCAGAGCTTAGGTTTTTGCGATTTTCACTTGTGCTTTGGAGATTTGGACGCAATTCAATCATTCGGTAACTGTTTTTAATGCAATCTTTCATTATAATCATGTTTTGATTATTAGCCATGTCCGGCTAATCACCACTAACTGCTTTTGGTGATTGGTTGGCGGAATCGTTCTATGACTAATCAATTGCTAAACTAGTTGTTCCGGAATACTTGCTACCGTTGAACACCCGCATGCGAAATTGTTTAATTTAACTAGTAACCTAGGGTTTTAGTGGTCCACTGTTTATTGATCTAGCACTTTCTTGCGGCAGGACTAATCAGCCCATTAGGAACTTAGGTTGTTAGGTCAAGGAAGCAATTGGGGGGCATGTCTATGTGTCACTAGTTAGTAATTAGGTTTGTTTAGATCGGTAGCCAACCAGGATCCAGAAGTGGTTAGATTTGTCTCATTTGAATTCAATCAATTTTCTGGGTTAAAGTTAGTTAATTTGTTAGTTAATTCACCCCAACAATTCAAAACAGCCAAGTGGCAATTTTAGGTAATTTTAGGTAATCAGTAATTTTAGTTAACTTAGTTAGTCAATTAATCAATTTCCACATATTCCCTAGGTTCGATACCCTAACTTCCACTACTACAAAATCAAATTAGGTTGGGGATTTGAAACGGCCTGACAAACCGTTATCAGACACCACAACTACCGACTGTCATTCACCTCTAAAAACTCCATGCGTAGAATTCCACGGCTGACCAAGGCCTACACCACCCCCTATTAAATGTTGACAGGACCGATCTAGCATAAAAATCTAAACTTTGATTGAGATGAGATGATGAGAATCTAGGCTATCCAAGAAGAAACATGAACACATCACAAATGATTTCACTGATCGTACTCGAATGATTACATGAACCGTACGATTAAAATCAATAAAAGAATCTCACATCTCTTATGAAAAATCATAGCCGGCCACCTTGGGTTGAGCTCAAACCCAAGGTGAGACTCTCTCACTGGAGGATTTGCTCACATCACTCAAGACTTATCATAGACTCATCATCTAACAAATGAAGCGATGTTCCTCTATGTATATAGAGTGAGTCCATGTGCTTTACTACCCGTTAGTAGCAAAACAAATAAAATGAGCAAAAATATAATAAAAGAAATATTAATTAAATCAACTAAACTTAATTAAGCCGATTTAATTAATATGAAGCTTGACTTGCTCGAAACGATCTTCACGCTGACTTTTATGTTGACCATCGACTTGAACAGTTGAATTTTAAAGAAAATGTCTTCAGTATACAAACTTTGCAAACTTCAATCATCGCAATCCTTGTCTCTTAATCAAACACAATGGATTCTTTAGTCGAATGATTCGTGAACAGATTTGAAGGCGTTAGTCGCAAATAATAGCCCAACATATTTCCCCTTTTGTCTGATTCTTTCAAATCTATAAACTATGGAAGAATTGTTTTGTCATACATCTTCAAATGAAAAACTGGTAAACCCGAGACTTTCTGTTGTAGAAATAATAGCTTCTCCTTTTTCTCGTTCTACCGGTCGGGAACCATGTTCAACCTTCCGGGTACTTAGTTCACACGGTTGGGAACAATACTATAGGCATATGATAGGGGTCCAAACCGCAACAAACCGAACCAGATAAATCAATCGATCTTCAAAGATGTTCTAACTTCAGATAATCAACTCGGTAATCCAATCCCATAATAATTTCCCCTTTTCTCGAAACTCCCCTAAATGAAATTCACTGGAAGCCTTATAATAAACTATTAGATTTCCGCTTGGTTGCCTAAAGAGATCGGTTAAAAAATCTTGAAGTCGAACAATCACGTGAAAAAACTGAAAGTCGAATTCTAATAGTTCTGAAAGATCCATAAATACAACTCTTGTTCCACGTGACTATGGGTTGAGATGCAATAATAATTTTCGATTTAAGCAACGTGTGAAAAAGTCACAAAAAACATCACCTTAATCGAGAAAATGCGCCAAAATGGAGAACATGGAACTGCCTTTAACTCTTATTCCACCTTAACATTCGATTTAAGTAATGCCATCGCGAAAATGGAAACCGAGTCTTCGTAATTTTGGGTCTTGAAAAATGAGCCCGGAAAAATAATCTGCAAGAAAATCCTGAAAAAATGGTTACATTTGGAAATTTTGAGAAAATCCATCAAAAATCTCCACTTAATAACCCTTCTGTTAGACTTAGGGGCAGTTTGGTATAAACTGAAGCATTAAGTGCTGAATTATTAAGAATAAGAGATTCTGAATCAGTTAAGAATAAGATATTCAGAATCAGTTAAGTGTTGTTTGGTTTGATCTCTGATTGGAATATATCTGTTTGGTCAGAATCCTAAATAATTAATAGTTATTAAAGAAAAAAATACAAACCATCATAGAAATCCAAATTACACATAAATCCTTACAAATTCATAAAAGCATAATAATCCAAATACAAATTAATTGTTTGACATTAGTTGAGTAGCTATCTCGTCACGTAAAATAGCCATATCCTCAATACTTTGTGAAACCCATTCCATGTCGTGAACTGATTGAGTTTGATTTTCCTCGTCTTGTGAATTTGCAAACAAAGTGTCCTCGTCGCATTCCATAAATAACTGATCATGAATATTCCATTTCCTTATAAGTTATGGATTGCAAAACAAGCAATCACTATGTCTCTTTGTATTTTGAATGGAAAAGGGGTCATTTGTTTTAGGATAGGGAATCTTGCCTTCAAAACACCATATGCACGCTCAATAACATTTCGGAGTTGTGCGTGAGCATGGTTGAATTTTTCTTCCTTAGTCAAGACACGCTGTCATCGAAAATCAGCTAACCAGTATCTTGTATTACGGTAGGGAGCCATAAACCCACAAGTGTTGGTGTATGTAGCGTCGCAAAGGTAATATTTACCTGTAAACGTTAGTATCGTAACTATTACACAAAAAAAAATAGATAATCAATTACATCAAAGTTAGGGGATTTTTGTTTAAAAACCTGGTGGGGGGAAAGGAAAGCCAGAAGTCGGATTAAAGGCAACTTCTTTCAAAACACGTGAATCATGTGCTATGCCCTCCCATCCAGCCCATACGAAGGTGAATATCATATCAAAATTACAGATTCCCAAGACATTTTGAAAGCTATCGCCTTTCCCTCTGCCCCTATAACGATTCTGTTGATCGGAAGGTACGATTACATGTACTAGAGTTCCATCTAATGCACCTATTGCTCCAGGAAATACTTGTTTTAGCTTTCTATGTCGGTCTGAAGCATCTGCAATTGGATTAGAAGATGTTGGAACTATAACTTCTCTTGCAAAATTCATCATTGCATTTAGAACCTCGTGAAAACATCTATGAATTGTTTCTGGCGAATGTTGAAACCTCCGCTTAACCATTCGCATACGCTCGTTATGTCCTATAGCAATCAGAAACATAGCCATATTTTCTTGAAATGTTATTGACCTACTACTATGCAACCAATTTTTTTGGTTAAAATGATTGCACAATAGTACATATGCATCACGTGACATGCGCATCATCTCAAGACATTGTGTAATTGTGTAGAAGAGCCATGCAACAATTCTTGTGTGTATTCATGACCAGTCAACACCGAATTCAGATCTCTTACACCTTCATTCATTGTTGACACTAATAGTAGCCAATGCCAACAAAGAAAAAGGAAAGTTACAATATCCTCGTCATCGGAACCCATAGCTACCTGTCATCCAATATTATGAAAACATATAAATAACATTCAATAAGTATGTGATCCAAATAACATTCATTTAACATGTAATCCAAATATCATTTCATATCATAAACATGATCCCAAAATATATCATCCAAAAGACATCATTCAAAAGAAAAAGACAACATCCCAAAATATATCATCCAAAAAGACATCATCCCAAAATATAAAACCCAAAAGACATCATCCATATCATAAAACCTAAAAGACATCCACAAACCTAAAATCCAAACATTCCATACTTCGCTCCTGCCATCTTAACCCATAGCTCACAATGTTCTTCTTCAAGTCCAAGAAACACCATTCTCATATCAGCGCTCTCACCAAATAACAAAAGCGACGTCTTGAACCTTGCATCTTTTGGTCCCCATCCTAATGTCTTCAACTTCTGCAAGCATTGATTCATATCATTGTGTTTCTCAAGCATCATATTTGCCACCTTGGTAATACTATTCCCAACTTCCAAGACCTTTGATTTGAATGTTTCTTTGGCTTTTCCTTTTTTGGGTCGAATTGGTGACTCATCACTAACACCTTGACTCGATGATATTCTTTTAGCTGACTGTTCTAAAAACTCTTCACTACCACCTTGACTTGGTAGTGTTGTTTTGTTCCTTTGACTAACCACAAGTGGCATTTCATTGTCATCAATGTCCTCAAATACATTGTCATCAAACACATCTTCAGAGTCACGTGGAAGTGTAGAAGATGGACCCCAACTATCAACGCCAGTTGAAGTAGATCCTTCAAACAATTGAATGCATAACTCGGGATATTCAAGTGGTGTTGTTCTCAAGGATTCTACGTTTTTGTTGGACTACGCGGAAAAAATTAAAAAAAATTACTATAAGGTTATAGATATATATATATATATAAGTGTGTGTGTGTGTGTGTGTGTGTGTGTAAATTAAAAACGAAATACCTTAATCTCAAGTTGCCATTCCTCTTCCGATAAGTTAAATATGTTTTTTACAGGGTCATAGACATTGCCAGTTTTGTTCTTAAGCTTTGACCAAGCTGTAAACTTTTTTTTCAAGTATTCATATTTGTTCTTCATTTTTTATATCCACTTCAAAATCATATTCCTTTTTCATTTGTTCTCCAATTATTCTCCATGAAGCCGGCTTTAGAGTCCCACCATGAAGTGCCACTTCATGAATACATAATTCTAAAAAGGTTTTATCAACTCCTTCTTTCTTCCAATTTGTTCTAAGCTTTTTTGGTTCCATTTCCTTAACAAACAAACACCTACCATTATTCACAAACCCATATCCAACAAGTAAAAATCAAACAAAAAACAACATCAAACATTGAGCATCAACCAATTTCTCTACTCACATATTCAAAAAATCATATAAGACATGTAGCATCAACTAATAAACCATATCAAAGGACCTAATATCACACCACAATCAACAATGATCAAACAATGACCTAACCAATATGAAATAAAATAAAACCCCTACATTTTGAGCAAAAACCAAACTAACATCCCAAGTAAATACGACATTCAACAATGATCCATACGTTTTGAGCACCAAAAACACACTAAACAATGAACAATAACAGAATTAGAGCATCAAATTAAACAAACATCTAAAAAAACCCCTAGATTTTGAGAAAAACAAACAAAATTTAGGGAAAACTATATTCAAGCATGGATACAACTACAAATGACTGATTTAGAGCAGAAAACAACAATAATTTGTAGAAAATATATAGATTTCGAACAAAACCCTAAAAAACTTACTTGGAGAATGGGGGGCTGCTGCCGTCGCCGGCGAAGGAGGCGCCGCTGGAGAAGGAAGAAACGCCGGAGATGGAGGCGTTGCGCTGTCGCCGGAGCTGTGGCCGCCAGACGGAAAGATTAGACGGAGGGGAGAGGTCAGCGGCGTAGGAGAGCGACGTAAGGGAGAGGTCGCGTTCCCTTTTTTGGTTTCTGAATGAAAAAGTAACTCCCTAAACCCTTATTCATTATGTTATTTTTTTCAGAATAAGAGGTAACCAACCAAACACTCCTCAATAAAATATCTGACCGAAAAATACATTCCTTTCAGTTTAGACCTCATTAAGAGGTAAACAAACAGCCCCTTAATAGAATATTCCAGCAACTAACCAAGATTCCAGTTATTCCAATTAGCTAGCATCATGCCTATATCACCCTGACATCAGCTAACGATAACTGGTTAACACCAACTGAGAAAACCTAAAACTTAACGGAAAAGTTTGTCTACTTCGTTAGGGTCGTTAGTGTAGTTAGCCTCGTTAGAAAACAGACAGAATACGTTATAGTTAACAAATATGTCGTTAGACACCGTTAGGGTTCGTCTGCTGACGTTAGGGCGTCAGCATGACATAAGTTGTCTTATATATCCACCTGTATATATACCAGACTTCCCAGAAGAACACCAAATCCACTAGAGATACCAGAAAACCACAAAAAACTCGACGAAATTCATCGGAAAGACCATCAACATGTTCTAAATCCGATTCCTAACAATCCTGGACCAAAGATCTTCACCGAAAAGCAATCGAATGAAAATTCATAAAACCCCCCATCTAAACCTAAGCGGCCAACTCGATTGTAAAGCATAATTTAGTTGATCTAAACAACCAAGCCGATTATAAAGAAGAGTTTATACGATCCAGTTGGTCATAAAGAGGTTGTCAGTCATAAAGGGTTAACAAATTTCAATTTAAACGACCCACACAATCGTAAAGAGGATGTTATACGATCAAGTTGATCGTTTAGGACCTGCTAATAATAAAGAGTGTGATGATCGTAAAGAGGAACCTCAAGAAAACCCTAAAAATTCAAAGGAGGCGGCTGTGAAGAAATGAAGAACACACGATGAACCTTGCATCCTGATGCACTTTGAACCACACAGAAACCATGGAAACAACAGTATGATGATCGAACTATTATGCCAAGCCATAAACGATCAAGTTATGGCCAAGAACAAGCCCTAAATATCAGCAAACTCGGATCAAATCAGCCCCAATTTCAAGAAATAGTAAATTATGGTTTTCGTCCCTGGGGTTTGGTCCAAATAACGGTTCTAGTCCAAAATCTTCAATTGCATTCGTGTTTCCCTTATGGTATTCAATTTGTCCCAATCAAGTCCAAAGCCTTAACACCGTTCAAATTTTCTCTTAGATTTTAACAAAAGACAAACGGAGGTTCACCACCGCCGCTTCCATTAACATCACCATCAACTAGACTCGTCGTTGTGTGCTTCATCTTGGGTCGATTGATATGCTAAATCGACCAACTTAACCATTCAACTAAATCAAGAAAACAAAAACCCAAAATTACGTCTGATCAATTTGCAACACATATCTCCACTACAACTCAAAACCCCCCATCTGTGATTCATCCCCCTTTCCAGTAAGCGGTAAACAAAATATACTGGGGTCTAATGAAGGGATGGGGCTTCAAAGAATCGGTTGTCAGTGAGTACATAATAAATAGGTTCAAATTTCGGACATCTTAGTTCACCAAATTAAATGAGGGGGGGGGGGGGGGGGCGGGGTTAGAGGAACTAACAAAGACTAAAAGCTTTGAATATTAATCAGCATAAGGCTACTGAAAAATTGTCACTGGATTTCCCCGTCGCCAAAACTTTTCTTAGTAAAGACAAACAAGCTTCAATGCGGCTTCAATAAAGGCCTCACGAAGTCAGATCTTTAGTTCTTGGGTGTCTCAATCGAAAAATAAGATAGTCAGTTTCAGATTGAAGATGAAGATAGCTGGTAATCGATTATGAATGTGGCAGCGAAGATGGTAACCGGTTCAGGCTGAGGCGACGGTGGGTTGTGGTGGCGATGGGTATCCCATTAACACCCAAATGTTGTGTTCTTCGATGCAGATTTTGGTAGAGGAGGTTTCGAGGGTGTTGGCGGTGGTGTTCTTGTGGTTGTGGTGGTGAACGACAAAGGTGGTGGGTTCAGCCTTGTGAAGATGACGTTTTTAATATATCTGTTTAACAAAAAGGTAATTTATGAGTAATTTAGTTTTTTCATTAAATCTAACAAAAAAAGTTTAAACAGTGTTATGTTTTTGGACTTAATTAGGACAAACTAAAATCCACAATGAAAACATTGATGCAATTGAAAATTTTAAACTAAAATCTTTATTAGGATCAAACCCCAAGGATGAAAACCGTAATTTACTCTTCTAGAAATTCATCATGAACACCATCA
This sequence comes from Deinandra increscens subsp. villosa, assembly GCA_039602395.1. Classification (NCBI taxonomy): domain Eukaryota; kingdom Viridiplantae; phylum Streptophyta; class Magnoliopsida; order Asterales; family Asteraceae; genus Deinandra; species Deinandra increscens. The sequence continues at coordinate 5,481,813 of JBCNJP010000012.1, read as the reverse complement.
AGTGTGTGTTTTCCCAACATCTAAACGGTTGCGAAATCGAACAAATCAATGCTCCGAACAAATCCGAAATGCGTTTTCCATCCAGTAACATGCCTTGTTACATTCAAACCGAAAACTATAGATTAAAGTCTGAAAATTCAAAAAGATCCACAATAATGTGAAATTGTTATGTTTCTTTCAGCTTCTAGATCTCGTTTCTAACTAGATTTGAACAATTAGAGCATTAAAACACATGTAAATAAACTCAAGAATGCATAAAAGCTCAAGTGTGTGTTTTCCCAACATCTAAACGGTTGCGAAATCGAACAAATCAATGCTCCGAACAAATCCGAAATGCGTTTTCCATCCAGTAACATGCCTTGTTACATTCAAATCCACCCATTATAAAACCGAAAACTATAGATTAAAGTCTGAAAATTCAAAAAGATCCACAATAATGTGAAATTGTTATGTTTCTTTCAGCTTCTAGATCTCGTTTCTAACTAGATTTGAACAATTAGAGCATTAAAACACATGTAAATAAACTCAAGAAACATGAATCTAACAGCCAAAACATCAGATTCATTCCAGAATTAATCCAAAAATGCATAAAAGCTCAAAAAGTACCTTTAACATCTCTTAAGCGGATTTACAGACCTAGGATTCAGATCAAATTCCATATCTGAGTGATCCTAATGGTTGTTTGGACATAGTTAGATTGGTTACCATGTCTCTGATACCATTGAACATGACCGGCCGAGCATAAAAATCCGATCTTTGATCAAGAACGATGAAGAAGATGTTGAGACGAGATGAGAAGAATCTAGGCTAATCAAGAAGAAACATGAACTAACCATATGAGTTCATTGATGATAACCAAATGATTACAATGAAATCAACAAAATAGTCTCACATCTCTCATGAAAAACCATGACCACCTTGGGTTGAGCTCAAACCCAATGTGAGATTCTCTCTCTAGAAGATAGCTCATTTCTCTCAAGACTCATCATCGACTCATCATCTAACAAATGAAGCAATGGTTCTCTATATATAGAAAGTCCATGTGGTTTACTACCCGCTACTAGAAGAACACAAAAATGAACAAAGTTACAATAAACTAAACACTAATTAAATCAACTAAGCTTAATTAAGTCGATTTAATTAAAATGAAGCTTCACTAGCTTGAACCGATCTTCACATTGACTTTTACATTAACCGTTGACTCAAACAATTAAATCGAACTCTGCAAGTTTCAAATTATCACAACCCTTGTCTCTGAATCCAAACACAATAGATTCTTCAAGCATATGATTCGTAAACAGATTCATTTGAAGTCGTAAGTCGCAAATAATAGTTGCATCAATTGTCTTCTTAAACGGTTTTTCAGAGGATACGTTAATTGTAGCAGAGAAATTTGATGGCTTTTAAAGATGCATGTGAGATTCGCTGCAAACATATGAGATTAGGAGGGTTAAGTGCCTCAAGTGATCACCTTTGTTGGTTTATTTTGTGTGATATTAAAGTGGTCAATAATTCATAAGTAACGAATCATTACTTACGACCATCGTGTCGACTATTTTGTGATGCAATTGGTCACGTAAGTTGGACCTCATGACCTAAGAAAACTTAGGTACTAATTAAGGAAAAGATCTAGGATAAGCAACTTAATCGAGGAAAATCACGGGTGATAATATTGGTGGGTGACGATGGTCGTGTTTAGCACGTCATGAGATAGCTTATCAGCTAGTTTTTTAACGTTATCAAACAGAACTTTTTTATAAAACCAGTTTTTTAAAAAACCTCGTTTAATAATGTCAAAAAACTAGCTTATAAGCTAGCTTTTGAAAAGCTAGTTGGAGTAGCGTTTCAACTAGCTTCTATAATATTTCCAGTTTTACCATTCCCTAACTAATTATTTATACTTTGTTTGTAAATTTTAATTTATTTATATACATGTACTTTTATTTCATTTTATATTTTTTAACTAATTTTTTCCGAACGTTATTTTTTATCAACTAACAGCTAGTTTATTAGCTAGCAACTAGTTTATCAGCTAGCTAATCAAACTAGCTAATCAGCTAACAACTAGCTTTTCAGCTAGTGCGCCACAACTAATACGCCAAACACAGCCGATATGTTTATAAATATAATATTTTATTTATACCAATGACACGGTTTAGGCTACCGTTAAATATGTCCCGATCAAGACGAACACATTCATTTGGAGGGCCGGGTTATAACCCCATAACGTACCTCCTTTTAACCCCACTACGGACAATCTAACTATTATTTAATTATAAAGACCCAAATTTAACCGTTTAAAGACAAACATATGATTAACTTAGAAGAGGTCAATCACTTTATTAAACACTTCATAATCAAACAGCAAACATGACTAAAACCAAAGACTTGTGAACAAAAATCCTAATCAACTCACTTCACTTGGTGCACTCCTAACTCACCTATTCCTAACAACTTCTGCCCACTTTCCCACTTCCACAAAAACACCTACGACCTGGTCTTCAACATCACAATCAATTAACCGAATCACTTCACGACGGTGCCTACTCGTAGCCACTTACTCGTTACACCAATTACTGAGAAACTGCAGAGCGATCGACAAGATCCACAATCACAAGATCGACAATCAATCCATCAACTACATAGAAGTTACGTACTCATCGGCTACAAAGAAAGATTCATCGACTACAATGAAGATGGCCGTCGGGCACGTACAAACCTAGTTTCTAGATTGAAGCAATTGACCGATGTACGCTAAATGCCAAGTGAGCACCATCATTGTGGACACGTTTAGAGTCGATGAGTATGCATGTATCTTCTTTAGCTCCTTCGCTGCTATGACTTTTGTTTCGCTTTCATATACCTTCATTAGCTTCTTCGCTGCTACCACTTTTGTTTCGCTTGTATCCTTCATAAACTACATTTTCGATACAATGCCAATGTTAGATTTTCCAATATAAACATTGATAATAAACATGTTATAACCACATTGATAAGCGTTGATAATAAACATGTTAAGCCAAAATAAGCATTGAATATAAGCTCTCACTTATCCACTTATAAAACAAATCATATTAGAACAAGTGCTTTTTAGGTTCGTGCCAGCAAAAAGGACCAACACACAAACAATAAAGAAAATGTGAACGACATAACTGGTTCGGTCTATGAGACCTACGTCCACATACTGCAACTAGGGTTTTCTAGTTAGGCTATCAAATGGAACAGAGTGAGACGCCTGGTTTCTAGGCTTCTTCAAAACTTAAATCAAGGGTTTTTGTATCTACACTAATAGTCCTCTTTATTCTAGTATGTTTCAATTTGACCCTTTATTCGTATTATAATGTAAATAAATTACTTAACACATTCAAAACTTAAATCTAGGGTTTTTGTATCTACACTAATAGTCCTCTTTATTCTAGTATGTTTCAATTTGACCCTTTATTCGTATTATAATGTAAATAAATTACTTAACACATCATCCAGCTTTCTGATCCGGTCTCACTAGTCCGATCAGATCTCACTGGTCGGATCAGTGAACCGGTAATGTCCGGTCGACTTCTTCAAAATTAACTTAGATCTAGGGTTTTTGTATTTACACTAATAATCCTCTTTGTTCTAGTACATTTCAATTTGACCCCTAAACATTAATTGTTTGTATTAAAATGTAAATAAATTACTTAACACATCATCCAGCTTTTAGATCCGGCTGACTGGTCCGATCAGTCTGATCGGTAAACCGGTAATGTCTGATCTGGTTCTGAAAACATTAGTAATGGTTCTGAAAACATTAGTAATCAGAATCGGTGTCGGTGTCGTATTCCCATGAGTTTGGCAAATCTTATAAAATAAACCTAAAAGGTGATTTTTCAAAAATATAACTACAAAATAAACTAAAGATTGATAATATCAATTACCTTTGTTGCTTGAGGCTCCAAGAAGATGAGATTGGTCAAAATCATAACAAGTGCACAAACAAGATTGAATCCTTGAAACATCTCCATATTATTGGATAAAACTCCCCCAATTCCTCCTTCACTAACAAGAAACCCTAAAAGAGCTCCACCAACACAACAACCCATAACCCTAAAATACACCATGTCCATCTTGTGTAACAACCTTGTACACTGCTGTTTAGGTAAACATTTACCCAAAACACACCGCGAAAAGAACGTAACCCACACGCCCATCCCGTATGCAGTCGAAAACCCTAACAAGTGACACCAGCTGATCCCTGATTTCGCATACGAAACCAGAGACCAGACGTCACTTATCACGGTTTTCGACCCCTTTAGAACCTCATTCGGGGTCGTTTCCATAACGTTCTCCATAACGTTCTCCACCGTTTCTTTCACTTCTTCGACTCCGTGTTTGACCTCACGGCTAGCGTTATGACCGATATCTTCGCCGATCCTTTTCGGCGAATCGACAAGATCCCATTTCTGCAACTTGACTACAAAGTCTTTAAGTGTTCCTATGGTACCTTGATCACTCGCACTAACCGACCAAAAGAGTCCGGTTAACGTTGTTAGAATGAAACAGAAGAACAAAACTTTCATCATCCTAGTTTTTGGAGGAACCGTTGTTTGAGAAATCTTGGGGTTTTAAAGATGCATGCAAACGTAAGGGATGACGAGTGTGAAGTGAGTTAAGTGACGCGTGTGTTGTTTATATGACACGTGCTTTCACTCTCTTATCCACACCGCATGAAGCTTTAATTAATATTTTAAAATAGTTTAGTAAGTTGTATAATTTTTATATAGTTTTAAGATCATGTTTGTTGGGGTGGTGGATTCTGGTTGTCGACCTGCCACAAATAACGTCATTCGTTACGATCGTGTCGTCGAACTTGTGATGCAAATGGTCTTGTAAACTGGATCATGCATGACCTAGGAAAACGTAAATGTTAAGAAGTGGGGCGGATCTACGTTGGATCTATCGGGTTTATGGAAAACCAATGATATAACTAAGAGTATGTTTCAAACTTTCACTCTCTACGTTGGATCTATCGGGTTACGGAAACCACTGATATAACCACCGTTGGATCTATCGGGTTACCTAATAACCCAAGACGCGGTGTGTTTCAAACTAAAGGTCTTAGGTTCGATTCTATTTCACTTTATTCTTTTACTTTTTTTTTAAACAGATTATAAGACAGTATGGTTTTTTATTATTTAAACTAAAGGTCTTAGGTTCGATTCTATTTCGCTTTGTATTTTAACTCTCTAATCTTTTAAACAGATTATAAGGCATTATGGTTTTTAGTATTTAAAATACAGCGCCTCCAATCCTTGTAACCAAAGACGCCTAGCTCAATTGGTGTGCGTTGCATGTTTCAAACTAAAGATCTCAAGTTGATTCCCTTTCTCTCCGTTTTTTATTATTAAACTTTTTTTAAATAGATTATAAAACATTAGGGCTTCTTAGTTTAAAACATACAATGCCTACAATCCTCCCAGCCCTCTACGAACTGACCAATCGACCCTCACTCCCTCTGACCTTCTTCCCCTTAGTGCTCAAGCGAGTCAACCCTCCACGGACCACCACGGCGGCTCAACTCCGGTGACCTCTTTCTCCGGCTTGCGACCTTAAATTTCCAGAATCCCATAATCTCATAAGTCACAAGTAAGTTTTGGGTTTTAGGATTCGAAAACTTTAAACGTTTCGCTTATGGATTGCGATGATCCCGACATGACTGAAATAATATAAAAGCCTCGTAAATAATCTTGGAATGCTTAATATGTCAGTTATAGCATAAACTGGTGAGTGTTCGGTTATACGTGCGGTAATAAGTGTGTGTCCGACACGAGTCACGTATAATATCGTTTTGCGAACCGAATATATTTCCACGACTGAAATTCTCTATAGACACTTGGAAAAGTGTTATATCTTCGCTGAGTTGTCAAAACCATCTCAAATGGTTAAACGATCGATATCAGTTCATATTGCGTAACCACTTGGTTTACCGATTTCACCGTTTCTCGTACCGATTCCCACGGTTATACTTTCTAACAATCAGAGCATCAATGATCGAGTATCTGGCAAGGCTAGACACTCTAATCCTGTCTCAGTGACCTCTCTATCACTGTTAATGACATACGCACATTAAGCGTCATCTGCCGTTTCCGCAGGCACATGCTGCGTGTAGTTGTCTAAACAAAATTTCTGACAAATATTAAAATCCATGTAAATATATTATCATCATAATCTCTCAACCTAACGTCTTTATAATAACGTCAGATTATCCGGTACGTTAACAGTTCAAACATCGTATTTTGCTTGTTCCACCTGAACTCAGCTTTTAGCCTTCTATCGTTCCGCCATACCTCGGATTGCATTACGAATAGTTAGAATACTTCTAAAAACTTATCCTGACATCAGGTATATGGATTGGGTCTTTGTTGGGCCGCAATTCTCTTAATGGGCCTAACAGTCCTAACTGGGCTTACCGAGTCATGTTTAATTAATCGAGAAAATTTCCCCCGATTTACCAGAAATTAACCAGGTGTTACAAGTTTGGCATGTGATTAGAGGTGCACAAACCGGTTAACCGGTTTTTGAGCCCTTATAACTTTAATCTGTGTAACCAGTCCACAGTTAACCAAACCGGTTAACCAGTAAAAAACAATATTGTTTTTAAAAATATATAATATTTAATAGGTTAACCTATAACCGGTTTTTTTAATCGGTCAATAATAAGTTCGTAATTTAGAAACTCCTAACCGCTTCCAAACCATTGGTTTGTATCGGTTACGAACCGGTTTCTACAATAGCGCTTAATAACCGATTCGGTTAACCGGTTATTTTGTGCACCTATATATGTGATTTTTCCCTAGTGGTTGTCCGACATTATTTGAGATTGAGAACACGAGGTCGCAGGTTCTAAACCCACCTACGACCTTTCCTTGTCCTTTTTCATGTTTTTTTCTAGATTTCATCTTTAGTTAAATAGTGTGTTGTGCCACAATACAAATATATGGTTTCTAGCTTGGTGGTTAGTGATCTTGGTGTTGCAAGTTGAGGTTATGTGTTTCAATCGGATTGGATTGACCCACCAACCAACAAACACAACCGCTTAACACCCCTAGTATATAAACAATGTTATATAAATAGCCGTTAAATTCAAAACCAGATCAATGTAGAGAACTGGGAAAATTATTTACGACGACACATTTCACTGTGCATTATTATTATAAATGGTTCTCCACAAAATGATGGTTCTCAATAAAACGCATCCATATTATATATACATACCATTTTGCTACATACCATTTTCGAATTTAGTTTTTCAGTTAACCATCGTTTGTGAAAGTCTATCATGATGATCAAGTAGGGTTGTAAAAGAGATATGCCGAGCTCAAGCTCATATGGGCTTGAGCTCGGCTCTTTACACACATCTAAGAGAGCTCAAGCTCGAACTCGAGCTCGACTCATTTAGAGCTTTAATTCTAAAACTCGAGCTCGGCTCCTGAAAAGTTATTTAGACTTGATTTTGGCTTAACTCGAGCTTGGCTCATTTACTTTTAAATTATTTTATTGTATATTTTTATAATTGTACTTTTTATATATAACATAATACATAATACATAATACATATTATTTAATTATTTTATTATATAATAATTAATTTTTAAATATATTTAATAAATTAAATCAAAATTAAAGAAACAAAAGGCTCATTAAGATTCATGAACCGACTCGATTTTGATATGTAAAAGTTTGGACTCAAACCTGTTTATTAAATGAGTCTTATTTCAACGTTTGAGCTCGGCTTGAACTCGATATTGCCCAACTCGATTTAAAATTTTTTATTGATCCGATCTCGAATAACTTATAGCTCGTTTCGTTTATACATCGAATACACATCATATAGAACCACGTGCACTCGTACGTTGAAAATTCTAAATCCCCATTTTCTTCTTGTCTCATATGCGGGGCATCCGACCCGAATTCCTCAGATTTCTCAACTGAAGCAAAAGATTATCATTACAGGTACTACGATACTAAATTGTCTGGATTTCCCCTTTCTGTTTGCTTGTGCGATTTGAAATTGATTTGATGAAATCACTTTCTGTTTGTTCTTAAATTATCCGATTGCTTTACCTTATGTAAGAGTTTGGATCTGGATTCGTGCAACCTCGTTTCTATTTTGATGTCGATTCGTGTATTTGGATCTCCAATTTCATGATTGTGAATACTGAATGCCCTAATTGTGCAATTTGATCAACACATGCTATTGTTTTCTTTAAATTGTTGCCCTCAATTTGGTACTTTGGTTGTTAGGAGATTACAATGAAAAATTCCCCTCAATTTACCGGAATTAACCAGGCGTTACAAGTTTGGCATGTGATTAGAGGTGCACAAATCAGTTAACCGGTTTTTGAATCCTTAAAACTTTAACCAGTGTAATCGGTCCACAGTTAACCGAACCGGTTAACCAGTTAAAAAACACTATTGTTTTTATAAATATTTAATATTTAATAGGTTAAACTATAACCGGTTTTTTAATCGGTCAATAACAAGTTCGTAATTTAGAAACTCCTAACTGCTTCTAACCCAGGTTTGTATCGGTTACGAACCAGTTTCTACAATATCGGTTAATAACCGCTTATCTTGTGCATATGTGATTTTGCCAATGTTTTAAAAACCGGTTTTTTAGTTGAACCGGAAAACCTTCCGGGACTGGTTCAACCGTTCGGACCGGTTAGACCGGCTGGTTGAACCGGTTAGGGGATTTATATATATTTTTTTATAAAAATGCTAATAAACTTGTACACCCCAACAAAAGTAGTTAAAATACAATTATAATCCACTCAAAAATAATATCAAATATGTATTTCATAAGAAAATATAAGTTTTAAACTTAAAATAAAATAAAAAATAAAAAAAAAGTTAAAAAAAAATAAATAAAAAAATCAGAAAACCGGTTGAACCGGAAAAACCGGTTGAACCGGAAAAAACCGGTTGAACCTGAAAAAACCGGAAAACCGGCCGGTTCGAAGCGGGTCGGTTCAACCCAAAAAACCGGGCATTAAAGAACCGGAAAAGTGGTCGGTCCCCGGTCGAACCGGTTGAACCGGCCGGTTCGACCCGGGTTTTAAAACATTGGATTTTGCCCTAGTGATTGTCCGGCATTGTTTGAGATTGAGGACTTGAGGTCGCAGGTTCTAAACCCACCGACGACTTTTCCTTGTCCTTTTTCATGTTTTTTTTTTTCAAATTTCATCTTTAGTTAAATAGTGTTGTGCCACAATAAAAACATATGGTTTCTAGCTTGGTGGTTAGTGATCTTGGTGTTGCAAGTTGATGTTACGAGTTCCAATCAGATTAAATTGACCCACCAACCTACAAACACGACTGCTTAACACCCCTAGTATATAAACAATGTTATATAAAAAGCTGTTAAATTCATAACCAAATAAATGTAGAGAACTAGGAAAATCATTTATGACGACACATTTCATGGTGCATTATTATTATAGATGGTTCTCCACAAAATGATGGTTCTCAATAAAACGCATCCATACTATATATACATATCATTGTGCTAAATACCATTTTCAAATTTAGTTTTTCAGTTAATCATAGTTTGTGAAAATCTATCATGATGATCAAGTAGGGGTGTAAAAGAGATATACAGAGCTCAAGCTCATCTAGGCTTGAGCTCGACTCTTTACACACATCTAAGAGAGCTCGAGCTCGAGCTCGACTCATTTAGAGCTTTGATTCTAAAACTCGAGCTCGGCTCGTGAGAAATTATTTAAACTTGATTTTGGCTTAACTCGAGCTTGGCTCATTTACTTCTAAATTATTTTATTGTATATTTTTATAATTATACTTTTTATATATAACATAATACATAATACATATTATTTAATTATTTTATTATATAATAATTATTTTTAAATATATTTAATAAATTAAATCAAAATTAAAGAAACAAAAGACTCGTTAAGATTCATGAACCGACTCGATCTTGAATTCTTGATATGTAAAAGTTTGGACTCAAACCCGTTTATTAAATGAGTCTTATTTCAGCATTTGAGCTCGGCTTAAACTCGATAATGCCCAACTCGATTTAAATCTCGATAATGCCCAACTCGATTTAAATTTTTTATTGATCCGATCTCGAATAACCTACAGCTCGTTTCGAGTAAACTTCGCTTTTAGTTCTCAACGTTTGCACATTTTAACAATTTTAGTCCCAATTTTTTAAAAATCCCAATTTAGTGTGTCACATTTCATTTTCTTTTCAATTTTGGTTACAATGTTAACAAACGTTTAAAGAGCCGTTAGAATGCCCTCACATGGTCCCCACGTTAGGGGTATTCTTGTTATTTCCGTTTGTTTTAAAGTATGAGTTAAAACAAACGGAAATGACAAAAATACACCTCATATGGGGACCACATGAGGGTAGTCTAACGGCTCTTTAAACAACTGTTAACGTTGAGATCAAAATTGAAGAAAAAAAATGAAATGTGAGACACTAAATTGGGATTTTTAAAAAGTTGGGACTAAAATTGTTAAAATGCGCAAACGTTGGGGACTAAAACCGAAGTTTACTCGCTCGTTTCATTTGTACACCGAATACACATCATATAGAACCACGTGCACTCGTACGTTGAAAATTCTAAATCCCCATTTTCTTCTCGTCTCATATGCGGGGCATCCGACCCGAATTCCTCAGATTTCTCAACTGAAGCGAAAGATTATCATTACAGGTACTACTATACTAAATTGTCTGGATTTCCCCTTTCTGTTTGCTTGTGCGATTTGAAATTGATTTGATGAAATCGCTTTCTGTTTGTTCTTAAATTATCCGATTGCTTTACCTTATGTAAGAGTTTGGATCTGGATTCGTGCAACCTCGTTTCTATTTTGATGTTGATTCGAGTATTTGGATCTCCAATTTCATGATTGTGAATACCGAATGCCCTAATTGTGCAATTTGATCAACACATGCTATTGTTTTCTTTAAATTGTTGCCCTCAATTTGGTACTTTGGTTATTAGGAGATTACAATGAAAAAAAAATTCACCTGAATTACAGGACTTGAGTTTGAAAACAGTAAACACAAATTGAAGGTACATCAACTTGGAAACATTAATAAAGTAAGAAACTTTTGGTAAAACTTGCAAGAAAAGTTTAATATGTTGATACATTTGGGTCCCTGGTCCCGATAGAGTTCAGGTCGTGCACAACAATTCCTAGCCCCTTAATAATCATAACTTTGTTTTTAGTATGATCGGTTTTGCTATTCAAAAGGGGGTTCCGGTGCAGCTTGTTGCCTATTTACCTGTCACTTTATTGTAATTTGATCCTTCATGGTTGGGAATTAGATCTAGAATCTTGAATACCGAAAAAAAGAAGAAGTTAGAGATGCAATGAATGGAAAGCTGGATGTGTGAGGGGTTTAACATTTATAACCTTGTGTGAGAATGTTAGCATTATTGTATCATTTTTTCATTAGATTTGCTCTAGGTAGTCGAAAACGCTAGGCGCCCTCAAGGCGCTATGAGTGAGTTTGTCGCCTAGGCATGGAACTTAATAAGCATGGGCCTTTTTAGCTGTTTCAGACTTATTTTTGTAGAATTTGGCTGGAATCCTCGCCAGGTGTTATTGTTGCACCTCGCCTAAGCGCATATGCGAGCATGTTTGACTACATAGGATTTGTTTATATATTCGGTTGTTGCCCGAGTTGTTAAATGTTATCATAGTTTAACATTTTCTGCAAACAAATATTATGCTCCAGTTCCACTAGTTCTATAGGCTATGCAAAATCTTCAAGATGCATGAGGTTCATATTCTTGTAATATATAGCTTTAATGCTTTATTATACTATGTAAACATAATTGAAATATGCATCCAGTGATTGAATATGTATGTCATTCTCTTATTGTACATCTTTTCACTATGTGCTTTTGTTTGTAGGTTTGAAATTATGTCTGTGAATTGAATATGTAATTGAATATGTATGTCATTCTCTTATTGTACATCTTTTGACTATGTGCTTTTGTTTGTAGGCTTGAAATTATGTCTGTGAATTGAATATGTATGTCATTCTGTTATATTACATCTTTTAACTATGTGCTTTTTTTTGTAGGCTTGAAAGTATGTCTATGAATTGGGCTCAACGAAAAATCTACCTTTACAATGTTACTTTTGGACTATACATGTTAGACCCATGGGAGCGTTATTTGTTCAGTATCCTTTTCAGTAATTTTATTTGCTATTTTGGATTTTCTGATACTAATGTAACATCCAAAGTTAAACAAAAACTTTAGACTTTTATACCTGCAGGCACAACTAGTAGTTCCAGTTTTTTTGAAATATTTAATGAATAAGGCAATAGACATGTTTACAAAAATAATACATACTATAATAATAATCAAAATCTTCGAGTAAAACGAGTTAGGAGTTATATTCATTGAAAACATATTCAAGATGACTTTCAATTCTATTTAACATGTTTTGCTCGAATGTTTCGCTTTATAGCCAATTTTTTGACCCATTTAATCTGTTAAACAACCCAAATGGACCTATTCTTTAGTAATAGGTCTAAATTGTCATCTTTGATTTGCTTTTTGTGTCATTGATGTTGTTTTGAGTCTTTAGGCTGGCTTAACTCATGATAGATGCTTTGGTTGTTGTCTTGATGTGGTTCATATTCTACAATGGATACCAGAACCTTAATGAAATCTGCAAAAGGTAACATCTTTTCTCTTTGTCTAAGCTTTTAGAAACTGGAATAGATGGATCTGTGATTTCTAATATGCTCTTTTGAAAATTGCCACCTTAACAGTTCCCATAGTTTAATATAACTCTTTGGCTAAAGGTGGCAAAATGGCAGGGTATGTAACATGTGAAAAATGGCAAATTTTTAGTGGTTAGGGTTGGGTTTGACCTAACCCACAAACACCTTTTTACACATTCTTTGTTATTTTTTTAATATTTAATGTGCTAATATTGTAAATTTTTTATATCCCGAATCTTGGTTTTAAAAGACGCGCCTGAGGTGCGAGTCAAGCTGGAAACGTTTAAGGGCCTTGAGGTGGTACCTCATGCAAAATTGGTTAAAATTGGAGACTAATATGTAAAAAAAAAAAACAAAGGAAGATGAAGAAACTATGAATTATTTACTTGATAGAAAGGCTAATATGTGAAACAGATTATTTACATTGAGTGCAGGGCATACAACATATACAAAAACTAAAGACTTCAAACTCTACATCATTATTCATCACACCCTTTTTTTAAATAAAGAGATTAGATCTTTTTATGCATTTGAATAACGACGTTCAACCTGTTTGATCCGTTCAACACATGTAAACTATTTTCTTATTCTTTTAGCACATTAGAGATAAAACATACTCCAAATCTACCATTTTATGCGTGAATGGGATAAAACTTTGTCCTCTGTTTGACTATAAACCCCAAATCACCAGATAGCGATGGTTCAAAAGTTACCAAAAAGGGATGATTTGAAAATTTCATGGAACATCCCAACATGGAAATAGTTGTTCAAAGATTGTAATGTTGTGTACTTTATCTCACAAACAATAAGAGACATGCTTTGACTTTGTAAGTCAAACATTTAAAAAATTCAACTTTATCTCCATCCTTTTGTGGCATTATATTTCTATCTTTTTTATATATTCTCATAAATCGTTATTTTTCTTTTTCTTTTTTTTAATTCAGGTATATATGGTGAAGCTTGAGCATAGAATTGACTTGAAGAAGAGAACCTGTAACTCAATTATGACAATTTCCCTCATTGTGAACAGACTTCCATGTTGTACTGAAGGTTTGTTTTATAATGCTGAATGATTGAGTGACTGCCTTATGGTTTTTTGAACCGATAATTAGTTAATTAGTCCGTGGAAAAAATTTTTTTTTTATGAAATGTGCAATTCATTTCAAATCAGACCAATAAATAGAGTTGAGGTTTGAGTTAAAGCCATTAGCAGAAAACCAAAATAAATAGTTATTATAGGCAAGGCTTTTCACTTGGCCGAGCAAGACCCCCACCCCCACCAAAGCGGTGCTATCTTTTTCAACCATGAGTCGGGTTATTCATATCGAGGAAAACCGAGATGAGAGGGATGAGACGGAATAGTGCTACAATGATTAGGCTAAACATAATGGGACGACACGATTTGGTGTGCTGAGTTGGCGTTGATAGGTTGCACGGCTACATTGTAGTCTACAACTCTACGGTGTAGCCGAATACCACATTTTCATCCACATATGGTGACCAACTCCCACACAAACCTTCTTTCACCTTTTCTTATTAAAAAAAAGTAAAAGGTAGTATGGGTGGGTATTACAACGATAAAACATGGAAGTGAAACGTGGTGATGTGACGTTAATGTGGTAGTTAAAAAATATGGGGTTAAAATGGTGCAGGGTAACCATTATAGATAGCCTTATAGAAGGCTAGGGAAGAGAATAAAAATGATAACCTGATGTGCATGGGAAAAATTTGTAAAAACTGACGTGACATGCTAATTAAAACTGTTTGTGAGAATGATTAACTCTCACATTTAATCTTAAGTGGGTTGCATGTGGTAATGATAAGTATTTTTAGTATTGGGGTTAATACTTGTTTGTGGGAAGAATTTATATAAAACTGACGTGTCATGCTGACTATGACTGTTTGTGGGAAAGATTTGTGTTAGCGTTAAGGTAGTCTAAAGAAAGAACAGGATTTTTCAATTAAGGTTTTTAAGGGATTATTAGTAAAATTATTTAAATCTATAACATATTATTTGGTTAATAGAAAATATAGGGCGAATAGAACATGCTATATCACAAAATCACCCTAAAACGACAAACCCTAAGAGAGTGGTCATATTGTTGATTTTATATCGCCAATAATCCCTAGTTTAAGTGGTTGACGTAAAACATCCAAAAACATAAAAAAAAAAAAAAAAAAGGTCTTGGTTCAAGTCCCACCCGTGATTAAAAAAAAATAGTTTCTGGGGGGGGGGGGGGGGGGGTCAGGTTAGACCAGAGGTGTATCATATGTAGGTTTCCTCCTGATGGCAAAAATAAAAAGAAAAAAAAAGGTTCATGTGCACTTCATTCTTGCCGGCGAGAGTCGAGAGACAAATAGAAAAAAAAAGAGCGCTGCTCCTGCCTACCTGCTTGCTGCGCCACTGCTCTGCCTAACTGCTTGCTACTGCCGCCAACTCGCCGGCGAACTCGTCGGAAATAGGATATCCGGCCGGCGGACGGGACAAGTAACTCACCTAATTGACTTCATTCTTCCATCTTGTTGTGTGTGTTCTCTTCAATCATCCATTAGGTAAGTTTTTTCAATTTCTTAAACACTTCAATTAGTTAAATTTCTCTATGTTTTCAATTCAATTTTAACCTAGATTATGTTCAAATTAGGTTTTGTACTCATGAGGTTCATCAATTTGGAGAATTTGTGATTGTGTTTAAGTTAGGGTTTATGTTCAAAATTTGGGGATTTTTGGATTGTGATTAAATTATGGTTTAGATTGTTATTTAGGATGTTAATTTAAGATTGTTACAACTAGTTGAATAAATTATGGATCCCTGATACTACTGATCTTCGAGTCTTGTACTCAGAGAATGAAAATGATCGGCTGGTGTCGGTGACCCATTAATGATTCAAATAACCGTTCAAATAAATATGGTGTATTGTTGTTAAAAAACAAAAATGCAAACAATCTAAAATCATACCAAATGAACGATTCGAGCTTATCACGTTAACCTAAATAACCCGATTAATACTTTTAGACCCTATTAAACCCGTCTCTAATCACCTTATTAGCGTTCGGGTCGGGTATTTTCGACAGCGTTCACAAGAACTTTCTACAAAAGTTCAGTTAACTTCATATAAAATTTAAAGATATAAAATATGTTATCCGGGTAGTATTGGGTCGGGTAACCCAATGATTCAACTTTTTTCGTCCACATGTTTAAACTTCTGTTAATTCGCGGTTCGTAATGCGATACCGTTAATTCTCCCCCTTTCTCTCTCCAATCCCCAACTTTCTCTCTCCTAGGGTTTCGTACATTTCAATGGAAATCAAACACAAATCATCCGATCGATATTTCTCAGATCCGAAACGCCATGAGTTACATTCGTCTTCCATCAACCACCATAATCCCCAAACCTCCACCCACGAATTTCCCCCATCACTCAAACGATTCATGGTGGACTCAGATCTTCGATCCAGGCGGCCAATTCATCACCAGATGGAACTATATGTTCCTAATCACCTGCCTCAACGCTCTGTTCGTTGATCCGCTGTATTTCCTTGTTCCCGAGATCGCTAGGCGTAAGTATTGCATGCGCTCTGATTACGGTTTTGCTGCGATTATCACTGTTTGGAGATCGTTGATTGATGTTATATCTTTTATACATATTTTTATTAAGTTTCGTACGGCTTATGTGGCCCCGAATTCGAGGGTTTTTGGGAGGGGGGAGCTTGTTATGGATCCACGGAAGATTGCGCTTCGGTATTTGAGGACGGGTTTTGCGGTTGATTTAGCTGCTGCTCTTCCGTTGCCTCAGGTACATTCATGATTACTTCAGTTTTTCGTTTTTGTTAGGTTTTTACACAAATCTGTTTAATTAGGGTTAGGGAAACCATTCCTATTCTTCAGGTTTTATAGGATTTGTAGACTGTTGTTGCATCGGGTACATTCATGATTACTTAAAAAAAATAAAAAATTGGTGTAATTGGTTCTGTTTTTATAAAAGTTTGTTCGATTAGGGTTAGGAACACCATTACTATGCTTTTGTAGATTGTTGTTGCCAAAATGTACATTCATGATTACACAAAAAAAAAAAAAATTTGGTGACTGGTTCAGTTTTTACACAAATCTGTTCAATTACGGTTAGGCACACAATTCGTGTGCTTAAGGTTTTATAGGATTTGTAGATTGTTGTTGCCTTAGGTGAATTCATGATTACTTCAAAAAGAATTTGGTGCGACTGGTTCAGTTTTGACACAGATCTGTTTAATTAGGATTAACAACACGATTCATATGCTTCAGATTTTATAGGATTTGTAGATTGTTGTTACCTTAGGTACATTCATGATTACTTCAAAAAGAATTTGGTGTGACTGGTTCAGTTTTTATGCAAATCTGTTTAGTTAAGATTAGGAACACAATTCGTGTGCTTCAGTTTTATAGGATTTGTAGTTTGTTGTTGCCTTAGGTACATTCATGAATACTTCAAAAAGAATTTGGTGCGACTGGTTCAGTTTTTACACAGATCTGTTTAATTAGGATAAACAACACGATTTATATGCTTCAGATTTATAGGATTTGTAGATTGTTGTTGCCAAAATGTACATTCATGTATGATTACTTCAAAAAAATTGGTGTGGCTGGTTCAGTTTGTATACAAATCTGTTCAATTAGGGTTAGGAAAGGATTTGTAGATTGTTATATAACTTATTTTCCCATAGTATAATAATGGTATCAATTATGAGTTTTCTTGTTTGTTTTGAAGTTGAAATTAAAAGAAGTTCAAGATCAAATTTAGGGAATAATGAACTGAAACTTTCACTCCTATGTCAAAGATTTTGGGTTCAGGGACTTGGCAACTTATGATGTTATAATAATTGAATGACATTTATATATTTGTGTATTGCAGCTTTTCATCTGGTTTGTCATTCCAGCTGTTAGTACAGCTGCTCACGCGAACCATTCGATTTCTCTCATTATCATCATTCAGTATATTCCAAGATTGTGTGTCATTTTTCCTCTGAACCACCGCATTACCAAAACTACCGGTGTAATTGCCAAAACTGCTTGGGCTGGTGCAGCTTACTATATCATGCTCTATATGCTTGCTAGTCATGTAAGCAGACTCTGTTGTATAGTCTTTTCACCATGTATCATTTACCTTGCTTTCATACTGTAAAAATCTTGGATAATGATGGTTGGCTGAGTTGTGTTCTAACTCAAACGGGTCAAATACAATATTTTAGCTAAAAAGGCAACATGTCAAGCATGTTGAAGTTTCTCAAAATCTAGTTTTAATGCATGCAAACTTTAAATCATCTCTGTTCAAATATTATCATTAACGTAACAAAAAATATAATTATGGTGAAAAAAGTGTTGTCAGATCAACATCATAAAGAAGTATAATAATGGGCAATAAGTGTTTGCAGATCAGCCTGGCTGGTTTCTACCCATACTAAAAGATGACTTGTTTCAGCCGATAAACCCATTTCTACCCTTTTTCTACCATAAAAACCATGACCCGTTTGCACAAAAAGAATGTTTGCAGGTCATAAAAAACCCGACCCGTCTCTATCATACTAAAAGATGACCCGTTTCACCCGTTATCCTGCCCTCCAGACTTGCCCATCTTGTCACCTCTAGTTTTCCTTATTTTAAAAACCAACAAGTAGATAAGGACTTGGCACATTTTATTATTTGTTATATTTTTCTAATGCCAGTTCAGGTTATAGGAGCTTCATGGTATCTACTGGCTATTGAACGACAATACTCATGCTGGAAAGAAGAATGTGCAAAAGAGAAAAACGTGACTTATCCCTGCCACCGTGTGTATTTTGATTGTGATCATGTAGATGATCCAGGTCGTGATGAGTGGTTGCAAGAAACTCAAGTCTTGAGCAATTGTAGTGCTGAAACTAGCCCTGTCAATTTCACATTTGGGATGTATGCTCCGGCTTTCACTGAAGGAGTTACATCTGCAACATTCTTTGAAAAGTACTTTTTTTGCTTTTGGTTCGGCTTGAAAAGTCTAAGGTATGGTCTACTTTACGTTTGCTGATAAATTTAAACTTCTAGCTATATTAGAGGGTGTTTGGTTTCGGGTTCTGGAACTGATTATTTGATTATTACCACTTACGACTCTTATTTCACGGTTAAGTAATCAGTTTGGTCATTTTATGTTTAATTTCTCAAATAACTTACAGTATGTTTTACGAAAACTGTTTGTTTTTTTAATCATAACCCCATAATGACTTTCAAAATGCACGTTTAAACATGAAACACCCTCTAAAACAATACACATGGCACAAAATGTTCACTATAAGTTTGCAAAGAACACTAAACCACTGGATGATGGTCTGCAGTTCATATGGCCAAAATTTAGAGACGAGTACGAGTATCGAAGAAACACTCTTTGGCTGCAGTGTTTGCCTTGGAGGCTTAGTTATATTCTGTTTGCTCATTGGCAATATGCAGGTAGATAGTGAATCTATTCTGTCTAAAAAAAAATATTAAAAAAAAAACTCGCATGATTTCCGTTTTTTGTAACTTTTGGCTGCTATTTGTGTTTTCAAGACGTACCTCCAATCTACAACAGCAAGACTGGAAGAGTGGCGGGTGAAAAGAAGAGACACTGAAGAATGGATGAGACATAGACAATTGCCACCTGATTTACAAGATAAAATCCGCAGATTCGTTCAATATAAATGGCTTGCTACCAGAGGAGTAGATGAAGAAAATATTCTTCGTGCTCTACCTTTGGATATAAGACGCCAAATTCAGAGGCATCTTTGCTTAGCCCTTGTTCGTCGTGTAAGTTCTTTATTTATGCGTGCACTATAAAACTGGTTACCTGTTTCTTGTGACCTGAAGTTGCGATAAACAGTTTACAGTATTCGGGTAAAGTGATGCTAGTTCCAACTACTGAGTATATGCTTCTTAGTGGTCAAATGATCAGTTTCATAACAGCTGCAACAAAACTGACTGTTACACAGAAGCCAGAAATATTTATTTACCCCTCGTTTAAAAAGATGAAACATGTTTTCTTTCTTCACATAAAGAAATATTTTGATTTATCACATAATTAGTTTCAAAGCTAGAATCGCTTAAACATCTTAATTCGGTTGATGTCACCCCTTTTAATGTCTTCTTATTTTCATATTTTAATCTGTATTTCTTATAGACTGAGGTGTATTTCTTATACAGGTTCCTTTCTTTTCACAAATGGATGATGATCAGCTCTTAGATGCGATATGTGAACACCTTGTTCAATCACTGAGCACAAAAGGTCAACACTTGGTCCGTGAAGGGGATCCAGTCAACGAGATGACTTTTGTGATAAGAGGTCAACTCGAGAGTTCCACAACCAATGGAGGACGATCTGGATTTTTCAATTCGATCACTCTCAAACCTGGTGACTTTTGTGGTGAAGAATTGCTGACTTGGGCTTTGACTCCCGAATCAAATGTTAATCTCCCATCCTCAACTCGAACTGTGAAAGCTTTAAATGAAGTGGAAGCATTTGCTCTTCGAGCAGAAGATTTAAGATTTGTGGCTAAACAGTTCAAACGACTTCATAGCAAGAAGCTCCAACACGCGTTCAGGTATGTTGGGTTGAACTTCTTTAGTTAAATGTTGCACTTTAGTGATTTGACCCGTTAGAAATAATACGGGTTGAAATTGGTTTTCAGGTACTACTCACACCAATGGAGAACTTGGGGAGCATGTTATATACAGGCTGCATGGAGAAGGCATAAGAGGAAAAAGTTGGCTGAAGAACTAGCTAGGCAAGAAGGGTTGTACTACTACAATGATGATGATGGTGATGGTGGAGAAAATGACCAAAATGCCCAACATCTGGGAGCTACTATACTGGCCTCAAGATTTGCTGCAAATACTAGAAAGGGGATTAACCACAAGGAAGGTGTTGTTGCTTCTGCTCCGCCGATGCCCAAGTTGTTTAAGCCAAATGAGCCTGATTTCTCTTGAGCCTCGACTTATAACAAAACCAATTGCTTTTGCTTCGCAAAAAATCAACTCAGTCTATCACTATTCGCTCATGAAACTTGAACCTCGTTCGAGCTTCAAGTTGTGAACTTGGATTTTGTTTTTGACAACGATAAATGAATAATCGTTATTCATAAATATGGGCATATATAGAGCGAGCGAGAGAGAGAGAGAGAGAGAGAAATGGGTAGGAGAGATCGTTTAATACAGAACCGAACTTAAGTCGAGAACATCACACGCAGTTTCATGCAGACATCTAGTACTGATAGTCAATAGATTCAATTGTGGAGAGATGCATTGTGTAATACATTCTTTCCTATGGTGGTTTTCTTCAATGTTTTATGATACTCTCCATTAGATCAACTCATTGATGATTTGTCACATCTCAAACATGACGACTCCCCGCAGGGTCGTGACTTCATGGAACAACAACGCACAAATTACATTTAACGACTCTACATGATTTTGAAAGACATATTTGATAAAATACAGCCATAGGTTACATTAACTATCTATTAAGTTTGTGGAAGCTACATGGATGTAATATTGTTTTCCAAAATATGACATAACATGAAAATGAATGTCCCAAAATGTGTACTCATAGCATGTTGAAATCTTAAATGCATACCGGTGTAGGCAGCAACTTAGTTACATAAGAAATACATGTTTAAAATAGTCAACAATAATGTTGGTGAATTCACGGGTTTGTAATGTAAATGAACATGAAAATGATTTGTAATGGACCACATTAGCTACTTTACGTGACAAGTGTTGGCATACAAAATAACCATTACCATAAGTCACTGCTACCGATGCTCGACTAAATCAATGCCCCCTTGCAACATGTTATCACGGACATGAGCATGAAAATTAGGTCAATGATATACATGCATTGGTCTACAACCAAAGTTAGCGCGACTAACGCTGACCGGGTTTGTCAAACCCGATGATACTATCCATGATCACCTCGTTATGCAATGATTAACGGTCCAGTTGTAAAGAGTTTATGTAATCGGCATGTATCACTAAGTAAAATGTGTCTTTGAATGTGACATGTTTTGGCGGCTTGGGGCCTAGGCGGGAAAGGGCAGCTGCCTAGGGCCCTACTTTTTTTAAAATAAAATTGTTATATATATAAACTTTTTCTGCTGGTGAATCTATATCTATATATATAATATGTATAAAAAGTGAACAATAAAAATTTATGTCACAATGGTTAAAGTTGATGACATGTGTTTCTTATAATCGTTTCTTAGAATCTATTGACTTAAGTTCGAACCTTGCAATTTACATATTTTTGTTTGTTTTTTTTTTTTTTAATTCACATTGGATAGGTGGATAGCCATTTATAATAGTTCGGTTAACTAAACTAGGCCTCGTTAATCTTTAAAAAACCATGATGAGACTCGGCCGTGTATGTAGCCCAATAGCGCATATATCTTACAAACTTACAAAGGATGTAAAGGGGGTTGATTTTGTAACTTCACAAAGAGAAGGGACGATTGTTGCAATTTACAAAACCCAACTGAGCTTTTGATCGTCACCTCCTGGGGATTTCAGTCGCAAATCATCTTTTTTCTCGCTCGATTTTCGTCCAAAATTTCAATTCATCAGATTCACTTCTTCACTCATTCGAAACAAAATGAGTGCATTTGATCGATTATTGAGTTTTTGCCGCTAAATTATCTTCTCCAATGGCGATCAGAGGCGTACACTTCAAGTGGTTTGTTGTTCATTTTTTTTTCGTATAATTAATCCTACACATGCTGCATTTTCCTTCCGTTTTTGTGAAACGATCGGCGTAATTTGTTTCAATTTTGAATCTGTTTAGGTACGATGGAATTTTTCTCTCAATGCTTGCGTTTAGTATGTATCCTTTTCGATTTGGATTGAAATCGCGATCGTTTTTTGGAATCTGATTGTTTTTCAGTTATTATGATATAGTGATAGAGCAGGAATTTACCAAACTGGTTCAAATTCTCTTATGATTTCTGTTAAAATCATTGATTGTTCTTTCAGTTATATAAAGTAACATAGTGATGGATTGTTGATTTAGTCAGTTGTAAAGCAGGATTTTACAAAATTGATTTTCTGATTTTTATTGAAATCATTGATTATTCTTTCAATTATAAAAAGTAAAATAGTGATTGAGTGGTGATTTAGTCAGTTGTAAAGCAGGAGTTTACAAAATTGATTTTCTGATTTCTATTGAAATCATTGATTATTCTTTCATTTATTAAAAGTAAAATAGTGATTGAGTGGTGATTTAGTCAGTTGTGAAGCAGGAGTTTACAAAATTGATTTTCTGATTTCTATTGAAATTATTGATTATTCTTTCATTTATAAAAAGTAAAATAGTGATTGAGTGGTGATTTAATCAGCTGTGAAGCAGGAGTTTACAAAATTGATTCAGTTTTTCTTCTGATTTCTGTTGAAAGCATTGATTATTCTTTCAATTATAAAAACTAAAATAGTGATTGAGTGGTGATTTAATCAGCTGTGAAGCAGGAGTTTACAAAATTGATTCAATTTTCATTGATTATTTTTTCAATTATAAAAAGTAAAATAGTGATTGAGTGGTGTTTTAATCAGTTGTGAAGCAGGAGTTTACAAAATTGATTCAATTTTTCTTCTGACTTCTGTTGAAATCATTGATTATTCTTTCAATTATATAAGGTAACATAGTTATGGAGTTTTGATTCAATCAGTTGTGAAGTAAGAGTTTACAAAATTGATTCAATTCTTGTTGTGATTGCTGTTGAAATCATTGATTATTGTTTCAATTTCCAAGGATATTGTGTTGTTTTCTTTGAAATTCGTAACTAAACAGAGTTATGGTTCTCTTGAGTTGGAGGCGCTATTATCGCTGCAAAATCCCATTGCATATGTGGATAGTGGTGGGTAATGGTATAATTTGACATTATTTGGTCAAATCCTGTTATTGCATTTCTAGATCTTGATTTGTGCCTGTTGCTTTGGATTAGATTGATTATAGTGTCGTCTTTATTTTTCGGATCTTGATGATGGTAGACAATGGTCTTGCAGATAAAATGGCATTGTAAGTTCTCCTTGCCTTCATGATCAAATGGTGTCATACTGTCATTTCATAATCAGCCACTGATGATCTTAGTTTATTTTTAATGATATAGGGATTATGGTCGGCAGCAACGAGATGCTTATTTTCTTGGAAGATTAGTGGTTTTATCCATTCTTTATGTGGTTCTATATCCATTTTTATGGGCTTGGAGTATTACTGGATCGATATGGTTCGCCAGTGCATACCCCTGTGTATGTGTTTTACTTCAATTTCTTGTAATAAATCGGTAGAAGTTAAAACCATTGTTAATGGAGCATTTAATGATTGTGTTTAAGTTGTTGTAGTTGCCAGAAAAGAATCAGAAATGGGGGTTTCTTGTATGGTTAATGTTCAGCTATGGTGGACTCATATGTCTTGCAATATATTTAGTAAATAAGGTGTGATGCTGTAATATGCTCTCTTTTGTTGATTTATATAAAATTGTAACCTTACATTTTCTTAAATTCTTGGACTTCTGATGCAGTGGTTAACAAGACGAAAAGTTCATCTGGAACGGGCTCAATTGGGGATCAATATGTCCAGGATCTCAGAATACGGGGTACTCTTTACTCTCTGGTTTAATTTATGTTTCTATTTGTTATTTATAGACAAATTGGATTATAATAATTGAATTCCAAAATATAGATCATTGGTTGATACAAATCCGTACTAACAATATGACGGATGACAGTCCCAACATTCACTTTCCTGACCAAGAACAATCTCACTCTAAGAAAAAAAAGGTAACTCCGTTTGTTTCTGATTACTTGGCATTGAAATGGTTGTGATGTGGGAATGTTGTTTGATAGTTGCAAACTCATGAGAAACAAACGGAAGATAAATTCTTTGTTAAAGTGGGATTGCTCTTGGCCAGAAAGTGAAAGTTTGGATTCCGTCAAATTGATTGTACGGATTATCATCAGTCAATGGTCTATAGTTTGGATTATTAGAATCCAATTTGCATTATTTATATACTTAAAAGGGAAATAATGTCAGAACTTCTTAGATGATGAGTAAAGATGTTATAGGTGTTGGTTGACATGATACGTCTGCCAGATCGCGTATTTGAAAGTGCTGCTCAAGAAATGAGAGTCATGGAACATGATGCCATTCCACATCATCCAGGAATTTACTTAACTGAAAACCAGGTAAACATCTTATTTTGTCTGCAGTCATTTGGCAGATAAGCTATAAGTTTGGATTTGGTGGTCTATGCAATGGAACTTTCAGTGGTATTTAACTATTTATACAAAATTTGCATTCATATTTTGTTCTCTAAAAGGTCTCACTTATTTTTGTAAATAGAGGAGAAGAAATCAGCGTGTGGAGCGGGTTGGGTCACGGGTGAAAACAAGTTCAACTCCAAATGGGAATATTTAGAATGGGTCATAACAAGTGGAAAACTGAATCCCTACCAAATTCGAGTTTTTTTTTTTCCAATTCTAAAGCGCGACGCTTTTTATTATTATTGTTATTATTGTTATCAATTCTAGACTTCTTTTTGATCGGTAGTTTCTAATTTTGGATTGTAGAGGCAAGCAGTGGAGACGTTAATTCCTGAACTTCCATTGTTCTCACTGAAATCTGTTCCAACTGACTCTAGTGACTGTCCAATCTGTTTGGAGGAGTTCCATGTCGGAGACGAGGTAACTTTTAAGACATAATATTGTTATAAAGTTTTGAGAAAACAAACGGTAATATGGGTTCTTGGTTTTCTTTGTCTCTAACAGGCCAAATGGATAATATTTATAACAGCTAACACATAATATATACTATAAAGTTCAAGAAAATGAAAAGGAAAAAAAGTTTACTAATTTGCCTGAGCCAACCCATTCTTGTTTTGAGTTTTGACCCGTATTGAATGCGTATCTTACTTTCGAAAATGACTTTCAGGTTCGTGGTCTTCCGTGTGCCCACAACTTCCACTTGGCCTGCATCGATAAATGGCTTAGATTAAACATAAAATGCCCTAGATGCCGATGTTCTGTGTTTCCCAACCTCGAGCTAAACGATCTCCCTGATATCCCACCCGATCCCAACCTTTCGTCAACAATTCATCATGCCCAAAGTCAAAGTTACCTTTCGAGAATGCAGAGTTTTCTTATGCCAATTCGCTCACAAAATGCAGCATCCTCCAATTCCAGTTCCAATTCCAATTCCGATCCCAGTTCTGAAACCAACTCCAACCTTAACATTAATAGTAATGATTCGGATGTGGCTTCGGAAATGGCCGAAAATGGAGGTCAACCATCTGAGAGTCATGGTCAACATACAAGCGAAGAGCATGGACAATGACGATTTTTGGTATTCGTTACGGCCTTATAAACAAGTTGTAGATTCATCATCTGTTTTGTTTTAGGTGAAACATGACAAATCAATTTTAAAAGACTTAGAATGCGCTCGAGTTTTATGTGTTTTGGAACATGCTCGAGTTTCATCGTGTCCATGTTCTTAATATCGGTTGACTTTTTCGTTCCTTTCGTGTAACGTGCACGATATTTTGGTTTCGAAGAGTTTAGAAATTTGATGATTTTCAACTTGTTTGATCGGACATATATATGTTGACTGTCTGACTAAATAGTTATCTAATTTCTGAGAATCTGAAAAAATATAAAGATATAATGGGCTACTTATAAAACATCGACAGTTTGGCCGAGTGGTCTAAGGCGCCAGATTTAGGCTCTGGTCCGAAAGGGCGTGGGTTCAAATCCCACAGCTGTCAAAAAAAAAATTATTTTTTAAGTTTTTTCAGTTTAACGGTTTTTTTTTAATAATCCGACTACTCTTACAAAAGGCAGCATCAAGAACCTCTGAGTAATCAATCATCCATCACAATTCAACTTTATTATATGTTTCATTACACAATTAAACACTCGTATATGTTGCTGGATTTGTGAAACGTTAAACGGACACTTTAGTTCTAAAATTGTAACTTTTAGTTATAGTTTCAACGACTCCATTTATGGGTTCTATATCTACTTTAGATAAGCGACAAAGTAAATCCTAAACATCAATAGTTGAATAGGTTGTTTGAATTTTGTCTCCAACCGTTTTGTTGGTTTTCTCCTTTGATTTAGAAAGGACTAGATGTTGGTTTATATTTGTGTGTCCTCTGTGTTACGAGATTTGATCACGATTCATACAAATTGTTACTCGCTTATCTTCTATTTCGATGTAAACATTGGTTTTGAATTTGATTTACAACTTGTTTGACAGTCCATATACAAGTTCACTGAGTCACTGATGAATAATTGATGCAAAAATATCTATTTATATAAATTTAAATGGAACAATTAGTATAAACAGACAGTTTGGCCGAGTGGTCTAAGGCGCCAGATTTAGGCTCTGGTCCGAAAGGGCGTGGGTTCAAATCCCACAGCTGTCAATTCTTTTTCTCTTTTTTAAATTAATTCAGTAAAACTGTTTTTCTTAATAATCCGGGTACTCTTACAAAAAGCAGCATCAAGCAATGTTTTAAAAACCGGTTTTTTAGTTGAACCGGAAAACTTCCCGGGGCCGGTTCGACCGGTCGGACCGGTTAGACCGGCCGGTTGAACCGGTTAGGGATTTATATATATATATTTATAAAAATATTAATAAATTTGTACACCACAACGAAAATAATTAAAATACAATGATAATCCACTAAAAAATAATACCAAATAGGTATTTCATAAGAATATATAAGTTTTAAACTTTAAAAAATAATAAAATATAACAATAAATTTAAAAAAATATATATATTTTTTAAAAAATTGTCAGAAAACCGGTTGAACCGCAACGGTTGAACCGGAAAAAACCGAAAAACCGCCCGGTTCAAAACGGTCCGGTTATGTCCAAAAAACCGGGGATTAAAAAACCGGTATGATGACCGATTGACGGTTGAACCGGTTAAACCGGTTTTTAAAACATTGGCATCAAGAACAGCTGAGAACGACAAATGATCCATCAGACTTCAACTTTTTTGAGCAGCCTACAATTCGCAGATTAAGTTACCCGAATCGAACCGCGATCAATTTTATATGTTTCTTTACACACTCGAATACTTTGCTAGATTTGTGAAACCGTTAAACGAACACTCTAGTTCTAAAACTGCAACTTTTAGTTATAGTTTCAACGACCAACGACTCCGTTTATTGGTACAAAACTAACTGAGAAAGGTCACAAAACTATGCTAGAGCTCACAAAGCTAGACTGAGACAGGTCACAAGTGACACCATGTAGTTATTGATCGAAATGTTCACGACTTCTAATTTTCCTCCCCAATCTAAGAAGTACAAATGCATCTTTCGTAGACCGAAAGCTGGCCATAAACAAACGCTGATCATGATCATTAGCGAAGTTTCGGTGAAAAGTTTGGGGGGGGGGGGGGGGCACTAGGCTTCGCCGGTGATCATGATGCGTAGCGGTCACAATCTGAGATTCCGAGTAGGAGTTAGAATGTATGATGTATAGTGAATAAAAAGCCTTTTAGTGTAGTACAAAAGGAAAGAACAAACACTTTCTAAGGGGTTGGTGGAATATCTTTAGGAGTTCATATTATTATACACATTAGTTGAGACATTGTATTAAATTAGTTGAGTGGTATCCTGGCATTCCTAGTATCAATAATAGTTTAGTTATTGTTAGCAGTTGTGGTTCATTATTTTATAATTAAAGACTTAGTTATATTAGAACTTAATAGAGTATTTTTAATTTGTTCTAAAACCGTCTTTATATAGTTTAATCTAAAAACCCAGATCATAAAACTTTGTTCAGTTGTTTGTTTTTAACTTTTTCTAATATGTCATCTTAAACTTCAAACTTGAAAGTTTGTTTAAATCATTGTTCATTTTTATTAAGTTTAAAATCTATAAAGAAAATATGGAGTAACTTTATATATTGTTTTAAATAAGCCATATATATTAATTTTAAATTACTTAAGATGTTAACTTTTAAAACCGGTTCGACTAGTCCGTCAAATCACCAATAGGATGATCGACGAAAAATGTTTTTAAAACCAGATCTGACAATGAATCGGTCGTATTACCGGTCCACTGATCACACTGATTGGACCAATCAGATCAGATTTAAAAACGAATTACCCTCATAAATAATTTTATAGCTAGTATCAAGTTGAAATATAAAAAGGTGAAAAAAGTAGTTATACAACATTAAATTATTTCAAATAATAAAACATTGTAAAAAAGTCTTGTAACTTGTTTAGTGTTTTTTTTTTTTGCTTTATAAACAAGTTGCTTGGTAGCTAGTGGTCAACACTCTAACACTATTAGGTTATATGACGTGGTAAAGTCTTTAGTTGGACAAATCATAATACGTGACGCCCAGGTCAGTAAGGGCTTCATAGCCTTAAGGTGTGTAGTGGAAAAAGAAGAAGGGCTATATTATTTAGTTCATATAAAAAAACCATCCATAATAACATGGCCAATAAAAAAAATCAATCAATCAGAGGGAGGGGAGAGGACGCTATACACATCACGCTATACACATAACGCTTCCCGGAACGCTATAACGCCATTATCACACCAACTACCGGCAGAGCACCCTTAGGTTAATTGTTATGGGTAGGCCAAACTCTACGGCTTTGATAATATGGTTGCGAGAAGGATGCGGTTGTACCATTTCCTTAGCTCCTTCGTGCCACATCTCTCTTCTATCTCTCTATACACACAACTCTCTCTCTCTTTACTTTGTTCATTTTTTAATATTAATAAAGATAAAGCGTGATGTAGGGTGGGTATCACAAATAAAATAGATAGAAATTGTAATATGACAATAAAATAGTAAAAAAGTATGAGATTAAAAAAAGCGAGTGACCGTAAAAAATACCCTTACATTGAGAAGGAGATTTTTTTTAATAGGCTATCTCTCATTATAACCTTATCTTAAATTTCCTTAAAAACTTTATCCCACATCGATAATAGAGAACTTCCAGCCCTCCCAAACTGTCAACAAACAACAATAACAAAGTCTCACTAAAAAAAGCCTCCCTCCCAAACAAGCTATATATAGAATACAAGATTAATTTGACTATACAAGTTGATACCGCTAAGATAAATCTTCCTCATCTGAAACTGAACAAAAATAGATTAAAAAAAAAGTCCAAAGCCAACTGATTTTTAAATCCCCAAAATCAAATCTTTTAGATTTCGGTTTGGATTTAACCAAAACCGACTCTATATACACCTCTAAACAAACATACATGCCAATATGCCATTAATCATCACAAACTAGCTATTTGATCAACCGGAAATATACACTCAAAATTTCATAACCACAAAACCTATAAAAAAATTAAAAAAACAGACATAAACAACCAATAAAATTGAAGAGATATAGAAATTGATGTATAATCATACTGTTTCTTTTCAGTAGCGGTAGAGATCTCTCTTCCCTCCATTAAAATTAGCAAACGCAGCAATCTGATCCTGCCGGTACGGAAGATACGGCGGAAGCCGAATATTTCCGATCTTCGTTTTATACGCCGGAATTTTCCTCTCCGTCTTATTAGTAGACGCCACACCGCCGCCGACGGTAGTAGAATCTACTTTACCAGTTCCAGATTTATCGATCTTATTCACCTTTTCGTTTTTCACCTTCCGATTCGGCGAAATCGGAGAAATCGGAGGAATGAAAAGGAGAACCGGCGAATCCTTACCGGAGGAATAGTTATCGTCACTGTAGCTTCGCTTGAGCAGATCTCGAACCTTCCACCGGTTCGATATGTTACCAGTAGAGATTGAATTGCTCTTCTTATGCTTTCCATTTGGTTCCGTCTTCGGCTTCCAGACGCAGTACGTTCCCGGCGTGATTCCGTCCAAATCGTCCGTCTCCGCCTCCGACGACGACGTCGAAACGGCGTCGCGATCGTCGGCGAACAGCTTCATCAGAGAAGACCGTGTGGCCGGAGATCGTTTAGATCTAGAATCAGTTTTCAAACTAGCAACGACGTCGTTGCATAGATCTAGATCTACATCCGTCAACAAACTTCTATCGAAAAGCGGATATCGCGGCGAGATCTGAACTTCAGAAACGAATTCATCACTCGAAATAACAGGAAACTCAAACTCGTGTTCATCTTCCTCACTCTGATTCACAGTTTCTGTATCATGAGTATTCGTGTTTACCTCGTCGCTCACTCCTCCGATTTCCGCCGGATTATCACCGTCGGTGAAATTGAAAACGCCGTCGTTGCCAAATCCGTTCGTGTTTACCTCGTCGCTCACTCCTTCTCCGATCTCCGCCGGATTATCACCGTCGGTGAAATTGAAAACGCCGTCGTTGTGAAATCCGTTCTCTGTATGAAGTTCGTCGACGACTCTATCGGCGATATCCGCGATGTTGTTGGAAGAGTCTCGATTGAAGCTCGGAGATGTGTAGATTATGGAACTGGACTCCATGGTTGCTCCGGTGAGGTGGTTGTTGAGATTCCGATCAGTTTTTGGGGGTTTTGATGAAACTGAAACTGCAATTGCTCCGATTGGGAGAGTGTGAGAATATATAATGGCGCGGGTTATATGATAAGTGGATATAAAACGTCTCGTTCTTCTAGAAACTGATTTTTAAAAGTTTTTTTTTTTTTTTTTTTTTTTAGAACGGCTCTGATTTTTAAAAGTGGTTTGAATTTTTTTATTTTCTAGTTTTTTTTTTCTTTAACTTTTGTTTTTTTCTTTCGTGTCTTTGTCTTACAGGCTCGGTGATTTTCGTAATTTTCATTTAAATTTTTGTGTTTCTTTTTTGCTCTCGGACCTTTCATAAGAGTAGATGACAATCATTACATTAATCATCCTATGATTTTTCCGAATTTCACCTTTTATTTTTAGAATTTATTTATTTAACGGACGTTAGTCGTAGAGACTATAGGTGTAACAAAATTGCAAACCTTTAAACTATAGCTGTAATAAATGAATACTATGAACGAAATGTGAAATTCATGTAAACCACAGGATGATTGCCGTATTTTATTATTTCGTAAATTTATCATTTGTCTTTATTAAGGCATCAGGTATATTAATGTAGGTTTGGTTGTGTGGTTTGTCACGCAAACAGTAATTGAACTCACTCAAATATTATGAGTTTGATAGGATGTGTATACCTGTTTACGTTTAGTTGTGTGAGTTTTATATTATTTTATTACTAAAATAAATTTATTAATTAAAAAAATTACATGGCAACAACTCATTGAAAGATTGGCACTCCTCTTCTCTCTCACGGACGCTAGAATCCCACGAACCAAAGCCGCACAACCCACTAACGTAGGTGAGGGGTGGTGTGTGGTGCCGTGGCCCTGCATGGGTGAAACTCACGGATACTCTTATTAACGTTAATCCATGTTTCGTTAACGCTTACATACCTATAGATATTAGATATTTCAAACCAAAAAAAGGAGGGTTCTTTTGATTTTAGATATTTCAAACCAAAAAAAAAGGAGGGTTCTTTGATTTTTAAAGCATTATTGAAGGAACAGATGTTGCTTATTATGGTAAAACTAGTCATTCTTTTGACAAGTTACGAATTATCGTATCATGTTCGGGTTTAGTTCCCGTGTTACCTGTCCTTATTAAATTTTTTAGTTTCTATTAAGTTCGACACGACTCATTGAACACATGTAATATTTAAATGTACCGATGTTGTTTTTTATGATATGAAACTCTAAGTGATATTCTGATCCGTTTACACTGGTTAGCATTAAGATTGAAATATTTTATTTTTCTAATTTTATCATACAAACATGTTTTGCGCTTTTTAATTCGCCTAAAAAGGGAATTGATGTTTATCTTACAATACACTGAAGAACCCACATTGTCTTTTATATTATTTTCTTAGAGTTGAAAGGCAAAATTGTCTTTTACATCGGTGGTATTTAACCACGTACCGTACGTACGCGTTGTGGCGTACGTACGTAGAGGCGTACGTACGTACTCACGTACGCATACATACACGATGAAGTGGGCCCCATGTTTTTCTTTTTCCTTTTTCTTTTTCTCTTAAACGGCTAGATTTTTAAAAATTCAAACTTTTTGTTTTATTTTAACATTTAATAATTCAAATAAAATATAAATAAGTTTAAAAAAATCTTAAAAAATTTCTAAAATTCATAATTAAATAAAACATTAAATTTAATAATTTTTTTTTTTAAAAAAACGGCTAGTTTTTTTTTTGTCTTATTATAACGGCTAGTTTTTTAATATAAAATATTAATAACGGCTAGTTTTTTTTATATTTTTCCTAACGGCTAGTTTTTCATCACTACTATAAATACACTCAGTATTCTCATTTCATTTCACACATCTCTCTCAAAACCCTCTCAATATCAAATCTCTCTCAAACCCAAAACTCTAAAAAATGAATCCTGGTTTCCCTGGTATCCCTGATCTCAACATTCCCGACACCCTTCCCAAGCACATCAAACTAGCACTAGACATGAGTGATCTTGTCCAACTGGCGGAAGAGTACGAAGTGATGGAAGCTTCAATTGCTGCCATCGAAGCTGGTCCATCCCAACCAAGGAAGAAGCGAAGAGAAATAAACAGAGAACGTGAAAAAGGTGATGTGGGTTTGTTCAAGGACTATTTTGCTGAGAATCCTGTGTATCATGAAGGCCTCTTTAGAAGGCGATACAGAATGACCCGTCGCCTTTATAACCGCATTGCTGCCGATATTACTACAGAAGGTATGTCTGTTAACTGGCGATACTTTACACAACGTCGTGATGCTGCTGGCAGACTAGGCCTTTCAACAAACCAAAAAATCACATGTGCCCTTCGCCAGCTAGCATATGGTGCTTCAGCTGATCAATGCGATGAATACATACGCATTGGTGAGAGTACTTCCATCAAATGTCTACACACTTTTGTAGATCTATTGTGGAGATCTATAGGGACAAGTACCTAAGAAGGCCAACCCAAGAAGATGTTGATCGATTAACAACCTTCCATGAGGAGAAGCATGGCTTCCCAGGGATGCTTGGTAGCATTGATTGTATGCATTGGGGTTGGAGGAATTGTCCAACTGCTTGGAAGGGGCACTATACTCGTGGTGACCATGGTTATCCAACAATCATGCTTGAGGCTGTTGCTTCACAAGACTTGTGGATATGGCATGCTTTCTTTGGTGTTGCCGGATCAAACAATGACATCAGTGTGATCAACCAATCTCCGTTGTTTAACGAGATCTTGCAGGGGCAAGCACCTAGATGTGACTTCCATGTGAATGGGAATGTCTATAGGAAAGGTTACTATCTTGCAGATGGTATCTATCCTGCATGGTCAACACTTGTGAAGAGTTTCACATATCCCCCTGAGAACAACTTGAAGATGAGGTACTTTAAGCGTCGACAAGAGTCTGCCAGGAAAGATGTTGAGAGGGCATTTGGTGTTCTCCAGTCTAGGTGGGGAATAATTAGAGGACCATCAAGGTCAATGGATCTACCAAATGTTGGTGATATTATGTTGGCATGCATCATCCTACACAATATGATTGTGGAAGACGAAGGACGTGATGTGTTGAATTGGACTCCTGAGGATGGTACACCTCCTCCACCTCCATATAATCATGGGGCACATCAAGCATTTGTCCATAACCTTGAGAGGTTCATAGACTTGCGTGCTAGGGATCAGCATACGGCTCTAAGAAACGATTTAGTCGAGCATCTTTGGGCAAACAAGCCGGTGTGGGATGAAGATTAGTGCTCAAGGCCTTACTTTGAATCTGTTTGTGTTTCCTTTCAATTATTGAATAAGTTGTGTTTCCTTTCGGTAGTTGAATAAGTTGTATTTCCTTTTAGTAATCTTGTATTTCGTTTAGTGGTTTGAAATTTATGTACTTCAGTTTAATATGTTATTGAGTTCTCAATTAAAACATAATTAGATTAAACAGACAACCTAAGATACTTATTCAAACTGAAAAACAACCTAAGCTACTTATTCAAATTGAAAAACAACCTAAGCTACTTATTCAAACTGAAAAACAAACATTAAACAGATAACCTAACCATTACACACACGTAGATTATTAACCATGAAACGAGTTATCAGACGAGTAGCCGTTGTATCCATCTGAGACGTAGTCCTCTGGATAGTGTACTTGTTCATAGTACCAAGTCTCAAAATCATCAACGTTGTGAACATCTTCAATGTTCATCCCAGCTTCTGCTTCCCGTTCCAACTCAAAGAGTGCTTCCCACTCTTCAGCATGGTCATCATCAACAAATGGTGGGGATGGTGTACGACCAACACGAGGTTGTCGTACTCTTCTTGCAGCAGCATTGCTTGACTCGCCGCAGTGGAGGTTGTTCATTTGGGTGATTGATGGAGGTGGTGGTGGTTGGTAAGGTGGAGGTGGTGGTGGTTGGTAAGGTGGAGGTGGTGGTGGTTGGTGATGATGGTGATGGTGGTGCTGGTGCTGGTGGAGGTGATTGTGGATGTGGTTGAACTGGTTGGGTACTTGAGCTTCAGGTGGTGGTGGTGGTGGTGGAAGTTGTTGTTCATAGCGGGTTAACCACAACATCCGGTAGTGCTCTGAGACATCTTCAGGAGGTGTGCTAGACATGGTGGTGGTAGAGGTTGGTTGATGGTGGTGAAATGAGAGTAGATGTGTGAATCTGAGTTCTATTTATAACCTTTTGAAAACTAACCGTTGGCTAAAATATCTAAGTTTGAAAAACTAGCCGTTAGCTATTAAATATTATTATTTTAAATGATTTAATATTCAAATAATAATGATTGAAAATTTAAATAAATATTTATTTATTTATTTATTTATTTTATAAAAAAAATATTATTTTAATTATGTCGATAAGTTTTTTTTAAATAATTAAAATATACGTTTTAAATAAAAGAATTAATTTGTTAACTAGTTTTTAAAATAAAGATTAAATAAAATGGTGATGTGGAAATAAAGGTGGTATGTGGGGAAGTACTTGATGTGGAAAAAAAGTGGGTTTTGTGGTATGTGGGAAGTACATGATGTGGCATGCTGACTGGACCAAAAATGTGGTATGTGGGATGTTATTGATGTGGGTGGTCTAATGGCGCGGGTTATATGATAAGTGGATATTGTTGGGTGTGAAGGCCTTTGGGCCGGTTTATTTATTAGGGGCCCGTTATGGTTTCTAGTGTTGCCCTAATTCTCTTTATTTATACCCTCTCATTGTATTGTAATCTCTTGTACTGTTCTGAGCTAATAAGAAAATACCTAGTTGCAGCCCGTGGACGTAGGTCACACTGACCGAACCACGTTAAATCTCTCGTGTTCGATTATTATTGCTTTCGTGTGCGTGTGTGATAGTGTGTTCCGCTGCGTCTCGCTCGTGTCGATTCCTAACAAGTGGTATCTAGAGCCGAGGTTTCTGTCACACACGGGTGCACCGAGACGATCGCTGTTTAAATCGCTTGAAGGCTGGTTGATCTAGACCCTCCGGATGTCGTTGTTATAATCACGTGAAGAAGATTGATTATTTTTTTTGTGTGATTGATTCGTCTTTGCGGTGCCGTTCTCGACCGAACCAAGAAACCTAATATTAGGTTTGGTTTCCTCTATTAGATTGTGGATTCCACGTGGAGTAAAGAAACAAAATTTGTTTCTTTGTTTTGAGGTTTCCCCTTAATCGAGCAGCCGCAAGTGAAAGAAAAAAAAATTGGTATTTTTTTTTTGTTTGCTTGTAAATCAAGATCAGTTGTACCGAGTGAGTGAAGCCGATTGGGTACGTCGTCTACAACTATTTTTCTCAAACGTGATTAGGAGAGACAGGTTCACTCGTTTCTGTTTTCTGATTAGTTTTTGATTGGGTTGTTTGGGTGTCAAGTTTCGGGTTTTATTCGGGGTGTTCGGTATAATTTGCTTTTGCGGTTGGGTATTTGTTGACGGGAGGATCGGGTTTTGGCCGTGTTTGTCTGGAGATTTTTTTACTGTGATTATCAACTGTTTGTCTCTCGTTTGCTATGGCCGAAGACGGGAAGGTTTAGATTGAGAAGTTCAATGGAACCGATTTCAGTTGGTGGAAGATGCAAGTAGAAGCTCTGTTATGTCAAAAGGATCTAGACATGGTTATGGTGAAGGATAAGCCTGCGAAGATAGAACAAGCTGACTGGGAATTGAAGGATAAAAAGGCTAGGGCGGTTATTGTTGGATTTAAGTGTCCTGACCCGACTAAATCAAGTACCCGACCCGGTTAAGACCCGTAAGAGTTACACCGGAGGCAACGGGTATTTAAGACCGCTTACTTTGATAACCGGCAAATTCGCAGAAAGATTAAATTATGTGTTTATTAAATAGTTTAATTAATACATAATTAATCACTTGAATCAATGTTAATCATTAAGATTAATTAAGCGACGAAAACGTTAAATAAGATTAACGTATAGAACGTGGATTGACGGATTATTAGTTTGACTAATATTCGGCTAGCAACGAACATTTAAAAGGTTAAAGGTTAACTTTGGAAATTAAATGTTTTAATTGGAATTAAATTAAATCGAGGGGTTAAACGGAAACATGATCAGTTATAAATATAACTGTTAAGGGAGACGAAAACCTAATCCACCAAAAAAAGGTTTTTTGGCCGTCGCTCTCCCTCTCTCTCACGCAACCGACGCCGACGGCACCCCGCTGCCGCCGCGCCTCTTGTTTTTCCGCCGACCCCTCGTCCGTCGCTTGCCGCCGTCCGCCGCCTCGCTAGCTACCGCCGCCCTCCGCCGCCTCGCTAGCAGCCGCTGCCGTCAACCCCGCCGTGCGCGCTCCACGCCGCCGCCGCTTTTAGCCGCCGCCGCATCCACGCCGCCGCCGCTCTTAGCCGCCGCCGCACCCACGTCGCCGACACTCTGCAGCCGCCGCCGCACGTCTCACCGCCGTGCGCCCTGCTGCCGCAGTCGCCATCACCGTCGCTAAGCCGCCGCCGCCTTGCCGGCCGCCGCACTCCCTCGCCGTCGCCGGTTCACCGCCGACAAACCCTAGCCGTGAACCACTTATTGGTGTGTTCGGCTCGTCGTCCGCAAACCCTAGTTCGCGCCCAATCCGACGTTCGGGATTTTCTCAGTGCTTGATTCACCGCGTAGTAAATCCGTGTTCGCGAGGAAAGTCAGATTCGTCAGACGAATCAATTCTGCGAAACCCTAGCGTCACCCGTTGACTTTCGGTGTCTCGAACGTCTGTTTGAATCACCGCTCAGGTATATCTAAACTCGTAATTAGTTTAGATTAAAGTACTTATTTATTTTGTAATTATTTCGCGTTTGTTTAAACGCGTCTATGGTGTTTGCGCGTTTGGTGATTGTCGAATCCTGTTGTTTTGGTTTACGCTAATTACCTGGTTTTCGCGTTAGTAAATTAATATGTTTCCGCTGCCTATTAAATTAATAGTTAATTTAATTATCTGATTTAATTTACTCGGTAATTGTTTAATAATTATTTATTGTAAATAATTATTTCTAAATAAAAAAAAAAAAAAAATTGCTATTACCGAGACCCGAATGCCACTGTCGTAACCCAACAGTGGTATCAGAGCCTTGATCACCACACGCAAACCCAGGCCGGTTTGTTTTAAACCGGCACACACATTCGCGAACTGGGGTTCTGAACCCGAAAGTCGCGAAATTAAATGAATCGCCTTTTAAATATGTTTAGTCGATTTGGATCCACTAAACATAATTCGATTCAACACAATTGATTGAATTATCTTTCGTGCATATTCGGCCCCATCCTATGTTATTTTGTCATGGTTTCGTTATGGTTTGGCCCATTAGGCCCATATGTTTTGTTTTGGATTGGCCCAATTTTGCTGGGTTCAAAGTTGTAATTATTTAAAATAGAATAGTTTTATTTTAATTGTTATTGCTCTCCTTCGCCTGTACGAACGAGACGAGCTTGATTCAAAGACCCGTTTTGAGATCATCGCTTTATGGGATTTTCGAAAATGGCTAGAAGTCAAAACAAGACCGACGGTTCCCAATGACACGCAGGAGCTTGTTGAAGCCAGTGGGAGCAACTAAGTCAATCAGGGAGTTTTTCTATTCTCGTGGTTGATTTACTTTTATGTCCCTTGCCCTATTTGATATTGTCATAGGCTCTGACAATATCGAAAGCCCTGCATGGCCGAATATGCACATGTGTGTTTGCTTGTTTTTGGTTGCTTGTCTTAATTGGATTAACACGCCAACTCGAAACCCAAACTTAGTTTTATCCAAAGTGAAACTAATCTTTCAATCGATTAAATGAAAGTCCTAATTTTGTTACGACTTCTCAAAATTTAAATAACCAATTTAATTCGACATTAAATTCGGATTTTTCGATAATGTAATCGAACTTCAAAAGAAATTGGTTATCGACTCGCGACACGTAGATCATTAATACTTAGGTTATTTAATTGATCATCCCGAGTGAGATAGGATTTGATAAATTTATCGTCACATTTAATATTAAAATTTGACCTAATAATCCTATCTGGTAAGCCTAAAACCGGTAGTCTATGCCATCCTATGTCAAGTCTAACTTGGAACATATTGACCGATGCATCCGTGTTGGAGTATTTCAACACCGCACGTGGTGTTTAGGGTATCTTCCAAGGTGAGCGTATTGGAGTATTTCAACACCGTACGCACACATTGACCACTTAGGACAACTACTATTTTCTTTACACGCACCTTTGGTATTGGAGTATTTCAACACCGTACCCCTGGTCGGCTTGTAGACAAAGTGGGCATGGATGGGGCTAAACGTATTTCGTTGATCCGCTCACGAAAGCCCCATAACGGGAATTGTGATAGTAGACTCACAAGAGACAATCGTTGTCCATTCAATTACATAGAAGTTTTGAAAGCACTTTACGCTGTCTGGAGAAATTGTCTAACTAATTGAATTCCCAATTCCTATTCAAGATTAGCTTGCCATCCTTGAATACGAATCAAACATCGAAACACTAAAACATTTGCCTGTTGTTTCAGATGGCTAACCGCGCAAACCAAGAGATTTTCCATCTCAAGTCTCTCCTTGAGAAGGAGAAACTAAATGGCGCCAACTTCCTTGATTGGGAAAGGAATCTGAGAATCGTCCTGAAAATGGCTAACATGGAAACCGTGTTAGATGCTGAGGTTCCTGAGGAACCTGAAGCTGACACGCAAGCGGCGCGAAACGCCCATAACACATTGCGTACAAATGCCAAAAATGTCGCATGTCTTATGTTAGCCACCATGGAATCTGAGATTCAGAAAAACATGGTTGACAGGACGGCCTTTCAGATGATCGGTGATCTGAGGGGCATGTTTGAAACTCAGGCCCGACAGGAACGCTATGACACCGTTGTGACACTTATTAGTTGTCGCATGGCCGAGGGCAGTCCTGTCAGCCCTCATGTCCTGAAGATGAAGAGTTACATCGACCGTTTAGCAAAGCTGAATTACGTCATTCCCGCCGAAATGGCGACTGACCTAATTCTTCACTCACTGTCCAGTGCCTTCACTCCTTTCCGGGTGAACTTTAACATGCATAGCATGGTAAAGTCAGTGACTGAACTTCACGGTATGCTTAAAACCGCTGAAGTTAATTTTGTTAACGGTAAGGCACCCGATGTACTCGCGATCCGATCAGGAGGCGTCAAGAAGCCTGAGGTAAAGAAGGGCAGACGTGGGAACAAGAAGAAGGGCAAGGCAGCTGTAACCAGAGCGTCTGGAAGCTCCCAGAAAAGCAAGCCGAAGGCATCCAGAGCACCACCGCCTGAACAGCGCGAGTGCTTTGAATGCCACAAGATGGGGCACTGGAGAAGAAACTGCCCAGAATACCTTGCGAAGGTGAAAAACGGAAAAGCCCAACCGGGTAATTCCTCAGGTATACACATAAGTTATGTTGTATGATGCTTCACTTATTCCTACAAAATATATGTTTGACATACTTTACATTTTGTAGGTGCATGAAGCTGAAAGGAAGCAAGCCAAGACGACGCTGAACTACCCTGCGATTGTCGCACCCTAATAAAGTTCGCGTCCTGAGTTTTGATATAAAAACAACTCTTGGTGTTTTAAAACAACTGGTCTTGTTTTGGTTTTCCCCTGGCTGTTTTCCAGGATGAACAATTTGCTTTCTCTGGATTTTGATTATGACATGTTTTGACAATGGTTGTTTTTCGAAACATTCATATTTGGTTTTAATCTACTTTGAATTTGATTCAACCTTTTGTTAGATTAAATTCAAAATCCCATAACAACATATCTTCCAACCTGGTGCACTTGATTTGATTAAGACTAGCTCAAATGCGACATGACAACTTTTGGTTATCACATCCCATTTAAGCTCTAATGTCATAAGCGTATATCGTAATAGTTACGTGACAACGCACGACGCAATTATGGTTCATAAAGTCCTGTGATTTTAAAACCATCCAGCGTCGATAATATCAAATCAAGTCGAACCGATTGAAGATCGCAGCTTCGATCTACAATCGTATGAGCATATCAATCCTCTACTTCATGTAGACGTTTGCACATATAAGTTCGAATCACCAGCTAAACAACTGCAATGGTAATCACCTGATGATTACAACATTGTAGTATGGTCACACCAATTGTGGTGCACATTACCATTAAATGTATATGCCTAGACACATCTTGGAAGTCTTAGACTACAATAGTTGTACTCACGTGTGTTTTAATTCGACAAACACTAAGTGTTCTATACGTCGATTCAACATTTCATTATGAAACTGGTAACACACAAGACTAATAACTTGCCACAACAAATCCCTTGACTTCATATAACCATGACACCCCTTCACACAACACTTGCATAACTAACTTCCAATCCCAAGACCGGAATCTTGCGAAAATGGAATTTAGAAATTACATGTCCAAAGCTAGATCTCTAAATATCTGAAG
Organism: Deinandra increscens subsp. villosa; assembly: GCA_039602395.1. Taxonomy (NCBI): domain Eukaryota; kingdom Viridiplantae; phylum Streptophyta; class Magnoliopsida; order Asterales; family Asteraceae; genus Deinandra; species Deinandra increscens. The sequence goes on along the minus strand of JBCNJP010000012.1, from coordinate 5,440,144 downwards.
CAAAGCGACTCAAACATGTCGCTGGACTATGTAAAGCAATTCTCGCAACTAAACGGGACGAGCCAGATAAACAATGATTCGCCAACAATGGATTGTTGTGCAGCGGATCATATTGACATTCCAATTGGAGTTGGCATGTTTTTAACCTTACCTGAATAAGGAAACATCCTCTAGTGTCGGACTCCTGAGTCCGATAGAACAAATCATCATCTCGATCATCACGAGAAACTTTCAAACAATCAAAGACGAACGCATCTTCATGCTATCAAACTCTGAAAAGACTTTGACAATCGTTTTTGAACTTATGAATAAGTCATAACATATGGATATTAAGCATTCGAATTCCGTACCGCAAACTACGAATTCGAGCTTTTTCGTTCTTGAAAACGGAAATTGATTATCGCATTTCTGCGCAAAATCAGTATCCACACGGTTTGAAAGAAAGATGAAGATAGGAATGTCAATCTGCCTCAAGCAAGTGGGAGCATCGCCATAGATCCTTACTGGAATAACGATCGAGTGCCGATCTAAAGATCATTTAAATTTCTGAGATAATACGTTAAATGACACCTCAAAATTATAAGTTTCAAGATAATGTTAAGAATTGATCGTGACGTGACTGAGCAACCACACACGATCAATCTCTTGAAACAGTTCATATCATACTGAATATGATGAAGACATGAATCCAATACTTGAATATTGCATAGCATGTTGCCGTAAGAAGTTACGCCATGACCATAGATGGAAAATCACACCATCACTGCTAAGCACTGATGAAGGATTATATATGTTCGCCAACTGAGTACAAAATATATTCGTTGAACATTAATAGCCAACTTAATTGAATCTGAACTAAGAATGCTATAAAACATTCAAGGATTAATTCGACTCTATAAATAGTCGGTTAATATGCTCGCGTGATAACACAGTCATACGTGTGCTTACCAAGGGCGCTCCATTATCACAAGTTCGATTCACTTAAGAAGATTCACCGTTCATGATAAACGCTGAATCTCAAGAAACAACAGATACTGGCAATTCTAAATCGAAATTCGAGCACGTGATAGCGAACCCATAATTTCTGCGATCGGGCTAGATCTGCGAAATTGATCTACTACTCTGTACACGAATTCTGCATCACTTCGATATTCGATTTTAGTGTTGGATGTCGAACACTATCGTTTGCACCATATCATTCGACCTCCTCTAAGTTGTTAGACGAGAGTCTGAATTCTGCGTAACGCGTTCGAATTTTATACGTTTTATTATCCATGAATATTTGGTTCAATATTCTAAAAGTCCGTAGTCGATCAGACATTGCGGGAGCAACGCCTGAAGCAAGACTATTCTGACTCTGGATTCAAGGTGTTGACCTCCAGACTCACAAGGCTTCATTGTAGAATGACGTCGGGACGTAACTCGTATCAGAATGTCTTCATGGATCTTAGCATAAGACAAATCTGATTAATGGTATACTCAACAGTATCCTTAGACCTGAGATACATGAGCGACCTCCCGTTTGCCAAAGAACATTCTTTGATTGTAGCTTAACGCTGTCGCGTAACTGCCAGCCATAACGGTTACTTTTGGGAATGGATCTGAAGCTTAGTGGGAGCTGTATGTAGTCAACATGGGATTCTGTACTCTTGCATTTTTTCAATGCAACAGTTTGACATCATGGGCCCTCTCGTTAGTTCCAAGTGTTAAGTGTAAGGCCTTACCCAAACTTACTGTGTGTTTGATTGGACCACTTCGAACAGTAAAACGAGAAATATAATGATCGAACACAAAGAGAATGCAAAGATCCATGTCTCTGTCTCGATTGATGTCACATACAGAAAGGATCTGATGACTTTACAAATACCTTAAGTCTAAACTATATCACAAGTTTAATGATATGCCTTGGTTGTTCAGACTTAAAGTGTCATGACTGGTTGGGACAATCACGTGTAGCTAGAGCACCTCTGACTGTAACTTGATTAATAGTCGCGATCAGTCCAAGTGGGAGACTGTTGGATTTAAGTGTCCTGACCCGACTAAATCAAGTACCCGACCCGGTTAAGACCCGTAAGAGTTACACCGGAGGCAACGGGTATTTAAGACCGCTTACTTTGATAACCGGCAAATTCGCAGAAAGATTAAATTATGTGTTTATTAAATAGTTTAATTAATACATAATTAATCACTTGAATCAATGTTAATCATTAAGATTAATTAAGCGACGAAAACGTTAAATAAGATTAACGTATAGAACGTGGATTGACGGATTATTAGTTTGACTAATATTCGGCTAGCAACGAACATTTAAAAGGTTAAAGGTTAACTTTGGAAATTAAATGTTTTAATTGGAATTAAATTAAATCGAGGGGTTAAACGGAAACATGATCAGTTATAAATATAACTGTTAAGGGAGACGAAAACCTAATCCACCAAAAAAAGGTTTTTTGGCCGTCGCTCTCCCTCTCTCTCACGCAACCGACGCCGACGGCACCCCGCTGCCGCCGCGCCTCTTGTTTTTCCGCCGACCCCTCGTCCGTCGCTTGCCGCCGTCCGCCGCCTCGCTAGCTACCGCCGCCCTCCGCCGCCTCGCTAGCAGCCGCTGCCGTCAACCCCGCCGTGCGCGCTCCACGCCGCCGCCGCTTTTAGCCGCCGCCGCATCCACGCCGCCGCCGCTCTTAGCCGCCGCCGCACCCACGTCGCCGACACTCTGCAGCCGCCGCCGCACGTCTCACCGCCGTGCGCCCTGCTGCCGCAGTCGCCATCACCGTCGCTAAGCCGCCGCCGCCTTGCCGGCCGCCGCACTCCCTCGCCGTCGCCGGTTCACCGCCGACAAACCCTAGCCGTGAACCACTTATTGGTGTGTTCGGCTCGTCGTCCGCAAACCCTAGTTCGCGCCCAATCCGACGTTCGGGATTTTCTCAGTGCTTGATTCACCGCGTAGTAAATCCGTGTTCGCGAGGAAAGTCAGATTCGTCAGACGAATCAATTCTGCGAAACCCTAGCGTCACCCGTTGACTTTCGGTGTCTCGAACGTCTGTTTGAATCACCGCTCAGGTATATCTAAACTCGTAATTAGTTTAGATTAAAGTACTTATTTATTTTGTAATTATTTCGCGTTTGTTTAAACGCGTCTATGGTGTTTGCGCGTTTGGTGATTGTCGAATCCTGTTGTTTTGGTTTACGCTAATTACCTGGTTTTCGCGTTAGTAAATTAATATGTTTCCGCTGCCTATTAAATTAATAGTTAATTTAATTATCTGATTTAATTTACTCGGTAATTGTTTAATAATTATTTATTGTAAATAATTATTTCTAAATAAAAAAAAAAAAAAAAAATTGCTATTACCGAGACCCGAATGCCACTGTCGTAACCCAACAGTTATTACATTGGCACTTACTAAAAGTGTGGCGTTCAATATCATGAAGGAGACTACTGCGTATGGTATGATGAATGCGCTTTCGAATATGTATGAGAAGCCGTCTGCTGCAAATAAAGTATTCCTAATTCGAGAGCTTGTGAACACGAGGATGAATGAAGGAAGCTCAGTAACTGCTCACATCAACAACCTTAATTCAATCTTAGCAAGACTTGTATCAGTTGGGATTAAGTTTGAGGATGAGGTTCAGGCTTTATTGCTGTTGTCGTCTCTGCCTGACAGTTGGTCTGGAACTGTGACTGCAATTTCAAGTTCTGCGGGGACAACTGGTTTCACATTTGAAGGTATTCGAGACCTCATTCTGGGTGAAGATGTCAGGAGGAGGAATTCGGGTGAATCATCAAGTGGTGGATTATTGAATGTTGGTAGAGGTCGGGAAAGCAATAGGAACAGTGGGAGTCGGGGAAGGAGTTTGTCTAGAACTCGGAAGAATGTGAGGTGTTGGAGCTGCAACGAGGTGGGGCATGTGAAGAGTCAATGTCCAACAAAGAAAGATCTGAATACAGTTTCTGGGGATGTCTCTGAGGATGAGGCGTTGATACTCAGTGTGGAAAACTGTGTAGAATCTTGGGTCATGGATTCAGGTGCTTCGTTTCACGCCATGGACAACGGGGAAGCGATGGTGAATCTGAAAGAAGGCGATTTTGGAAAGGTACGATTAGCTAATGATGAGGTGCTTGAGGTAACGGGCATGGGGGATATTGATTTGGTCACTTCATTGGGAACTACATGGAATCTAAAGAATGTCAGAGTTATTCCGGGGCTGAAGAAGAAACTGATTTCGGTTGGTCAGCTGGATGAACAAGGACTTGAAGTTAGGTTTGGTAGTGGCAAATGGAGGGTGGTCAATGGTAATCTGGTAATTGCTCGTGGTATGAAGCGTGGGTCATTATATATGGTTGAGGTACCTGCTAAGGGATGTATGACCGTCCCGGTTAAGCATAACAAAATCGGGTTCGCTAAATCTGGTGCTAAGAGAGTTCATTTTGCAAACGTGAAGTCTGGAGCGCAGATGTTAGTTGAACGAGCTAGAAAGTCTAAACCGTTCAGGGGATTCGGTGACAGTGGGAGCACAGGACGTGTTCCGGGTACAGTTACGAAGAGCCGTTGGGTTTCGAAGACTAAAGCTGAAGAATTCTCTCCTGGTGATTGTTTGCTAAGTTTGGAGAGTGTATGTGGTCCTCGGTGTATCTCTGGATCCGGTGGAGTGTCCAAACCGGTTGAGACAGAGGATGGGTCGTTGACGGGATTAGTCACGACTGAGTTGAAGCTCCGAGTTGAAGCTCGGGGGAGCTTCAACTGGCCCTTCTGGTACTTGATGATGAGGGGCCGCTGCAACTAGGTGATATTAACTGAAGTCTTAGCTTGTTCTTGGGAACTGGAAGCTTGGAAGACTTGTTTGATTAGAGATTACTGGATTATTGGATGACTATGGGTATGTATGCTTGGATGGCGGGCTAGAGTATATCGCAAGGCCTTCAAGTGGGAGATTGTTGGGTGTGAAGGCCTTTGGGCCGGTTTATTTATTAGGGGCCCGTTATGGTTTCTAGTGTTGCCCTAATTCTCTTTATTTATACCCTCTCATTGTATTGTAATCTCTTGTACTGTTCTGAGCTAATAAGAAAATACCTAGTTGCAGCCCGTGGACGTAGGTCACACTGACCGAACCACGTTAAATCTCTCGTGTTCGATTATTATTGCTTTCGTGTGCGTGTGTGATAGTGTGTTCCGCTGCGTCTCGCTCGTGTCGATTCCTAACAGATATAAAACGTCTCGTCCTTCTAGAAACTGATTTTTAAAAGTGGTTTGAATTTTTTTATTTTCTAATTTTTTTCTTTAACTTTTGTTTTTTACTTTCGTGTCTTTGTCTTGAAGGCTCGGTGATTTTCGTAATTTTAATTTAAATTTAAACCTTTCATTATATTTTGCATGAATTTCACTTTCTGTTTTTAAAATTTATTTATTTAACAGAAACTTTTAATGAACATTAGTCGTAGGGACTATAGGTGTAACAAAAGTGTAAACCTTTAGACTATAGCTGTAATAAATGAATACTATGGACGAAATGTGAAATTAGTGCAAACCACAATAAATTTATCATTTGTCTTTATTAAGGCATCATGTATATTTATGTAGGTCTGACTGTGTTGGTTTGTCATGCAAACAGTAATTGGACTCCTTTTTGTGAGTTTGATAGGAGAAGCATACCTATTTACGTTTAGTTGTGTGAGCTTGATATTATTTTAGTGTTAAAAAAAATTACATGCCAACAACTCATTGAAAGATTGGCACTCCCTTTCTCTTTCACGGATGCTAGAATCCCACGGACCAAAGCCGCACAACCCACTAACGTAGGTGAGGGGTGGTGTGTGGTGTCGTGGCCCTGAGTGGGTGAAACTCACGTATACTCTTATTAACGTTAATCCATGTTTCGTTAACGCTTACATATCTATAGATATTAGATATTTTAAATTAGAAAATGGAGGGTTCTTTGATTTTAGATATTTCAAACCAGAAAAATAAGGGTTATTTGATTGTTAAAGCATTATTGAAGGAACATATGTTGCTTATTATTGTAAAACTAGTCATGTTTGTGACAAGTTACGAATTATCGTATCATGTTCGGGTTTAGTTTTCGTGTTACCTGTTCTTATTAAATTTTTTAGTTTCTATTAAGTTCGACACGACTCATTGAACACATGTAATATTTAAATGTACCCATGTTGTTTTTTATGATATGAAACTCTAAGTGATATTCCGATCCGTTTACACTGGTTAGCATTAAGATTGAAATATTTTATTTTTCTAATTTTATCATACAAACATGTTTTGCGCTTTTTAATTCGCCTAAAAAGGGAATTGATGTTTATCTTACAATACACCGAAGACCCCACATTGTCTTTTATATTATTTTCTTAGAGTTGAAAGGCAAAATTGTCTTTTACATCGGTGGTATTATAATAGAGAAAATTATAAAATAATACGTAAATATGAATTGAGAAACTACAACGTAAGAAACTTAAAAGAGAAAAACAAAACAAAAAATATTAAAAATGATACATAAATGTAATAGTATGAAACTATAACGAGGTCAACTTTGACCATTGTAAATATTGGGTATAGTATAAGAATAGAACTAAGATAGATTGTCGTTAAAATAAATAAATTATAACAAAGATTACCTAAACTAAAATTAAAAGAAATTATGGTCAGTCAAATAACGCACAACCGATGGACCACCTGGTTTCCAGTGACGGATCCAAGATTTTTTCAATAAAGTCATTAGTTTTAGATGCTTCAATTTCACAAAAACATACATAAAATAAATCTGGTCCGAGTCGATCGGGTTGGTCACATGCTACAAATACGACACAATAATAATAGTAAAAACATTGTCATTAGAATTTAAAAAACACATAATATAGATACGATATAATATAGATACGATGTCTTTAAAACAATCAAGATTTCAGATTTGACGAAAAATTGAGATTTTATAACAATCAAGAATCAATCTTCATTGAAAAAAAAAAGTCCCACAATAAAAGCATAGAGCCTTCGTGGATTAGGACTATGCATCATGTGATTTCATGAAGTAAACTATATCCCTAATCCTTAAATTAAAAAAGAAAACAAATATATGCAAACCTACAAGGCTCAAACTTGGGTCTAATGGTTCCAAAGAAATGCTCTCAAGCTTTAACCATCGACACATAAATTATTTTTAGTTTTATTCATCCAAACATATAATGAACTATAGAGTCATCTGAAAAACACATACATATAACTCTATGTAGATAAAAAAAAAAGAATGTATTTCTGTGACTAATACCTATACATACAAATCTATCACTACCTGACCCAATAAAATTAATGGATAAAATATTATTCATTATGAGTTAAATTATATTTATAGTATATATTAGTTGAAATTATGTACTCAAAAAATAAAGATGATCAAGTGCGTTACTGACCCGTTAGTAATTAAAATTTGTTAAAAAAAGTTAAAAAAATGTTTGGGGTTGCGAAATTTAATAATATTTAAATAAGAATTTAAGAAAACAGGTGGATGGTTCTAGAAGGAAAGAAAATGTTACGTTGGATGTCGTAGCTTCTTGCCGTCTTATCTACTCCATAAAGCTTCTAGATTGCCGTATGTAAACTGTCCTTTTTGTTTGTTTCTTTCCATGATTAAGTACACACCATAAAAATGGAATATCTATGTTGTAAAGTTTTGTCCGCCGTTGCATTTTACTTGATAGGCTGTTTTTCAAATATAATTATAAAAAGGTCAAATTTTTTTGACATTAATAAAAAGGTCAATTACAAGAGAATTTGGTATACTTATGGTGATCCGATATGGTGTGGTGGTCATGTTAGTGATACTGAACTTTAATACCACGTAATATAAATAGGGTATATTTCATGTGGTGTGGTGTCAATATTTATTAAATATTTATATTTAATATTTAATATATTATATAAAATGTTAAGGTGTCAAGATGTGAGTTATGATTTTTGAAAGGTTTTGGGTGATAGTGGGTTTGGCGCACAAAGTTGGTGCGTGAAAAAGATGACGCCCAATGTTTGGCGCAAGATCTTGACGGAGATGAGGGGTGGGTTTGATAGCGTCGTGGTGATGCCACATAGGCAAGGCATAGCGCCGTGAAGAAGCATGTATACCACATACTCTAAATTTCGTCTTTTATATATACCTTGTATGTTATGCTTCGTTTATTAAATATTGTCTTTAAACTAAGTCTAGTCATATGCGTTACATTTGAGAATATTTTATTCTTTTTGGTTTTTAGGAGTTGTTCTTGAAATTAACTTAAACCTTTAAACTATTTATATATATTATTTTAAATTTATATGTAGGTCCCACAATTTAATTATCTCTTTGTCTTTTAATAAAAAACATGAGTTATTTTAAACCAAATGAACGGCTAATACACATACATTTACACTATTATTTGTTATTTTTAAGTTTTGAATTTTTGTATATAAAAAAGAATATTTCCTTTTATCACTAAGCTACAACATAAGTAGTTAACATGAGATTTCTAACGATGTTTGTCAAGTAGATAAAAATGACAAAAAATTAAAATCACATAGTAGCAAGGAGAAATTTGAAATGAATAAATGAAAGTGGCAATTATACCCAAACCACAAGGAAGAAAATGGTACTTTACTCTATAAAAATGATCAAAAAAGAACTAAAAGCCAATTTAAAATAGTTGAAAAAAAAAACTAACCATAACAAGTCATGAATAAGTCATGTTATTGTTTCGACCCCTCTTAACTTTGTATATAGACAAATATAAATATTTAAGTTTTAGACTTTATGTTAACTGTAAGAATGGTCTCTAAAGGGTAAAAGACAATTATACCCTCATATGCAATGCATATCGCTTGACTAAATGGAGAAACTTGACCTCGTTAGTAAAATAGACGTAATATGTTAGAATTTGAACTTAAAGTACAATTATTGTTATTATCTTAAGATAAAGACAATACTTAGAAAACATGTATAACAAGATTTTTGTAGTACGCGCGTTGTCGCGGGGATAACGTGTGCATACAAAACAGTTGAATTGCTATAACGCTATGTAAAGAAGACCGAAATAGAAAAAAAATTTTGTACAACCAAAACACTAATGGCATTGTTATAACACCACGTAAAGAAAATAAAAATAAATAAATGCACAACGACCCCCCTATAACATTTATGATTTCCTGATGTCCGATTCGAATCCGTTTGTAATCCGATCCTATGATTGATAATCAAATATATGGGTTATTTTGATTTTGATGTTTTATACTTAATCTTATGTTATTGGATCCATATTATGTTCGTTGATCGATTTGATGTTCGATATATCACTATTTCGGTTTTACTGCTAACACGTCGATAATTACGTTTAACCGGGAATTCAAGCAATCTGAGCATGTATGAGTCTTTTGTGTAATACTAGTTATGCATACAAGTAATACAAGTGAAAAAGTGCGAGAATTCGAAGTATATAGCACAAACGGTAAAAGTTCGGTTCCGCGCGATTTCGATTTTAACCTAGGTGATTTGACCAAAAGTGACACGTACGCCAAAACCGTCCCAAAATCGCGTAATTTGACCTAATTTGTGCATCCTTATATGTTACGTGACGTATTTATATGCGTTTTGTAATGGATTTAATATGGTTAACATGATGGGATGGTTAATTATGTAATTTGGGTAAAAACGAGACTCGAAAATATCAAAAAACGAAGAACCGAGCACACGAATCGAGGAATTGACAAACTTTTAATTCGGGTATGAGTTAGGTCACATGTTCCCCAGGGGATACGCTTAGGAGGTAAAATCCAGTAAAACCCTAATGATCCTCTATTTAAGCACATTAAGCCTCCATGCTCTCCTCATTTCACCCCAAATCACTCTCAAACGACCCATAATGGCTGTAAACCCTAGAGACCACCTTCTTTGAAGACCTGAGGCTCAAGATTGTTGCTTTCTTTCTTAGGATCAAGTCGGTTTTACCCCCTTTCGGTATGTAAACTCAAAACCATGTATCTAGCACCTTAAATCCTTCTTTCTTCTCCATCAAGATCTGAACTTCATATGTTATTATGCTTACATCTATGTTATAATTGATAGATCTATGATTTTTATGATCAAATGTTCCACCTTTATGCATGAAATCTCCATCTTTTTTGGCTTTATGATGAAATCTCTTTAGATCCTTGACATGCATGAAATTTGGTGTGTAGATCTTCATGAAAGTTGTTGTTTTGGTTATGGATCTAGGATTAGCTTTTGAGAAATCATTATCATGTTATAGATCTAGGGTTTTCTATGCCAAGACTTGATTTTTATGCTACAATATGATGAGATCTATGAGAAGCATGCTCCATATGGCTAAATCTATGATTGTGAACATAATGTTTAGATTTTTATGATGCAAATGGACTAGATACTCATTATGCATGCTCCTAAATAGTAGATCTAGTGATGTCATGATAAAGATTGCCATTTTGTGATGTATCCACGCTCCAAAAATACTAAATCTAGGGTTTTCTTCATAAAAATGAGTATTGATGCTAGATCTAGGGTTTAATCATGAAAATCTATCATTTTGTTGCTAGATCTTGAATGTTGCCATGAAAGTGGTCGCTGTGATATATAGATCTAAGGTTTAATCATGTTAGAATGCTAGATTTGGTTATGTTGCATGATGAATCTAGGATTTTGACTTTAGGTTGACTTTTGACCATTATTTGACTTTATTTGAATTCAGCCATCTTGATCTAATAAAAAAATAGGGGTATTTTAGTCTTAGTCACTTTTGTTGACTTTTTATCTACTTCCCCCATTTTTTTAAACATTCATAACTTTCACATACGACATTAAATTTTTTTAAAAAAAAATTACACCATAAAAACGAGCATTTTTTTTCTTTAAAACGCGTATAGTGTTGCTAAAAATGAAAAAAAAAATTACTCTTTCGATTTTTGACACAATGTTCATATCATTGTGTCGTTGTGTCAAAATGTTCAGATCATTGTGTCATTTTTTCGTCGTGTCAAAAATATATATAGTGTTGCTATATATAAAATTAAAAATGTTTCGGTTTTTGGCACCATATGAAACAATGATCTGAACATTTTGACACAATATGACACAATGATCTGAACATTTTTGACACAATATGACACATTGATCTAAACATTTTGACACAATGACACAATGATCTAAACATTTTGATACAATCGAAAGAGTAAAAAAAATTTAAGTTTATATATAACACTGTACACGTTTTAAAGATAAAAAACGCTCGTTTTTATGATGTAATTTAAAAAAAAAATAATGTCGTATCTAAGAGTTATAAAGGTTTAGAAAATAGGGGGGAATTTGATAAAAAATAAAAAATGTCCTTCTCTCTAATTTTACCCAGAAAATTTTTGGACCATAGATCTTCATTTAATTGAAGATCTAATGGCTATGATTCCTTCTTATCATTCTTATCCAAACTAAACTTATCACAATAACCACACCCTTATTTTATATTGTTACATATATTTATATATGTATTATAGATGTGGTAACTTTATTTGTTTCTTATGAATAGATTGATTTATGTTTTACTTTTAACGGGTAAAATGATTAAAAGTTAAACAAAATCTTTTCTAAATTCTAAAATGAGAAGTCATATCGTTTGAAAATCACCTTAATGAAGATTAAATTAAATTAATATATATATTTAGATTATGTATTCTAATCAAAATAATATATAAATTTTAATCATATCTGACAGCAAGGTATACATGAATAAGTAACAAGTTATGTGAATTTGAATTTTTTTCCGCTTATGTCTATACAATACAAATATATGCTTAATTATATATCAATTATATATAGATATTATTTACATCATTTTTATTTTTAATCTTATATAACACACAGGTTTCTAAAATTAGTAGAAACTAATAAATGTAATAAATTTTTGAGTTAATTACGGATTGCGTCTCTGTGGTTTGCAAACCTTTTTTAGTTGAGTCCAAAGGTTCAAAAATTTTCATCTGGATGTCTGAGGTTTGTATTTCTTTGCTATTTGAGTCCCTGGGCCTAACAGAGTTAATTTTTTTTGGTTAAATGAAAAGGGTATTTCAGTCAATTTACGCTTGAGGGACTTATTCTGTAATATATTAAAACCTATGGACTGTTTCGTAATTTATTTAAAACAAGACAGTTGCATGTATGACGTCATCGTCTTCCTCAAATTACCAAACGTGAATCAGAAAAAACAAAGTAATCTCCCCATTGCCGGCGACACTTCTAGCTTGATTTCCGGTCATTTTACTTGACCATAAATCGTGTTCGACCCGTCTACGAACTCGTCTCGACGTCACGAACACAACAGGACTAGGTTTGTTCACTGATTCTTCCGTCGCCGTCGCTCTGCCTGCGACGAGCCGATCTTCTGCAATCAAACGACGACCTGATCCACCGGCGAACCTCCCCCTATCCGAACCCAACCTAGAACATCACCCTATTTCCCCTTCCGTCCGATCAACCCAGCAAACCCAGTAGCAGCGGCGACAGCTTAGAGCCACGAACCTGGCGACAACCTGCACCCTCGTTCACCGAAGAAACCCAATCGACCACCGTCTCTCTCCCTTGTTCGGACATCACGCGATTTTCGTCATTCCGACAGACCACACGTCTTCGTCGCCGCCGTTGGAGGAGCGGAGAACCCCAATCGGCAGACGCCGTCGCCGCTGATTCAAATCTCTGCGTTTTTGATTTAGACGCTTGCTTCGTTGATAGAAGTGTGTGGCCATGGATCTTTGCCGGAAAAAATGAAGTCCGCTGCTACCTTTCCCTTGCGCCTCCGCCATGGTCAGAGCCGGTCAGGTTCGCCGGAGCAGAGGTTCGTCGGCCGGAGGTCACAATGTTGCAGGATTTTGTTTGTTTGTTTTTTTTAATTTTAATCTAAATTACAGAAATAGTCCTTTTATATTTATAAATTATAAAAATACCCCTGTATTTTTATAAGCTTATTAATTTACATACAGGTCCCTGATGTGTAAAATTACTATAATACCCTTTGAGTTAACAGAAAATTTTAACTCTATTAGGCCCAGGGACTCAAATAGTAAAGAAATACAAACCTCAGACTTTCAAATGAAAATTTCTCAACCTTTGAACTCAATTCAAAAAGATTGGCAAACCACATAGACGCAATCTGTAATTTACTCTAAATTTTTAGTCTAATAATTATTTATAAGAATTAATATCGAAACTCGATAAGTAGATGAGTAGATCGAATCAATAAAGAAAGACAAAAAAAAAAAAACATTTGGGTTGTTGGTTAGGGCTGGCAAATCGTGTCTTTTCTTATTAAACAGGTTAGAAACGACGCGGTTAACACAAGTATTAAACATGAAAACGACTCGTTTAACACTTGGTTTTGGTGGTTTGAGTGTGGCAGTTATATGTTTTATGTACCAAAAAAGTTAAATGGTGAACCCTAGAATACTAAAAATAATTATTTAAAAAAAGTAGAAAATTGCATAGTGTATTTTTTTTGTTAAACAGGTCTTATCGTGTTTAAACAGGTACCCAAATTGCCAGCCCTATTGTTGGTTCGATGGAAGAGATAATGCCTTTTGGTGCACCATTTTAGGAGGGTTTCGGGATTAAACTTGGACGGTTGTAAATATTTGAGTTTAGTTTAGAAGTAAAAATATAAAAAATAACAAAAAAACGTAATTTTTTTCCCCTGTGGGCCATTGAAGCGGTTTTTTCCTTTGCTAGGAGGATGTCATTGCTTGTGGGTACTTATTTTAAATTTAAAATAACTTATGGTTATTAACTTATTAAATTTGTCATTAAATATAATTTATGTGGAATGTGGTAGATATTATTTATAACTTTAGGCGTTAAAAGTATATTTTATTTTTATGAAAAGCTGGCTCTTCTTTTTGTGGTTGGAACCAATTTCGTGTTTCTATAATATTTCTCTCTTATAAGAATCTTTTTTATCTTTTGATTCAATATTAATTTTGAAAAGTGGGTTGGAGGTGTATGCACATAAACTAGTGGGTTTATCTACTAATACGATGTGGGGTGGGGGAGGAGAGGGGGTGAATTTTATGTAAGAACATTATTTTAAAAAAATAAATAAAATAATATACCCATACACATTTCGCATAAAAAAGTAGGGTTTAAGGATAATGAGATAATGTCAAACTTTGTCTTTACCCGTGGGGTAAAGATGATGCACCCGTAGAGACCTCTGACTCAGGAGAAAAAGAAAAAGAAGCCGTAAATATCAAGTCTTAAAAAAACATATATAATAAGATTACTCAAATGTTTGTAGCATACGCATGAAAAAAAACTTCATGTAAGTAGCAACTATGTGAATGTCTAGGCATTGAGTAAAACATAAACACATAAGAAGCAACATATATATGTCACGTAAAAAATATCAATCACATGTAAATGACATGAAACATGGTGCCTACTTACCCCCGATCCTAAAAATCGCGAACCTTAATCGTACTTCTCCACACACTCCTATTACTGATGATATTCTCAGAAATGTATAAATCAATCAAATCATAATAAACATACATCAAAGTCGGGCATAATCTGGTCTATGCTTCCTCTTCTTTGCCTAACATGTTACGTATGTGACTTCATAATAAACATAGTAAAATGTGGGAAGATTTTTTGGCCTACAAGGCTACAACACACCATATGACCTCCCATTGGGGTTGTACTATATGTGATCCCCATAACACAACGTTATAGAATTTCTTTGTAGAAAAACTGTTCATAAATTTAAAATAAAATAAATATTTTATTTTGATACGACTTATCTATCTATTACAATAAAATAGAAAGAAATAACCTACTCCTATTACAATTACAACGACAAGAAATAAGAGATATAATACAGGAAAATAAAATAACAATTACAATTAAATAAGGAAGAAGTACAAATGAATTAAAAAGTTACACTGAGGCTCTATATATAGTGAGAGTGAGAATTCTGTGAATTCGGTGCACTAAGCGCCTCAATTGGTGAGACTCTATATATAGTGGTTCTGGAGCCTTGGGAGCACTCTCAATTAATTATTGGTCAAACTTTGTATTAAACGTCTTTAATACAAATTGATTTCTAATTAATGCTGAATTAACTGAAAGCGCGTTTACAGTTGTCATTCCGGAAGAACTCCGCGTAACAGCTGCTTTTCGGAAGAACTGATCTTCTGGTTCAACTTCGTCCGGAAGAATTTCCGGTTCAACTTTTCGCTTGAACTTCAACCGGAACAATATCCGGCTGAACTCGCGCACCGCTAGCTCAGTCTTTCGGCTGAACTGGTTCCGCTTGAACTCTCAAACGGAGATGCGAAGTGCAAAGTGCGCCATCAAAGCGCCACATTGTGCCTTATACGCCCACGCGCGTGTGCGAGTGCGAGTTAGGGTCAAGGTCCAGGGATACGTCCTACTCAAGAAGACAATAGTTGGTAAGGTTCACACCTTATAAACCACTTTTGATTTCATCCCCCTACCAATGTGGGATGAGTTCCACTTCATTTCTCTCTAAAATTCGCAGCTTCCCTTGTTGCGAGACCTCTCAACTTTGAGACTCGATGTCTCATTCATACGAGCTCCGTTTTGAACGCGGTTTGGTGCGCTGGAAAGCGCTCACAACGCACTACACAAACCCATAAAATACATAGGCAACAACCTATATTATCTGTATTTTATTTTAGTCCAAAGTTTGTGAAAAACTCATTTTCACACTTGGTGAAAAAACTCATTTTCCACTAGTTTTTTCTTTCAAAATTCCAACAATCTTCAACTTCCTCCTTAAATGGATAAACTAGAGTATATAGACCGATGCAAGACTTATATTCACATACATCATGGTTAAAAGACACATCTTTTACTCATTAGAACATATAGTTAAACATACTCTATCCTCCTATGTAAATCATAGTTAAATATCATGGAATTTGGAAAACATCAATTACTTCGCATGCATATCAACCTAAAACATATGTATACATGATCTTAGAGGTGCAAATCTCAAACCGGTTTGGGCTTCAAACCGGTTTTCAAACCGGTTTTGACCAACCCGGTTCCCAAACCGGTCTAACCGGTTCGGTTTCAATCGGTTCGGGGATATTGTGAACAAACCGGTTTTCAAACCGGTTTGGCCCAAACCGGTTTGAAACCGGTTTGTTCACATAACTTTTAGACACTTTTTTACCCGTTTTCTAGCCGTTGGTAACGGCTATATAGCCGTTTTTTGACCGTTTGGGGGTCGATTTGAGGCCTAAAAATTGTATATATACCCCCTTTAAGTGTTATAAACATTACCCCACTTCCCAATCTCTTAAATTCTAACAAAGATTATCCCTCATTCACTCAAAAAATGGCCTCTTCAAGTGCTCAAAGCAACGCCGACGACGAGGCGTTCTCGATTGTGAGGATTGTTCCAACAAAGAGGGCTTCGCGTTTGTTCGGGCCGCATTTCGACTTGGTTGAGTTGAAGAATGGTTTGCAAAAGGCTCGGTGTCATTATTGCGGTTTGCTATCGAAAGGAGATTCGAACTCGAATCTTAAAAACCATTTGGAAACTTATTGCAAAAAGAATAAGAGTAACCCAAGTGGTGATCAATCTCAACTTGGGGTCGATGAAGGCTTGTGGAATTTTGATCCGGAGATGGTTCGTGAACGAATGGCTAACTTTGTGATTCAAGAAAGTTTACCATTTGATCACTTCGACAACCCGCGCTTGACGGCCTTGATTCAAGAAACACTTCAACCACGTTATCGTCACATAAGTCGTACAACTCTTAGAAATGATTGTGTTAAAAGATGGAAACAAGCAAAAAAACAATTAGTTCTTGGTTTTGAAAATTTAATTACCGGAGTTAACTTAACTACCGATGTTTGGTCGGCTCCGCATGGTTTACCCGATTCTTACCTTTGCGTAACCGCACATTGGATTAACCCCGATTCTTGGCAAATGATGAAAAGAAACATTTCTTTTGAAAAATTCGACTATCCTCATGACGGTGATAACTTGTTTGCCATTTTGGATAGTGTAATTCAATTTTATAAACTTGAAAGCAAAATATTTTCAACTTCTTTTGACAACGCTTCGAACAACACAAGTGCGGTTGCAAAACTAAAACTAAAATATGGACCGATTTGTCAAGGTGTCTTTTATCATACTCGTTGTGTCGCACACATCATTAACTTGGTTGTGCAAGATGGGTTAAACGATGAGGAGATTGGGAAAGTTAAAGATGATTTTAGACAAATGTTAAAAGATGTTTTTCATTGTGGAAAGAAACGAGCAACCGACTATCGCGATTTTTGTCAAGAAACGGATAAGCTCTATTTGGGTCCGAATTGGGATGTTCCAACTAGGTGGAACTCAACTTGGAAAATGTTAGAGAGTGCGGTTAGGCAACAACCTTCTTTAGAGTTGTTTCATGACAACCTTGCTTCACAAGGTCTTGTGCATGTCTTTCCTACTACGGGTTGGGCAATTATCAAAAAATTAACCGAACTCCTTCAAACATTTAAAGAGGCCACTACATACTTGTCGGGAGTTTATTAGCCGACAAGTAACTTGGTACTTCACCAATTGTTTATTATGTGTGAAAAACTAAATGAGTTTGAGTTTGAAGGTGAAATTTTTGAAAAAATGCTTGAACCTATGAAAGAAAAGTTTAAAAAATATTTTACCGATTTTCCGGCCGTCTTTACTTGTGCTACCGCTTTAAACTCTTACTTCAACTCATCCGGTGTGGGTATATTAATTGATGATATCTCCAACGCTTTGAACTTAAACGATGACGATGTTAATTTTAGTGAAAAGGCAAAAGAACGTTTTCTTTCACATTTTCAAAGCATGTATGAAGTTTATTACCAAAAGTATGGTAATATAAGCAACATACATGAGATGCATTCGTCATCGGAAACTACTTCAAAATCTAAAACTAGCAAAAATATTTTGAACACGTTAAGAAACATGGGTATTAAACGAGCCAAGAGTTCCGCCCCAAGTAGTGAGTTTGGGAGATACACCGGGACCAATTATCTTCCACTACTAAATGAGGATGATTTTGATAACTTTGATATTTTGGGTTGGTGGAAAGGAAATCAAACAAATTACCTGGTCCTTTCCGCCATGGCCCGAGACCTACTAAGTGTCCAAGCTTCCACGGTAGCTTCGGAATCGGCTTTTTCTCTTAGTGGCAGGGTGTTATCCATTCGGAGGACTAGGCTCACCGCGTTGTCGCTCGAGACTTGCATTTGCTTGAAGGATCACTTGGACGCAATGAAACGTATACAAAACGTTTCTAATCTTGAAGGTCAAATTGACGCAGAGGTGATTGTACACGACGATGAGGTAGCGGCGGGGATGGCATGGCCAATTTCCGATGAAGAAGTTGAAGCCGATGCAAGACAAGCAAAACAACGAAAAAGGGCGGCGTCGGCAATGGATTGAACTCGACTATCTCAACAATAATGTTTAATCTAGTAATATTTTGTATTTTCTTTAAAAATTAGGTACTTTTGTAATCGTTTATGCGTGAACTTCTTATCTTTTGTAATGTTTTATGTTTTTTTTCAATAAAAAGTATGTTTTTTTTAGTTTTTATAAAGTTTAAAAAAAAAAAATACAAAACCGGTTCAAACCGGTTTGGGTTCTCAAACCGGTTTCACCGGTTACCAGATTTCGTGCCAAGAACCGGTTTGAAACCGAACCGGTTTGGCCTCAAACCGGTTTTGACCAAAACAGATTTTGGTCAAAACCAGTTTGAGAACCGAACCGGTTTGGGTTTCAAACTGGTTTTTGCACCTCTACATGATCTTAGAACTCATCTGAACGTGCACACTTGACTTGCTACTATTGGAATAACCCTATATGGGTTCGGGCCCTATATAGCCGAATTTCGCATCCTGTTATTACTCAAGCTCATTGAAACCCTAGAAAACCATCTATTCACATAGAAACAAACGGGGGTAGGGAGTTTATTAACCCATCGGACGGCAGCCCTTTCGGGGGTTCCTTAGGGACCGATTCACTCTACGTAGATTGACTGAACGCAGAAAACCTTCCATTGGCAGGCGATCGTGTTTTTCACAGGATGGTATTTGCGTTTTAACTTCATTTACCTCTCGTGTTTTCATGCTTAGAGCATTCATAGACGGATCTTTATCTTTATCCCTATAATTTCACTAAAACACTACACTTTCTCTCTTATTTTAAATTTAATAATACATTTATATACCTTTATCATTATTTTTTCTCTCTCATCCACTCACAACCTTAAATATATTAAAATACTTTTAAGGAGTGAATAGTGAATCACCAAATTTACCAGTTTTCTTAACCTTCTCTTTCTTCTTCACTCATAACCATTTACAACCACATCTTAAATTTTATAATTTACACTCACAGAAATATACCAAATGGGTTGTGTGTGCTCTTAGATCACATGAGACTTAACTTCTACCGTTAAATTTTGTTTAGCAATCATGACTTGAGCCACAACCTTTTAACTGAGACTTGTAACCAGAAACGAAGCGTTACAGTAACGTTATTTTAAAGATGTCCATAATTATAACCGTTTTAAGATTTCATATATACTATTTTGTTTAAATTATTATATGTATCCATTATGAATGCCCTAAACCATAGGGGCTCTTTGATCATATGTTGTAGCGGTATTAAGAGTTAAAAGTGTTAGAGAATTGGATCGAGCAAACACGATAAACACCAACTTTAATTAAAAACAAAATCATACGTAATACAATGACCTCACATTTATATTTTTATAAACTTTAGCTTATTTCCTAAGTTACCTCTAACTTCCAATTAAAGAAACAAATCAAAATAAATATCTAATAATTATCTTGACTAAATAACTAAATATAAATAATACACTAACAATTATCTTTATAATTATATAATTATTTTAAAAAATTATTAAGATAAAATATAAAAATTAAATCCATCAAAAAGTTATATACTATTCATTTCTTTAATGGTTTCTTTCTCGAATAAGATATGTCACTGCTAATTAATAGCGTGATTGAGATCAAAACCAAAGGGAAATTATTATTATACAATTGTGATTTTAAACGTGAATAGAAAGTCAAAGGTTTTTAGATTTTATGGACAGCAAAAACAGAAGAAAATTGACAATTGTTTGTCGTCAACATCCGTAAACTATTTAAATACAAAGAAAATTGTGTTTGTATCATGTTTCTTGATGACTTAGTTTTCTTATAAATATTTATTACAAATCCAAATCAAAGTTAATGATAATATAATGTATTCATGATGTAATGATATAAATAATATATCACAAGTCAAACCATTTTATTTCGAGGTATAAATACTATTTGTTCAAGCTCCAACAATTAAAATTAGTGGTTAATAACTTAACATGACATTATTCAAGCCGTTCAAAAAAATTTAGAAAAATTAGTTTATTCAATTTGGTTATAAGCTAAAACAAAACCTATAAATAATGTTTAGGCTTTTACACTTTTTCAATGAATCGTTTTCGGCTGTAATTGGTTGTATTAATCCGGTTATTAGAAAAGATGACTCGGTTAATTCGATATTGATGGTCTACAGTGACGAAACCAGGATTTTAATTGATGGGGTTCATTTTTTTCAGCCATCTTTTTTATATTAATATCGACGTTAGATTTTCAGGCCGGGCCAGCCGCTCGTGTTCATATCCATTCTCCAGAACACATTGTAACAAAGAAAGATAAGTATTTGGAAACATGTTTTCTTTACAACCTCAACAATTTATCACAATAAAAGATAGATAACTTTTTAGACACTATACCTTCAACCCAATGAAACTATCAATATTAACATGTACCTCGAAATATACTTTGAACCCTCAAGAGTTAATGTGTGTTCAGACTTCAGAGAACTAGAAAACTAGTCACATGGTATCTGAATATCAATAGATGAAAGCACTGTTGTATCTTTCAAAAAATACCAACTTCAAATCATGGTTCATTAGTTCATAACAGCTTTATAGCACATTAATATAAAAAAAATCTTCATGTATAACACATCAGAGATCCTGTTAAGATAGTAGCATTATAACTGATGCACAACATCAATTTTATAGCATCTATTGTTTATATGCATCAAATTAGAAGTAAGACAGAGAACAATTAACAGAGACATGAACAATGGCTACTAATAATAAAAGTTGGGGTTTATTTTCATGTGATACATTCCTTGCATAATAAACCCTAAATCAAATTATTATGAACTGAACATAATGATAGATAATAGATTGTACCTAGAAATCTACTCCATTTACCTTTTCAATCTGTTCAACAAAATTTCTCCTCAAAACCCTACCAATCCCACTACAAAACTGACTTATGATCGGATCATTCTGAAAAATTAACTGTGATTTCAAGGATCACACAAACTGAGAAAGTGAGTGGGGTTTCATACAAAAAAAAAAAACAAAGCACGCATGCAGATCTCCTACATATAACATAAAAACAGAAAGCTACTTGTATGGCGTCACGAATTCATGAGAGATTACACTTAATTTTGCCCTAAAAAACATACCAGGGCTGTCAAAAATCGAGAAGGTAAGGAACGCAGAGCAGAGGGGTGTCCGCCACTGGTCGCCGGTCTGAAAAATCGAGAGGGAGATGCGGAGAGGTCATGGCCGCCGGTCGCCGGCGTAGCTGCGTAGAACGAGAGATTGAGAGGAGCGACATCCGAGAGATGTGAGTAGGGGTGTTCGCTGTCTGGTTTTTACGGTTTTTGGGTCAAACCGTTAGTTACAATTTTTAATAATCGAAAACCTAAACCGAACCGTTAAAAATTAAAACCGAACCGTTACTTCCGGTTTGGTTTCGATTTGGTTTCACGGTTTAGGATAGTTAGGCTTTCAATATAAGTTTAGAATATGAAATTCAAATTAAAAGAAAATTCGAAATCAACTTTATCAAGTGTGGGAATGAATGCTTGTCATCTCTAATTTGTTAATACAAAATCCACCTCTAAATAGAACATGTAACCTCCAAAACATGATGTAAATACTAAAGTTCATAATATAAACAATAGTATACTAGATTTCTAGGATGAAAACATGTCTAAATTTCTAGATTTTTTGTTATCAAACGCTGAAACCCAAAATCTCAATAAAAAAAAACAAGTCATTGTAGACATCCCCATAAGTGTAGACATGTAGACACATTTTTACACCATTGGATCTCTTGATCTAATGGTTGTGATTAATTTCTTTTTCCTTTTTTTTTCTCATTGTTCAAGAACTTTCACATGTGAAAAAAAGTTATTTCACATGCGAAAGTGTCTACAATGAACCTCACCCTATATATATATATATATATATATATATACTATATATTATTTATTATATGTACATGGTCCGGTCCGGTTTTTTACGACTGGTTGTTCATATAAACTGTAAACCAAACCGTTCACAATGGTTTAAAATTTTCGAAACCGTCCGACCGTTCGTTGAGATAAAAAAACCGACCGCAAAACCGAACCGATGACTGGTTTGGACGGTTTCGCGGTTTGAAACCGAACCATGAACACCCCTAGATGTGAGTGAGAGGAGCGACGAGAAGAGCGGCTTGTGGCAGCAGCAAATTATTTTAGACTTTTAGTTAGGGTTTTATTTTCAGGAAAAAAATTACATAAACAGAGAGGAGTGGATTCGAACCAGGGGCACAACTGAGCGAACTTATAGATATCCACTCTACCACTACGCTACTGTGAGATTGATTATCTTAACTTAGTGGGGGTCAATTATATATATTTATGGGGGTCATTAGGATTTTTGTTAATAGCACTCTACTACTAATCGAAAACTGATGGGGTTCGCTTGACCCCCTCCCCTTATATGTGGGTCCGCCACTGATGATCTAGGAAGAATATTGGAAAGTAAGATATCATTTAAAGGTTATAAGTTCAAGTCTCATAAGTTACAAATTGTGATCTTTTATCCTAGAAAATCTAAGAATAATGTTCAAAGAAATAACAAAATGTTCAAATATAAGAAGTTAAAACTAGTAGGCATAATAATTCATCAGATAAAATAAAATTATAAAAATAAACACACACAACGTTCTTGTTTTAAATCACGCAACAAATAACTTAGGACGGATTATTAGCGTTCTTCATCAACCACATCCAAAAGTTCGGCTCAACTGTGACCTATTCCACTTACAACATTGCAACAACTCACGATGATTGAATTGGGTCGTTTTAGAAAAATTAAAGTATTTGTGATAATGAGCTAGGGTGACGGTGGTTGGGTTATTTGGAGAGCTTTAAGTCTCCTAGTTAAATGAGTGTCTTATTAGGGCATGAGGTATATCTCATGTTATGTGGTGTGGTGTGATTGTCGGGTAAGCGATGACTGGACCACATAAAGTTATCACATAGAAGGGGTATGATGATATGGTTGTTTTATGTGGTGTTGAGGTATTTTTTATTAGTTTAAACAAAAATAATAATAATTACATTTTATTTGATTGGTGCAAGACCCATTTCCCCTCCCCTTCATGCCCGATAACATATCCGCGGGGGGGGGGGGGGGGGGGGAGCACCACGCCAACCCATCATGCGAATCGGGGGAGGTGTTCCGCGCCGCTAAACCCTATCGACGCCATTTAACACCGACTATACCGGAAGCCCTTAGACCATTTGCAATAAGAAGATCTAAAAACATCAAAATAAGTGTCTAATGTGTCTATCACATTATAAAAACGCTAAGAAGCACCCACAAGACCTAAAAATTAAAAAAAAAATAAAAAAGAAAGTAATAAAATACACATTATCACCACATTACATGTATTTATTATATATATATATATATATATATGAGAGAGAGAGAGAGAGAGAGAGGAAGGTATAAAATGAAAACCTCTCCAAGTTTGAAAAACCGTGAAAACCAAGCTAAAAGATTCGATTTTTGTTCCGATTTTTTATGTTGATTCTCTAAGTTAAAAAAACCCCCTTTATGCAAAAAAATAAAAAAAACGCCTAGTAAAATTTTTTTAAAAAAATATTTTATAACCGAGGTTACATATGTAACAGTATATGTAACCTCGGTTATAAAATATTTTTTTAAAAAAATTTTACTAGGCGTTTTTTTTTTATTTTTTTGCATAAAGGGGGTCTTTTTAACTTAGAGAATCAACATAAAAAAAATCGAAACAAAAATCGAATTTTTTAGCTTGGTTTTCACGGTTTTCCTAACTCGGAGAGGTTTTCATTATATCCCTCCCCTATATATATATATATATATATATATATATATATATATATATATATATATATATATATGGTAAGGATCATGTGAAAACAACTTTTATTGCGAAAACATGAAAACAAATATTAAAATCTCTATAACTTTTTCATACGTTAATATTTTTTTAAAAATTTTGAACCAATATCCTTAAAATTATGTTATCTTTAGTTCTGGAAAGATTAAAAAAAATCAATTTTTTAAAAATTATTATTGTACAGGTGCAATAATTTCTATTATTATTATTATTACACATATGCAATAATATTAAAACCTTTAAAACTTTTTCATTTGTTAAATTTTTTATAAAAAATTGCACTATAAATCTTATAATTCTGTTATCTTTAATTCTGGAGAAAATTAAAATAAAATTCAACGTTTTTTAATATTTTTTAGTATTGCACATGTGCAATAAAAAAAATATTATTGCATATGTGCAATAATATTAAAACCTCTATAACTTTTTCATACGTTAATATTTTTGATAAAAAAATTGTACCATAGATCTTATAATTCTGTTATCTTTAATTCTTGAAAAAATAAAAAAAAATTAATGTTTTTTTGTTAATAAAAAAAATTATATGTTTAATTTTTTTTTTCCCAGAATTAAAGGTGACATAATTTTAAGACTTTTGGTGCAAATTTTTTAAAAAAATATTAGCGTATGGGGAAGTTATAGAGGTTTAATATTTGTTTTCGTGTTTTCGCAATAAGATCTTGTTTTTATTTGATCCTTCCCATATATATATATATATATATATATATATATATATATATATATATATAGGGTGAGGTTCATTGTAGACACTTTCACATGTGAAATAGCTCTTTTTCACATGTGAAATGCTCTGAACAATTAGAAAAAGGAAAAAAAGGAAAAAAATGAAATTATCACAACCACTAGATCAAGAGATCTAATGGTGAAATAGGGTGTCTACATGTCTACACTTATGAGGGTGTCTACAATGAACTTTTCACTATATATATATATATATATATATATATATATATATATAATGAGAACTTTTTGTTTTGAGAACTTTTGAGAACTATATCTCAACTACAATTTTCAGGGGGACCACTACAATTCATGGGAAATGTACATGTAAATAAACTTGTGGCTCAAGTTAGTTCTTTTTAGTTCTCAAATCAAATTGGTTCTCAAATGATCCTCTCCATATATATATATATATATATATATATATATATAGGGAGAGGATCATTTGAGAACCATTCTAAGCCACTAGTTTATTTATATGGAAATCCCCCCCCCCCCATGAATTTGAATGCTCCTCCCCTGAAAATTAGTGGCTCAGAATGGTTCTCAAAAGTTCTCAAAAGAAAAAGTTCTCATTTGAACCTAACCCTATATATATATATATATATATATATATATATATATATATATATGGGAGAGGATCATTTGAGAACCAATTGGTTTTGAGAACTAAAAAAAACTAATTTGAGCCACAAGTTTATTTACATGTATCCCCCCTCCCATGAATTATATTGGTCCCCCCTGAAATTTGTGGTTGAGATTTAGTTCTCAAAAGTTCTCAAAACAAAAAGTTCTCATTTGAACCTAACCCTATATATATATATATATATATATATATATATATAGTGAAAAGTTTATTGTAGACACCTCCATAAGTGTAGACAGGTAGACACTTTTTTCACCATTAGATCTCTTGATCTAATGGTTATGATTAATTTCTTTTTTTTTCTTATTCTCATTGTTCGGAAAATTTCACATGTGAAATATAGTAATTTCACATGTGAAATAGGGTGTCTACCTGTCTACACTTATGGGGGTGTCTACAATGAACCGCACCCTATATATATATATATATATATATATATATATATATATATATATATCTCTTTAATCCTAATAAAGCACTAAAATGGGTGCCACATGTCTCATTTCTAGGATGTCCACATAAGCATTGTCACATGTCAAAAGCATATTCAATTATCAATTTATTAGATTATATCAATTAAGTATAATTACCAATTTTATTAAAACTAAATTTTCATTTAAAAAAAGTTAAGAAACTTAATGTGAATTTGATAAATTTACTCAATAATTTGATTATTTAATCAAAATTTTATTAAACATAATAAATTTAATTATTTTAACACTGTATTTTTTATATGTATCCAATATTATAAACTCAACCCGTGTAATACACGGGTTACTAACCTAGTATATATATATATATATATATATATATATATATATATAGGGTGAGGTTCATTGTAGACACTTTCGCATGTGAAATAGCTCTTTTTCACATGTGAAAGTTTCTAATTAATGAGAAAAAAGAAAAAAAGAAAAAAGAAAATTAATCACAACCATTAGATCAAGAGATCTAATGTAGATCGCCCGTGTGTTAGGCCGAAACGGGTGAGAAAGGACTCACTGGACCGGAAGTTATCCATGATATGACCGAGCGAATTATTCAAATTAGGCAACGGCTAGCTGCAGCACGTGATCGACAAAAGAGTTATGCCGACAAACGCCGAAAACCTCTAAAGTTTGAGGTGGGTGACAAAGTATTGTTGAAGGTATCTCCCTGTAAGGGAGTGATACGCTTCGGGAAGCGTGGAAAGTTAAATCCTCGCTACATCGGTCCGTTTGAAATTATTGGGGAAGTAGGCCCGGTGGCCTATCGATTGCAACTCCCTGCTGAACTCGACGGAGTTCACAACGTGTTTCACGTTTCCAATCTAAAGAAATGTCTGGCTGAAGACATCGAAGTAATTCCTCTGGAGGAAATTGGAAATCGACGAACATTTGAGATTTATCGAGCAACCGGTAGAAATCATGGGACGCGAGGAGAAAGCCCTCAAACGTAGCAAGATTCCGATCGTCAAGGTGCGATGGAACTCAAGGCGTGGACCTGAATATACTTGGGAGCGTGAGGATCAGATGAAGAAAAAGTATCCTCACTTGTTTGAGCAAACGTCCACAGAAACTCATGGTATGATTTAATTTTGGGGACCAAAATTCCTTAACGGGAGGAGGATGTGACAACCCTAAAAATTTTGCTTTCTTTCCCCAGCGACGATAGCAACGACGACAGCTGATGCTGCGAACGCTACGACACAAGAATAATTTTCGGGACGAAAATTCCAATTTCAGGGGAATGATGTGACACCCGAGAATTTCAAGGTTAACTTCCGTTAGACAAATCCGTTAGTTACGATTATAAGTGTTAACTTAGTAACTAATGCTTAACTAGGCCGAATACGTCCACGACCTTTGGTTGATCACCGAACCCGTCCATATGTGTTATGTGTTCATCATTGATTGTCTTTATGTGCAATGTGATTTAAATACATGATTTATTATTGTGAATAGCATGATTAATTGTAAATACTTGATTATGAGAAAATTGCCCAAATTTGGTAGTCAGCGAAACTACCGAGCGAAATTACAGATTCGCCCGGTAGTAGGCTAGACTGATCAAAGTACCCGAGACCAGAGCTAGTTTCGCCTGGCTAGCGAAACTGCCAGCGAAACTAGCCTCTGATATAAATAAACTTAATGAACCCTAGTAGCCTCATTTGCCTCATTTCACAACCAACACACACATACACTTCTCTGGAACCTGGTCAGCCGAGGATACCATCAAGGGACCGAGATCTTAGCCTCTAGACCATCATCTCATCTCATCTATCGATTCTTGAACCAAACGTGAGTCCCAAAAACCTTTATTTATGTGTTTTCTATGTGTTTCTTTATAAAGTATGCTCAAACCTTCATGAAAACTTGTATGCTTCTGAGATAGTGCTTAGGGATGCTAGATCTACCATAAAGTCAGCAACTTTACGTTTAAAAACAAACCATGATGATGATTTATGCAATTTTGGCCATTTTAGGGTTTAGAAGTGTTTTTAGAGATTTGATGATTAAAATGCATGTTAAACATGATAAAGCTGCTTGATTTATGTTGGTAAATGCCTATGGATGCTAGATAATGAATTGCATGTATGATCAGAAGCTGTTAGGTTGATTTTTAGGCAAATCCGTATGTTTTTCGCGACCAGCGAAACTGTCTGTTCTCTGGGCGAAACTAAGTAGCAAAATTATATCTCCTTCCAGCGACACTGACCAGCGAAACTATAGTGTCGCCGGGTAACCTGACCAGACCAGCTCGAGCGAAACTATCGAGCGAAATACCTGAACGAAAGTTCAAACCAGTTTCCCTGCGAAACTAGGCTAGCGAAACTGCGTCGGCAGTTTCGGGCGAAACTAGCCTAGCGAAACTGTGTCACCGGGCATTGCCTAGCGAAAGTGCTGCCCGTGCACCTAGCGAAACTGCCTAGCGAAACTATGCTAGCGAAACTAAGACTTGACCTAAAAACCAAACTTGTGGAATTTGCTTAAGTGTTATGCCATGACTTACATGATCACACCATGATGAAACATGCTTGATATCTGATTTATATGAACCCTTGTTTATGATCAACCATTGGTGTCGTGTGTCGGTATGTCGAGTCATAGTTGCAACGTGCTATGTTATGGGCCATGGTGACGTTAAGTAAAGATTAGACACGAAACTAATACTTAAGACCTAAACGTGTTCTAGGTCTTCGTTAAGCAAACATAAATTGGATTACTTGAAGTGTAGCAGGGCAACCAAAGGTGAGTGTCACTAATCCGTTTACCGTGAGTCCGTTTGGGCCACACCAAATAACTTAACGAAAAACAATGCTGAATAAACTCGAGAGTGCTAGGCACCTCACTGATAAACTTGAGAACTCGGGATGCTCGGCACCCACTTGATGAACTGAAGTGTTTTATGGGAAACACTTGTGAACTCTGAACAAACTATTTTTGAAACAAAACTGAAAACGTTTTAATATGGCTAGTGTAGGTTAAAGTCTAAACCATATGATATCACATGTTTTCTAAGGATGCCTTATAACTTAAAAGTCCTCAACTAAAATTGTGCCATTAATTGTAAAGCGAGGGGATGTTGGGTAGATCTACTGGAGTTTGACAAACTCCGCCCCGTGGCACGGGAAGTGCACGGAGGAACAATATCAGCCTATTTGACCGTGGTCCCGGGGAGGACACGGGGGAGGCAAAAACCGCGATGACTAGGTCCGCACCGTACGGGATGGCTCGGCCCCCACAAAATAAGTCAGCTTTGGTACAAACTTCCTTAGAGCATGGAACAACGGATTAGCTACCCGCGATATCGGTTGAGTCCTTTAACTTTACGGAACTAGTACATACCCGATGACGTAGGTCACGGACAAACCATTTATGAACTGAGAATTAATTACGAGCATTGCTTTTCACAAATAAATAACTTGTAAGTATATCTTGACACGGATTATGATTATGAGACCGGGCCAATGCATGACAAGCCCACTGTGAACTCACCAACCGTTAGGTTGACACTTGCGTGGTTTAAACTTTTGCAGATCGCTAAGGAGTATCCGCTGGAGGTTGGCATGGCACTTGAAGACCTTTGTTTTTGATTTAAACTAAATTGGGAATTTAAAACAACATTTATGTAAAGCACGTGGTTAGTGCTAAGGACAATTATTTTTCCGCTGCGTATGTAATTTAAGACTTTGATTTATGACTTGTGTTTGAACTAACCCTGATTCGTTTAGTATTTGTAACTATGGTTGTGGATCCTGGTCTAGTCGCGCCCTTAAAGGCATAAACTCCGTTAGTGGTATTTTGGAGGTGCGACACTAAGTGTTATTGGAATTAAATTGTCCCATTTTTGAGTTAAGGTAGTTGTGATTTTGGTGACACGTGGGTCTTGATGCGCACACACATGTTCGACAACTGTACGTGCACGCTTTGGTGTTAGTTTTGCTAGCGATGTTTGTATCGGTGTAGATAACCGTGTGATGATGGTTTGGGGGGCGTGTAGTGGGACGATTGTTGGAGACGGGATGAGGGTTGTGGTTGGTGGTGAACTCACACAAAATTAAGTAGCGGTCCTTGGTTGAATGCCTCACCATTGATCCAACAGCCATCTAGGTCCCACCTGATAGAAGTGGAAATGTTTTCGTTCAGCAAGTACCCTTCACACCAGATAATATAGGCATCAGTGGCCGACCAGTAGCTCTTTTCTTTGGATTCAAAAATTTAAAGACTCGAGAGGTTGTTTGCCTTGACTGACGACAGTAGCAGAGTGGAGTTTTCCAGCTAGTCATGTGAAAATAATGAAGAGTAGATGTTATCTTTCGGCTATAGAGGTCAATGCCTCGCCAAAAGTCGAGCTTAGTTGTGTTGGATTTTGGGAGTTTGGCCAACATCTAATGGATTCTCAAATTTTTCTTGTGTGGAGGCATAAGATTTAGAAATGAAAGCATCATAAAAGAGGACACCCGTAAATTACGTTAAATTGTAAAGAAATAGAAATTAGTAAATCGAGATTTTTCCATATTAGAGTGATAAGTAACCCAGTAGATAATAGTTTCGTTATAGAATTCTAGTGGGTAAAAATAGGGGATTCAATGTTCTAACTTCTTACTAGTTTGTGTTTTTATTTAGCTTATCATCATTGGAAAAAAAATAATATATTGAAAGTTGTCAATCTCAATGAATTTATTGATAAATGATAAAGATTTAATGAACAAAAGGAAAAAAGGGGCATTCCGAGAATCGAACTGGGGACCTCTCGCACCCAAAGCGAGAATCATACCACTAGACCAAATGCCCTAACTAGCTTCTATTTTACAAATCATCTATTTATTGATGTGTTTCTTTGTTTATTAAATGTTAAAGTGCTACGATGTGTTGAGATAAAATTCACAAATTTTTAAAGGAATGAAAAATAATATAGAAATACATGGTGGTCTATATATAGTTTTAGGTTGACAATCCGATCATGTTCGCTATCGAATACGAATCTAAACACATAAAGGTTAATGTATCGAGTAATTCGATCTTACCACATATGAATTTATAATGCTTTCATTATTTAAAGTATTTGATAAAATCTCAAAGGAAACATGACTCGGTATATAAAAAATATTTTGAGAAACGAGATAAAAGTTAGCACTACGAAGCAAAAAAAAAAAACAGGGGGACCGGGTCCCTCTCAACCCGAAAGAAGCTTCACCCATGACTGCTAACGTTGTGCGGGTGACCTTTTATAGACTTTCAAGAACGTTAGTTTTTTACGTTGTTTATCGCATCACACAACACGCACAGACATGACATAATTATATAAGAATTCCTAATCTAGGAAGAAAACTTACAGATCTTTTCATTTGTAATGAGATATTAAATAACTAGGATAGAACTCGTGTACTACACGGACTTAATTGTTAGAAATTCAATTCATAATACACGTTAAAGATTCACATAAAAGTTATTACAATTAATGTTATTGTAAAAAAATAACCATCCACTACGAGGAGTACAAAGAGATCGTGATAAGAAAGATAATTGTTGAAATAAGAAAAGCGGGAAAAATTGTGATAAGAATGTATATAGTAATGACATGTGGCATAAATGTAATTCTTTATTAGTATTTGTTAAAAGTATCATATATAATATAATTCAAACTTCATGTGTCTATAGTTTACTCCGTCATCTTCTAATGTTTGTTAATTTTTTGTTACATGAAATGTCACTTGGGTTTTATGAGCTTATATGGATTCATGATGATGGGCCTAATGAACTAAGGAGATAGGAGTAAATGGGCCAAGCAGGTGATGGGCTTGTACGTGGATTAAAGATGTGGCTGGCTGGATATATTTTTAATTTGTTGACGTCCAGAAATATCAAGTTCTCTCTGCTCTCATTTATTTTTCTTAGGGTTTTCACCAAGAACAATTCTATCATTCTTGGTGTATTATTTGTTGATCGGATTATCACAGATTATCACGATTGTGATCTGTTAGTTGAATCATTTGTATCTATTCTATTTTTCCGTGTTTTGATTCTTCGTTGTAACTGGATTGGTGTTCATATGTGGGTATAAACGTTTTTTGGGTTTCTGATTCATGTTTCTTGTTCAATCCACATTTCTTGACAGTATTAGATAGATAGATAGATTAGATAGATTAGAAGTGTGGCATAAATGTAATCTTTTATTAGTATTAGAAAATTAGAAGATTAGAAGATAAGAAGATTAGATATGAAATCGATTTTAATGTCTTATATGACCGTTTTATTAGTTTTCTCTTTTTCTATTTCTATTGGGCCTGGAGGCCGAATTTAAAGTCCATTGATCCATGTGAAAAGAAGGCCATATTTCTTTTCTTTTTTTATAATAGGCTGGATTTTCATTTTCTAAGAAAGTGGGTATTATTTCTGCTCAAAAGTGGATTTTATGTCTGTCAACGGGTTTGTCTCCTCGTCAGGCAACCGTTCTGCGGGATCCGACCCGCATAACCAGCATAATTCGGACGGCGGACGGGGCGGGTTCGACTCAACTCCAACTTACAAATTTAAACCTAGTTCAAAATAACAAGACATGAAATTAAACTAAAATAATACTACTTAAAACTGATTTGACTTAATTAAAACAACCTTAACATGGGTAATTAAAGCGGCCTTGACTTGACCAGTTTTGACCCGATTACTAATTCGATATTATCACAACTAACTGTTGGTTTGGGTCGAGTAATGGGATCCAATTATGATGTGGGTCAAGACCAAGCAGGGGCGGACCTACTTGAAGGGCAGGGGTAGCGTCCGCTACCTCTGAACTTTTACTGCGATGCGCAATTTTTTTGGTTTTTGGTATTTCGCTACCCCTGAAACGAATTTTCCGCTACCCCTCGAATATAATTTATGGTTTTTAGTTAGATTCTGACTTGAAAATATGATCAAAAGCCCGTTAATTATCTAATTTTTTTTTTTCCGGGGACGCTGCGCCCGAACCCCTGTTAGTCCTGGCAAATTTCTTTTTTTTAACACTACCCCTGAATTTTTTTCCTGGATCCGCCCCTAAGACCAAGACATGGGTTCATATCAGTATTTGTGACACCTCGATCCGAACGGTTAAGATAGACCGCTAAAAGAAGAAAGAAAATAAATGTTGTTTAAAACACTATTGAACAATTGCAATAAAGAGAATTCAAACTATTTGATGAAAATGACATATTAGATCAAACCACACCACTGGTCGAAATTGATACTTTACTGCTAACTTTATTTATTAGAATGGAAGATACAATTATTTTGTAATTATAAATGAGTCCAGTGGCGCAGCATTTAAGGGGCGGGAGGGTGCGTCCGATCCCTCGATTTTTTTTTTGCGATGTATGGGGTATATAATTTTCGTGTAGAAAATTTCGATATACTCCGGTTTCGACACCCCATTTACCCAAAAATTGGCGTTCGGAAAAAAAATTTAGATCCCGACCTCCACTTGATATTTTCAAGCTTCGACACTGAATGAGTCCTCCATCTAATGCCATATATAGTTTACATATTCATTTGGTTCCCTGCAAGCATATAATTTAGTGGTAGCCTACCAATTGTTGCAAACTTGCAATTCCAGCTTCATCACATACAAGACCAATATATATAAGACCAACACATAATAACAGATAGAACGAACATACAAAATACAAAATAAGTTGTTAAATAAATATGGATGTGAGCATTTCACATCAAAAGCAACATGCATGCAAGTCTTAACCAAACATTCGTTGTACCATTTTCAGGTCTTAACAATTGTAATTGATTTCTTATTACCAGTGGAAGTTTCCTCTGCGGACACCAAAAGGATCCCATTAGCATCTATATCAAACCAAACCTCTAGATCCGACCGGCCGTCAGAACCTGGAGTAAGCCCAGAAAGGCGGAACTCACCAAGTAATCTGTTGTCCTTCACTTTCTTGCTCTCACCTTGATACACCGAGATTCTTACAAATCTATATTTGTTGAGCGCGTGATAGATTCCTTTCTTGCGTGTGGGTATTGATGTGTTCCTTGGAATAACTACAGACATGTTACCCATCACTCCATTTATCTCTATAGATATTCCTAATAAAAGTGGAGTGACATCATGTAATACGATATCCCGTCCAGGATTATCCGTGTTTCCAGCACTTAACCTTTTAGCCAAGATTGCGGCACCAAAAGCAACAGCCTCATCGCCATTCATGCTTTTGCAAAGCGTCTTCCCATCAAAAAACTCCTCCAACAATCTCTGTACCTTTGGAATCCTGGTCGACCCCCCCACGACCACCACCTCATCCACATCCTTCTTCTTCATCTCCGCATCAAACAAACATTTTTCCACCAGTTCAATGCATTTCTCAAAGTAGCTTGAATTTAGTTCCTCGAATTTGGCTCGACTGACTTTAAGGGAAAAGTCAATCTCTTCATGCAAGCAGTCGATTTCAACTGGAGCGAAAATAGTTGATGATAAATCCCTCTTTGCTTTCTCACAAGCAACTTTCAACCTCCCCAATGCTCTTGGATTTCTTCTTATATCCACATTGTGTTTTTTCTCAAATTCTTTTATGCAGTAAGCAACGAGTGTCATGTCAAAATCCTCACCACCTAAATGAGTGTCACCCCCAACCGCTTTCACATTAATGACTCCCGTTTTAACGATTTTCAAAAGAGATACGTCAAAAGTTCCACCACCCAAATCAAATACCAGAACATTTATATCATTATGCCATATTTGGTCGGCCATATGGTCTAACTGGTAAGCAATGGCAGCTGCAGTAGGCTCGTTTATCAATTGCATCACATTTATGCCTGCAATGGTTCCCGCTTCCTTTGTTGCCTCTCTTTGATTGTTGTTAAAGTAGGCGGGAACGGTGATCACAACATTTGTTACCTCTCGTCCAATAAAAGCTTCGTCGGACTCTTTCAACTTCTTCAGAACCATGGCAGATAATTCTTCAGGCACGTATTTCTTCTCCTCACCTTTCAACTCAACTACAACAGACGGCTTTTCTTTAGGCCCTTCAACGATTTTGAAAGGCCACAACTCCATGCAGTGGCGGATTCGGGAAAAAAATTCAGGGGTAGCGTTAAAAAAAAAATATTTGGCGGGACTAACGGGGGTACGGGGGCAGCGTCCCCAAAATTTTTAGGTAATTAACGGGCTTTTGATCATATTTTCAAGTCAGGATCTAACAAAAAACCATAAAATTTATTCGAGGGGTAGCGAAAAAATCGTTTCAGGGGTAGCGAAATACCGAAAACAAAAAAAAAATGCACATCGCAGTAAAAGTTCAGGGGTAGCGGGCGCTACCTCTGCCCTTCAAGTAGGTCCGCCCCTGACTCCATGTCCTTCTGCACTTGAGAATCATAGAATCTACATCCAATCAAGCGCTTAACATTTGTAATTTAAACGAGTATGATTAGCAAAAAAAAAATGTACACCAAAGAAAATGTCGAATAAAGATTTGATTTACTAAAAGAACTTGCCAAACACAGTGTTGATGGGGTTCCTTGCTATCTGGTTTTTTGCTCCCTCGCCCACCAATAACTCCATATCGTTAAAAGCTACGAAAGACAGGGTGATGTTATTTCCTTGTTCATTAGGTATGACCTCCACTCGGTTTTTTCTGTCAAACCATACTGCAGCACATGAGTAGGTAGTTCCAAGATCAATTCCTATCGCGGCTCCTTTAACCTTTTGGGACATTTTTGAACCTGATATGAAACAAGAAAGTTACTTTTGGCGGGAAGATAATACAAATCCAAACAACAGATGAATGTTGTGGTTTTATAGTGTTCATTATGTGTCAAAAAAATATGGAGTAACATGAATATCTAACCATTATATTCAATATGGTCATAACTCACCAAAAGAATATATATTGCAAATAATAGCACACTCCGGGGTAAACTACTAAACCATTATATTCAATGGTAATATATATGATTTAAAGACTGTTATATGATATATCACAAGACTGTTATATTATATAATCAGCAGCAAAAACATAGGTCTATAACTACAAGATTACAAAGAACTAGTTGAGGGAGGTTTAGAGA
Organism: Deinandra increscens subsp. villosa; assembly: GCA_039602395.1. Classification (NCBI taxonomy): domain Eukaryota; kingdom Viridiplantae; phylum Streptophyta; class Magnoliopsida; order Asterales; family Asteraceae; genus Deinandra; species Deinandra increscens. The sequence goes on along the minus strand of JBCNJP010000012.1, from coordinate 5,403,874 downwards.
ACAAAAGCAGTCATAATATTTTCATCTGATCTTATACTGAAGAATTTTACCTGCTAAAACTGAAGAATTTTACCAGCTGAAAACTCCAAACAAAACGATGCTTGATCTTGATTTCTGACGCTAAACTCTGTTTTGGTAAATGGCAAGCAGATTAGGGTTTTGATCTTTAAAATATAGATTAATGTAAACCGACCCTTCAACTTCAAACACGCCCTACTTTCTTTTTAATTTATCAACTTTTTTTTTTTTGAAAATTGGAATAGAATAATCCCAACTTTTGGGTATTGGCCTACAATAATCTCACTTTTCAATATAACCCACAACGGTCTCAACTTTCATTCAAAAAATTTTTTAATGGACCCGACGTTAACTTTTTTTTAACACTGTTAAACAAACGATGACATAGCAAGATGATGTGTGACATGGCAAGCTGATGTGTATTTTTTTTACTTTTTTTTTAAGTTTTTATTACATGTCATTTCCATGTCATATTATGCTTTTAATATCCATTAAAAAAATAAGTTAGCTAAAGTAAAATCCGAATCCCGTTGCTCAAAATCCAAATCCCTAAATCCCTAAATCAACAGTTGCTCAAATCAGATCCCTAAATCGAAATCCCTAAATTGTTTTGTGCCTCGCTTATCTTTTAGCGCAAATCAGATATCAAATCGAAATCCCTAAATCGAAATCCCTCTCATCCAAATCCCTAATCCCCCCCCCCCCCAGCGCAAATCGGATCTCAAATCCCCAAACAACCAATTCTGTGAATTCGAAATTGAAGCCTCTGATGAGTTCTTCTTCTTTCTTCGAGCTCCGTTTCACGCAAAAAGATGAACAATTTGAGGATTGGTTTAGATAGCAATGTCTACTGCAGGTATGAAATTGTTGCCATGAAAAGGGTTGCTGGAAGTCAGATTACATGACCTGGACATGAGTTTTATGGTTATTCACAATGGCCTGTAAGTACCTATATTGCATAATTGTTATTTATACAAAATTTATGTGGAAATAAATAACTTTTAATTGGTTGTTTTATTTTTAATATAGAGGTCGGGTTGTGGGTTTTTTATGTGGAAGGAAGATGTTGATCTTGCACGTTTAGAAGATCTTCAATTGAAAGTTAAAGCATTGACGATGAAGAATGCAAACCTAGAACTAGAGAAGATGATGCTAATGGAGGAGGTGAAGAACTTGAAATTGAAGCTTGCGTTGAAGAATTTCTTCTCCTTCAAACACTTGCTGATTGGAATTTTTTCCTTTCTAATTATAGTTTACTTAGTTTCAATGTTTTGATGATGATTTATGTTGTGGTCTTTAGTATTGGTGGTGTTGTGGTCAATTTGGTTTGGTTAGTGTGATAAACTATTGTACCAAAGTTTTCAAGTGCTTAATACGACGTCATTAGCTTTTAGTTACATTTTTGCTTACATTCCGTTAACAACAAATTTAATTTATCAACTCGATCTTTAAGATTTTTTCATCTTTTCACCCTTTTCATATGTACATATTCTTCTTTGTTCTTTATTTTTTAGTTAATTTTCACTCTTTTTTATTTTTATGTGTCGGCACATATTCTACTTTTTAATTCTTAAGTTTATTGTATGTTAGGTTATTATGGTCATTGGCTTGGATGGTTATTAAATTCTCTTTCCATTCAAAATCGAAAGCGAAAATGAAACGATTGACATAAAAATAGTAATTTTTAAAAGTTTGAACTTAAATTGTTAAATAGGTTGAGAGGAAAGAAGTTTACTTTAACTTTTATAGTTAAGTACTTTTTAATGATAAAAATGTCCTTGATAAAAAGGAAAAAGCTAAAATCTATATTCAAATCTAATAGACTAACCACAACCTACAATTAGGAAAAAAAACAAATGACCTAAACACAAAAACATGAAAATTAACAAAAAAATAAAAAAAGGGGCATTCCGAGAATCGAACTCGGGACCTCTCGCACCCAAAGCGAGAATCATACCACTAGACCAAATGCCCTAACTTGTTATTATATTATGAATCATTTATTTATTCAACAGGTAGCTTCGTTTATTAAACTTTATTTTTAAAGGATATGACTAATAATATAGAAATACATTGTCACTAGTCACATGGTGGTCCATATGGATCTGTTTTAGGGTAAATAATGTTTTTCATGTCCGTTTTATTAGTTTTTTATTTCTTTCTTGTTTCTATTTTGTTGGGATTGAAGCCCATATTTATAGTCTAATGATCCAAGTGAACAAGGGTCTATTTTTTAATTTTTTTTTTAGTTTTCAGCTTATTTAATATTTTTCATTGAAACCAAGAGCATGTGAAATGTGCGTGGTTAATGTACGAGGTCAGGGATCCCTGATCCCTCCATGTCATCCCGCCCGACTCTAAAACCTTCTGTAACAATATGTCTATTCATTCTTATACACCACTTTTCTCTCTTCTCCAAGGGTGTTTGCTTTGGAAACATGCGAAGTCCTCTCTCTCTCTCTCTCTCTTGTCATCCATCATAGCGTCTATTAATTGAGAACCTCTCGTTATAAATGCTCAAATGTAATGAAACTACTTGATATACCAACCAAGACGTTTTTGACCAAATTTGGTATCAACGAAACTACGATACACTTATGTGACACACTATATCCTTAAATTTTTTTTATTAAACTTTACAAAGTCATAAAAGCCCAAGATGATTTCAAAAACATACATGGATGAGTGTCCATGTTAAATATACAAGTCTAACACAACAATTGTTGAAGGGGCCGAATAACATCAAAAAGAACGAAAACAATGGTTAGAATTTATTATAAACGCGCATTAGAGGTTAGAACAACTTCATGTTGCCGTGCGCTTAATGCGGCTCACTTGTGAGTATAAAAATACTCCAGCAATGGCAATTCCAGTGCCTAAAAAATGTATAAACAATTAATGAAAAAAATGTTAAATGTTGACTTTTTCGTAACGACGTGACCCTTTACGGAAAACTCACGGGACCCATCAAAAAATTTTGATTAGTTGAAAGAAGGGTATTATGGTAAATTGTACTTATATTTAACTTACCTATGGAGTTAATAAGTGAGACCGGTGTATGAAAGAAGAAGATAGAGACCACAATAATAACCACACGCTTTACACAATTACCCACGGAATGTGTAACTGGAGATACTCTTTGTAGTATCATATAAGCAATCTGTGTAACCAATTCATGTTAGCAGTTACATTTGGATAACACTTGTTAAAATGTTCGAGTCAGGTCAAAATGGTCATTTTGTTTGGGTGGGCCGGGTTTGACCCAAACAACTTTTTGTCTAGAAATTTGCATTCTTATAATATATTGATTAGTCAAATACATTTACTACTTTTTTATTTTTAGAGAAAACGGTTTTAATTAAGACCAACCTGACCTAACCCGACCAGTTTCAACCCTGACAAAGAAATTACATGTGCTCGACCCGTTACATGCCCGCCTTAGTGCCCAGCATACTATCTGCTGTTTGTTTCTACATTAAGCTCCCTCACCCACCCACCCCCGGAAAAAAAAATCAAGATTTGAACCACTTTATCTAGAAATTTACATTATATATATATACAATGAAAATTAACATGAATAGTAAACTTTTTTAATTTTATTGTTTTGTCACGATAGTTTGGATGTTTGACAGTTTCTACCCTTTAAACTTTTACACTATTTTTTCTTTAATAAAATAGTAAACTTTTAGTTTTAGAGTTTAGTCACATATGTTTCATACTTTTTACGTTTTCTACCCTTTAACTTTTAAAGTTTTTTTTTTTGTTTTAAGTTTTGTTGTCTTTTACTTTGACCACGAAACTTTTAACTTTTCTACTTTCATTTTTAGTATACTTTATAGTTTTATACTTTCACCACAAGACTATTAGACTTTTACGTTTTACACCTCTTAACTTTTTAACCCTCTAACTTTTAACGTTTTTTTTTTGTTTTAAGTTTTGTTGTATTCTACTTTCGCTACGAAGCGTTTAACTTTTCTACTTTTGTTTTTAGTATACTTTTATAGTTTTATACTTTCATCACGAGACTTTTAGACTTTTACGTTTCGGTAGTTTGAATGTTGGACAAATTCTACCCCTTAAACTTTTACACTACTTTTTTTTTAACGAAATTGTAACATATTTCATACTTTTACGTTTTCTACCCTTTGACTTTTTGTTTTGTTTTGTTTTAAGTTTTGTTGTTTTCTACTTTTGCCACGAAACTTTTAACTTTTCTACTTCCATTTTTAGTATACTTTTATAGTTTTATACTTTCACCACGAGACTTTTAGACTTTTACGTTTTATACTCTTTAACTTTTTAATGCTCTAACTTTTAAAGTTTTTTTTTTTCGTTTTAAGTTTTGTTGTCTTCTACTTTGGCCACGAAACTCTTACCTTTTTTACTTTCATTTTAGTATACTTTTATAGTTTTATACTTTCACCACGAGACTTTTAGACTTTTATATTTTATACCCCTTAACTTTTTAACTTTCGTTCAGCATACAAATCCAACCCCGCAGCAACGCGCGGGGTGGTAAACATCTCGTTTGTATACAAAACAAGTGAGTCAAATGAAGTTACTATTTTTAATTTTTTTAGACAAAAGGGTTTTAGCGGTTAGAAAACACAAAGCTAAGATGATTACCTGCTGATAACCATGGAAGCCGATTGAAGCGAGGAGAGACCTAAAATAAACTTGTTTGATGTTCAACCCCTGAAAATATAAATTGGAGAACCAATGTTACTAGTTATGATCTAGAGGTGACTTTAGAACCATTTACTTATGAATGGGTCAAATAGAAAAAAATTACTAAAAAGGGTACAACTCAAATGGGTTGAAAGTTTCCCAAAGACTATTTAGTGCATATAATGCCCTAAATCATTTTATTTAACATTCAGAATTATAGATCATAATATTGTTTTGTTATATAGATATAAAATAGCGAATTTTGTATGGAATTTTCATCGATGCTCACAGTTGATTGAAGGTAAGATGGGGTAAATTTGACTCCTTCCATGAGTAATGCAACAGGGGTAAACATCAAAAAAGACATAACTGTCATGATTGAGAAGAGAGTAATGTTGTCCAAAGATTCCTGAAAAAAATGAAGGTCAGTTAATCAGTTACTTTACAGTTATGATGTCAAATTGAAAGAAATATTAGCCAAGATCACCTCTTTCTTAACCATAAATTTTTTGCTCAGGACATTACGCGATTGATTTGCCAGATTGGATGCCATTGCACTCCAAAAGCCCGGCCTATTATCCCAATGCAAAACATCAGACTCATTTACTTATGAATGGGTCGTTTTGGGTTATGAATTATTACTGACCGGTCACATAAATAAAGATAAGATGAAAACGGGTCAAATGGGTTTAATATTATAAATGGGTCGTTTTGGGTTATGAAATCTTGACTCATTTACTTATGAATGTGTCTGCCGGTACTAATAACAACCTATTTCGACTTGATACGCGATACCCGACCTCCTGTTACTTACCCATTTTGTCATCTCTAACTAGAACCAAGAAAAAATAAGTCTTTTACCCTCACCAATTAAAAGAGACCTCAGAAAAAGATGCAAGTATCACTCCACCAACAATTGGCACTAGGGAACCCATTACCCATGGTGTTGGCATCTGTTGAGTGAAAATCAAAAGTAATTATTACCAGAAAATGTCATATATATACCCTTGAAAACTTGTATAAATGAGTAAATTACGTGGATGGTCTCTGGGTTTTGCTCAAACCACAGAGACCATTCGTGTAATTTACACATGTCAAATATACCCATCCAAAATATTTAAAATTTCAAATTTACTCATTTCATAAAATGTAATTTATAATATAAGTATATAACTATATAACCATTATACCCATCTTTTTTCTTCTTGCACTTCAAACTCTAATAGTGTGATGCAATATTTATTTGATATTATCATTTTTGTTTGGTAAATGTGATATTATACCAAGTTTTTATATATATGAAATTAGAGGCAATTTCATATATACCTTAAACTCTAAATCTTAAACCTGTAAATATCACAGATGACGACATAGATAGAATACAAACCTCTCCTAGAAACATAGTAGATAATACAACGGAGAAAAACGGTTCCATAGCTTTGATTGTGTGAGTAAATGAAACCGAAACTCTTCCAAGACTCAATGTAGTGGATAAATTAGCTAAGATGTGCATAACTGCCAATGGCACAATTGCTACAAGCTGCCATCATATAACTAGATTAGCATCAAAAAATATAACACATGGAACAACGAAATCGCCTTGATCGGTTTCTTCAAACCTGTGCTCGACTGATATTCGGCCATTTATGAAGATTAAAAGCCCATGTCAATAATATAATGAAGGTCCCAACACCAAACTGAATTGCAGTCATTGTTACTGGATATGGAAAAACTTCAAGGACCTGTAAGTAAACAATTGATCAGGTAGATGAACTGCCTTTATTCTTCTAACCAAGAATTTTAGTAAAACTTGGTACTAATTTGCATTTACAAACACTGACGAACCCAGGATTTATTTCTATGGGGTCTGAAATTTTCAAGATTCGGTTATGTAATAAATGTTAATTTTTTCTTAGTCCGTTTTGGGTTGGGTCGAGTCATATTATCAAATTCAAACCAAATAAAGTAATTAACCAACAAACTAATATAAAATTAATAAAATATTTAATAAACAATTTATTATTTCGGCAAATAACCATCAATTTTACATATTAAAAGATTAGCAATTAATCAAATTATCAAATAACAAAGTAAAATTTTAAAAGTACCTAAACAAAAGATTTGGAGCTTTTTAGAATTTAATTTGAGAGAGGGGTGGTGCCAATAGCAACAAAGATTTCATTTAGTAGTCTATTTAATTTGCTCCGCCAGCAACAAAGATTTTGATGGTGAGAGTCGGGTAGGATAGAGGGGATGAACGCATATTTAATTTTATAGTCAAGACAAAACATAAATGGTGAAAGTTGAGAAATGTTTTAATTTGTGTGTATCGCTTTTTTTTTTTGAATTGCCGCTAATATAAATGATTATTTGGGCAATTGGGTTTTGTTGATAACCCTTAAAAATTAATAAAGTAAGTAACGGACTTAATAATTTGAATACTTATTCGATTTATATTTGTAAACTTTATAATTTTTAATTAATTGTTCCTTGTGTTGGCCTGATCAAAATTTCATGGGTTAGTCTAAAAATTTCATGGGGTCGGTCGGGATCAGCTCATACATATCCTATTATATAAAAAAAATATTGGGTGCGGGCGACCCCATGTCAATACCGTGTAACCCTGGTACGTCCTTATTTACAAATGATGTTTTTTTTTCCTGAAGGTGGACCAGACCAAAAGCAACCGATGAAGTTGTTGCTTTATGACCATGAGATCATGGTTTCAAGCCGTGGAAAACAACCACTTGCTCGAAAGTGCAGGGTGTGTAAGGCTACGTACAACAGATCACAAAGCAATCCGGCCACTCTGGCCTCCCCGGGCCTTTGCATAGCGGCAACTAAATCAAGCATCAGGTTCACCCTTTTTGAAATGATGTTTTTTTCTATGTTGTATCTCCCTAGTTAGATTATAGAATTGTGATCATATAAAGATATGTAATTAGTCTAGCAATTTGATACGTAGAATAGATACTCTGATGACTGCTGGTTAGAAAAAGATACAACTTAAAACAGACATAACTTCGGTGTGTATGAAGTTAGAGGCCAAAATATAGATGGAAATAGGGTAACTGGCCGAATAGAATATTGTGACAAACACTCATAGGTGATTTGCCCAACTTACAAATCCATGTATCTTTTATTTTGATCAAGAATTTTTGACACTATTTCTTGAAATTTATAATTGATTTTGTTTTAGTCATAAAAGCACATGACTCATCACTCATGGATATCACTTATTAACATGTTTATTGAGTCATTTAAGTTCTCTAGATTAATAGCCCCCAACTTTAGACTTGCCATCAATTTTCCAACAACGGCTTACTCACTGAAAAAATATTTCAATTTTCCTCTTAAAAAAAGTTGTCTTTTAATATCTTATGGTTTCTCTCTACATCATATGTAAAAGCTACTTAAAGGACAAACTTTATATATATAAGTAGAACCACTATTTTTCATGTAAACTAACAAAATTAAATTTTATCATGTTTCATGACAAAAATACCACTTAAAACAAGCTAGACATAATTTTTAATTAGGTTTTTGTATAAGGTAAACTTAATTCTAACAAGCTGATTAGAAGATAACGAACTCAATTCGTGTTGTCATGTTCTTAAAGATGCACTCAAGTTTCATGAAAAAACTGATAGTGATCCGGATGCCATGTTTATAGAATTGAGCTTATTTGACAGATTACAAGCTGACGAAGTTATCAACACCACAGATATTTTAAAAAATCTTAATCAATTCAATTTTTCCCAAGTGCAAGCATTGCATATAGAATATTATTGACTATTCCAATGACGGTGACATCTGGAGAGAGGAGTTTGTCAAATTAAAGTTATTAAAATCTTACTTACGATCAACAATGTCACAGAAGAAGAAAAAACTTAACGGATTGGCAATTATAGTTATCGAGAACAAAATATTAGAGGATATGAATTATGAAGACTAGATCAAGCAATTTGCTATTAAAAATTCTAGGAGATCTGCACGTTTTATCAGTTAACTAAGAGTATCAATTTAAAACTATAATTTTCTTATGTTTATTGGTATAACTTAATTTTTTCCTTATTTAAGAACTTTTTCTATTTGCAATTTTTAGAATGGGGCCCATTTTCTAGATCGAATAGGGCTCCTAAATCCTCAGCTCCGGCTCTGGTGGATAGTATCCCCGCTCGGTGTACTCGCACCACTCCATAATAAAGATACAAGAGTCATAAATATTGAGTCATGGCTAGGCGTGGCTTAATCGTTTTTGATCCCAAAGAGTACTAAAAATCTAAGGGTCATTTCCAAAGTTCAAGTTATAAACTCTCATCCTTTATCTGGGCTTAACGCTTATAAAAATAAATTAAAAAGTTAAATTCGACACCCCATTTAGATGGGGGCCTAAGGGGGGACATGATGGACTCGGCTACTCAATGGTTACTCCGGCTACTCGGCTACCACCACCCCACCTTTTACGGCTACTTTTTCCGGTTTGGAATTGCGGCTACAAGTAGCTGACGGGACAAGTGGATGTTGGATGGTATCTTTTAATCAATTTATTAAAAGCAAAAACAAAAAACTTAGAATCATCCACATCTTCTCATTCTACTAGTTTTCTACTGTTTCTTTATTACTTTCGAGAATTTGAGGTGTCAACTTCCTATTGGAAATTGATTCTACTAGTTTTTTTTTACTATTCTACCACCAAACTCATCCCCTAAAGCCCTACCTTCACTTCAATCTGTTAATTACATGGATTTGAGTCTATGCAATCATCACTTTTATCTTAGTCATTGATTACAATTAATAAAAAACATGTACTCTAAATTAAATACCAAATTCAAATGAAACAAAGAGCTTCAAGAAAACAGCTAACCTGTTTGATGTAGATATTGAAGTATATATTAAAAACGTTCCAAAGCACAAACAACAATCCAAGGAACAATGTTTCCTGCATTTTCGATTTCTCCACCTCGGCCACATCATCCCCGCCGGAGCCTCCAGGAACCGCCTTGGCTTTCACTCGGCAAATTGATCCACGTCCTATGACCGGCAAACGATTCAAAATCCAAACGGTTGGCTTCGATGATGATAACGAATAACAAATTGAAGGCGAAAAACAGCCATTTGAGGACGAACCAATCGATGATTGTGAACCGAACCGGAGAGAAAGGTGACTGAGTTTATGGTTTGGAAGTGAAACTGATGTAGAGATGATGAAGGAAGTGTGAAACATTTTCGCCATTGGAGAGAGGTTAAAATAGAAGTTGGTGAAGAAGATGGTGGGAAGGATGGAAAACAGTTATGTTTTATGTTGTCTTTCTACATATTTAACACTTCCAAAATAATTTATGTACTTTTACTATTGTTATAATTTTGAACCATTTATAATTTACTTGCTTTTTCACTTTTTCTTTTACAGCTAACGATTAACGCGAGGCTACCAAGACAATCCCAATAGCGAAAGGAAACACATCGATTGAGTCTAATCCAGAGAAAATCCAGCACTCGAAGACCCACTATGATAAAACCTGGGGACTCTAGGTTTTATGCAAAATTCAAGCATACTTTTACGACATGGTTCTTTTTAGGTAAAATCCACCAGTTATGAAGCGAGGGTGATGCGTAGCATCATGTATATAAATAAATAAATAAAATTCCCTCATTTAAATGAATTTTTAATTGGAAAATATTGAATATGTTGCTTGTTCGGGCTTACAACTTAAAATCCCTTAAATTTAGTGCTTCAGTGTTTAATATATAAATTCTATTGTTATTTGGTGGGTTTTAAACTTAAAATTGATAAATATATAAATTTCCCATTTTAATTAGTTTTTAATATTGTTTTATGGTGATTTATAAGAATATGGTGCTTAATTGTTTTTATTTATGAATTTTAGGTAACCGGTGCGTCCGCGGTGATAAATTTAGAAGAATTCTGAAAAAAAACGAGAGCGAAAACGGAGTCCTGATGAGAAAGTTATGAAGGGTTAAAGAAAAAAAAAACAATAATAATACAAACAGCAGCCCAGCAGCTCTGGCCCAGTTCTGTATCCAGTTCAACAGCCCAACAACGGACCAGTGGCCCAGTCCTCCAGGCCCAGCCTTCCAGCAGCCCAGCTGCACCCTGCAGCTTCAAATTAACCACCAGGCCAGCTGCCCCTTATCTTTTTATTCTGGTTTAACTGTTATTTATCTTATTCTCTGCCAGGCCCACTAACTTCGGCCCAGCTCACTGTTCGCGACCAGACTCGTTTTTTTTGCTATAAATTCGATTAGCAGCCGCATTTCTCGAGTTTTAAGCCCCCATAAACCCTAATAAAACCCCATAATACATCTGGAATCATCTTGGAAGGAAAAAGGGTCAAGATCAAGGCTTTTTTAGAAGAAATTTGAAGATTTTAGCTCTCGCGGGTCGGATCTTTAATTCGGTTCTTCATCTTTGAGCTTTTTGATCTTTTTCTTCACCATGGTCAGTCCCAAGATTAGATTTTTATTAGTTTTTATCATGTATCTTGGCTGATTTCATAGTGTATCACTTAGATTAGACGAATCTAGGCTCATTTGACCCGTTTTGGGTACCTTTTTACTATGAACTTGTGTTGATTGCTTCAATGATGATTTGGAATGCTTATGATGGTTTTGTATGCTAATCTAGTCC
>JBCNJP010000012.1:5365591-5392036 GCA_039602395.1 Deinandra increscens subsp. villosa | reverse complement strand
GATGGAAGAGATAATGCCTTTTGGTGCACCATTTTAGGAGGGTTTCGGGATTAAACTTGGACGGTTGTAAATATTTGAGTTTAGTTTAGAACCCAAGACATTATAATGGAGAGGTCTTGGGTTCAAGTCCCACTTGTAACAAAAAATAAATAAATGGGGGTTACAAGCTGGTAGGGGTGTCGAAAATACCCGAACCCGATTAACCCGACCCAACCCGACCCCGAATAAGATAATTCGGGTCGGGTCTAATAGGGTCTAAAAGGCTTAATAGGGTCAATCGGGTTAACCCGAAAAACCCGAATTGTAATTAGGGTCGGGTTTCGGGTTAAATTTAGAAAAAAAATTCGGGTTCGGGTTAACCCGAATAACCCGAACAATGATATGTTAAGCGGTAAATCGTTGACTCAATATATTATATATATTATGAATATATCAAATGTTATAAAATAAATATCTTAAATATGTTCGCTATCCTTGTTATAACATTTTTAGTTACATAAGCTATAAGCGCATCACCATACATGCACTGTCCAATTTTTTAGTTTTATTTAACATTATGTCGTTTGCAATTTCAACGCTCATTTGCATTTTTTAACAAATAATCAGTGATCAAAAAATAGAATACGAGCATTAATTGTTTTATTCGATGTACAAGTTGTGACGTTGTGTTAATGATGAAAGTGATATCAGAACTCCACCTCTAAATTATAGTGAGAATGTGTTTGTGTGTAAAACCCGAGTAACCCGACTCACCCGACCCTAATAACCCGAAACCCGACTAACCCGAACCCTACTAACCCGAACCCTACTAACCCGAACCTTAATAGGGTCGGGTTGCGGGTATGATTTTTTATTTAGAAAACCCGACTAACCCGACCCTAATAACCCGAAACCCGAACGGGTTAACCCGATTAACACCCTTACAAGCTGGGCTAGGGGGTTTTCTCACCTATGATGAGTTTCCTCCTGATGGAGATTGGAGATGATCGGGTGGGTGGGTAATGCCCCCGTCAGTGATCCAAATTTACTGTTAAAAAAAAAAAAAAAAAAGTTTAGAAGTAAAAATATAAAAAATAACAAAAAAACGTAATTTTTTCCCCTGTGGGCCATTGAAGCGGTTTTTTCCTTTGCTAGGAGGATGTCATTGCTTGTGGGTACTTATTTTAAATTTAAAAAAACTTATGGTTATTAACTTATTAAATTTGTCATTAAATATAATTTATGTGGAATGTGGTAGATATTATTTATAACTTTAGGCGTTAAAAGTATATTTTATTTTTATGAAAAGCTGGCTCTTCTTTTTGTGGTTGGAACCAATTTCGTGTTTCTATAATATTTCTCTCTTATAAGAATCTTTTTTATCTTTTGATTCAATATTAATTTTGAAAAGTGGGTTGGAGGTGTATGCACATAAACTAGTGGGTTTATCTACTAAAATACGATGTTTGGGGGGAAAATTATATGTAAGAACATAATTTCAAACAAATAAATAAAAAATATACCCATACATATTTCGCATAAAAAAGTAGGGTTTTAAGGATAATGAGATAATGTCAAACTTTGTCTTTACCCGAGGGATAAAGATGATGCACCCGTAGAGACCTCTGACTCAGGAGAAAAAGAAAAAGAAGCCGTAAATATCAAGTCTTAAAAAAAACATATATAATAAGAAGACTCAAATGTTCGTAGCATACGCATGAAAAAAAACTTCATGTAAAGTAGCAACTATGTGAATGTTTAGGCATTGAGTAAAACATAAACACATAAGAAGCAACATATATCACGTAACAAATATCAATCACACGTAAATGACATGAAACATAACAAATATCAATCACACGTAAATGACATGAAACATGGTGCCTACTTACCCCCGATCCTAAAAATCACGAACCTTAATCGTACTTCTCCACACACTCCTATTACTGATGATATTCTCAGAAATGTATAAATCAATCAAATCATAATAAACATACATCAAAGTCGGGCATAATCTGGTCTATGCTTCCTCTTCTTTGCCTAACATGTTACGTATGTGACTTCATAATAAACATAGTAAAATGTGGGAAGATTTTTTGGCCTACAAGGCTACAACACACCATATGACCTCCCATTGGGGTTGTACTATATGTGATCCCCATAACACAACGTTATAGAACTTCTTTGTAGAAAAACTGTTCATAAATTTAAAATAAAATAAATATTTTATTTTGGTACGACTTATCTATCTATTACAATAAAATAGAAAGAAATAACCTACTCCTATTACAATTACAACGACAAGAAATAAGAGATATAATGCAGGAAAATGAAATAACAATTACAATTAATTACGGAAGAAGTACAAATGAATTAAAAAAGTTACAGTGAGGCTGTATGTATAGTGATAATTCTGTGAATTCGGTGCACTAAGCGCCTCAACTGATGAGACTCTATATATAATGGTTCTGGAGCCTTGGGGAGCACTCTCAATTAACTATTGGTCAAACTTTGTATTAAACGTCTTTAATACAAATTGATTTCTAATTAAGGTTGAATTAACTGAAAACGCGTTTACAGTTTTCATTTCGGAAGAACTCCGCGTAACAGTTGTTTTCCGGAAGAACTGATCTTCTGGTTCAACTTCGGTTCCAACTTCGTCCGGAAGAATTTCCGGTTCAACTTTTGCGCTTGAACTTTAACCGGAACAATAACCGGCTGAACTCGCGCACCGCTAGCTCAGTCTTCCGGCTGAACTGGTTCCGCTTGAACCTGACCGCCTGGATTTCAACCGTATCAACTTCCGGTTGAACTAAAAAACAATAAGGTGGCTCTCAAGCGGAGATGCGAAGTGCAAAGTGCGCCATCAAAGCGCCACATTGTGCCTCATACGCCCACGTCGCGTGTGCGAGTGCGAGTTAGGGTTAGGGTCAAGGTCCAGGGATGCGTCCTACTCAAGAAAACAATAGTTGGTAAGGTTCTCACCTTATAAACCACTTTTGATTTCATCCCCCAACCAATGTGGGCTGAGTTCCACTTCATTTCTCTCTAAAATTCGCAGCTTCACTTGTTGCGAGACCTCTCAACTTTGAGACTCGATGTCTCATTTATACGAGCTCCGTTTTGAACGTGGTTTGGTGCGTTGGAAAGCCCTCACAACGCACTACACAAACCCATAAAATACATAGGCAACAACCTATGTTATCTGTATTTTATTTTAGTCCAAAGTTTGATGAAACACTCATTTTCACACTTAATGAAAAAACCCATTTTCCACTAGTATTTTCTCTCAAAATTCCAACAATCTTCAACTTCATCCTTAAATGGATAAACTAGAGTATATAGACCGATGCAAGACTTATATTCACATACATCATGGTTAAAAGACACATCTAATTTACTCATTAGAGCATATAGTTAAACATACATCCCTAGGGTTATAAATATATACTCTATCCTCCTATCTAAATCATAGTTAAACATCATGGAAAACATCAATTACTTCGCATGCATATCAACCTAAAAAATATATATACATGATCTTAGAACTCATCTGAAACGTGCACACTTGACTTGCTACTATTGGAAATTTGGAATAACCCTATATGGGTTCGGGTCCATATAGCCAAATGTCGCATCCTATTATTACTCAACCTCATTAAAACCCTAGAAAACCATCTCTTCACATAGAAAACAAATGGGGGAAGGGGGTCGATACACTGTTTATTAACCGTGGGTGGTATTTGCGTTTTAACATGTTTTACCTCTCGTGTTTTCATGCAACTTAGATCACGTGAGACTTAACTTCTACCGTCAAATTTTGTTTAGCAATCACGACTTGATCCACAACCTTTTAACTGAGACTTGTAACAAGAAACGAAGCGTTACAGTAACGTTATTTTAAAGATGTCCATAATTATAACCGTTTTAAGATTTCATATATACTATTTTGTTTAAATTATTATATGTATCCATTATGAATGCCCTAAACCATAGGGGCTCTTTTGATCATATGTTGTAGCGGTATTAAGAGTTAAAAGTGTTAGAGAATTGGATCGAGCAAACACGATAAACACCAACTTTAATTAAAAACAAAATCATACGTAATACAATGACCTCAAATTTATATTTTTATAAACGTTAGCTTATTTCCTAAGTTGCCTCTAACTTCCAATTAAAGAAACAAATCAAAATAAATATCTAATAATTATCTTGACTAAATAACTAAATATAAATAATACACTAACAATTATCTTTATAATTATATAATTATTTTAAAAAATTATTAAAATAAAATATAAAAATAAAATCCATCAAAAAGTTATATACTATTCATTTCTTTAATGGTTTCTTTCTCGAATAAGATATGTCACTGCTAATTAATAGCGTGATTGAGATCAAAACCAAAGGGAAATTATTGTATATATATACAATCACAAACTCAACCTATGAGTTCGTGCCAAAAAACTATATTTTATACCTCCTCCTCCAAATCGCCGGCCAGCCTTCGTCCACCCACCGTTTCCGGCCAACCCAGCTCTCCTCCGGCCAACCTTCGTCCACCCACCATGGTCGGATCCGGATCCCCTAATTTCATCATCATCAATTTCTTCTTCACTCAAATCCTCCTTTCTTCATTCCTTCTCTAACCGATCCTTAAACCCTAGATTTCTCTTCACATCGCCGAAATCTCAGATCAACACCTTCGTTGCTTCTCGAGCAGTTGTGAAAAAATCACTTTCGTACACCCAACCAAGCATCGGAGCTGCAACTTTTTCCAATATGTCTGTCAACGGAGGCGACGCCGAGAAAGGTATGGCTCACTTCAATCTGTCTCCGACGAGCTCGCTCAAGATCCAGAAAGGAGATATTACTCGGTGGTTCATCGATGGCTCCTTCGACGCAGTTGTATGTGTGTAGATTCCCTTGATCGCTCGATTTGTTTGAATACAGTAAATATAATTGACCTAATTAATGTAATCATCGGTGCCTTTCCGTTGTGATTTGAATTTAGCATTTCTAAAAAACAAAGCAGCAGTTTTTCAAATTGAAGCTCCGTTTGTCATAATAAACCCTAGATATGTCAGTTACGACCTCTGTTAGTTAGGTAGGCCATTTGTCATATGTAGTGGTTAGTAACTATGAGTTAAAATGTGACACTAGAAGGTAAAATGTGTGTAATAGGTGGTGAGTATGAATATGAGGTCTAAATTTTAAACTAAATAGATGAAATCTATCATCATTGTTTTATGTTATGCATAGGTGAATCCAGCAAATGAACAGATGCTTGGTGGTGGAGGTGCTGATGGAGGTGGTTTTGGTAGTGAGGTAGCTTTGGTTTAAGTTCGTTAAGTTAAGTATGTTTATTATTGGAGAACAAAAAGAGGCATGCTATTTTCATCTAAGTTAATTAACCTTTTAAGGTAAATTTATTAAAGAATGTGTACTTATGTTGCTCTATTACTTGCCCTAACAGTGAAACTTTTTTAGGTATTCTTGAATATGTACATCTAAAACATCAAATGTTTCTAACTTATGGGCCTAATTGTTTTTGAATCTACAGGTTTGCGGAATAGATAATTTTTGTTTTATATTTATTATTTATATATGTATATGGTGTTCTAAAAAAGTTATGTGTTGGATGTTTAAGTAGACAAAATATAGTTCCTTAAATTGGAAAAAACATAATAGTTTAACATCCGGGGATGAATTCTAAAACTGGATGATGTATGGACTAAGATGTTTACTTTGCAACAACAGACAGAATTATAAGACATTGACTTGCAAAGGCATTGCAGCAGTAAAACCACCCGACAACCTGTCTCCATTAGAGGTAATGGTGCTAAGGAAATACATTCCTCACACAAGAAAGAAACAAAGGAAAAATACTACCTGCTTATTGATAAAGATGTAAGTCTTCAACCTGTCAACTAAATACTTTATAACGTAATACTGTATATCTTATCTGATTTTAATCTACATGCTTAAAGGATGATGTAATGAAGGTCAAGGTTGATGTGAATGACAAAAAGCTCGACTCCGTATTGTGGTCAATAGATGTTATTCCATTACAGGTTACGTCTGTGTTGCCGCAAGGCCTTATGCAAGAGTAGTACCACACCTGATATTCATTGTCATTGGTAAAAAGCAGCATTCATGCCAATTGTGGAGAGAGGCATTCCAAAGTACTAATACAATTTTGCAAGGTATGACCTCCTAGGGCAAAGAGTGAAGAAAAACCAGCAACTCATGGGTAACTTACAAACACCAAATGTGATAGAATACTCAGCCTCTGGCATATCAATTAACAACATGTTGTCTTTGCAGATTACCTGGGTTGAATTGAAAAGGCCAACAATGTCTTCAAAAGGCAGGGAAAGAACACGCTCAAAGTAATGCCTCTGGATGTGAAAGGTAAAATACAAAAAAAAAAGTACATTTTTTTAAAGAGAAGGTATGAACCATAAAAATCAGTGCAATATCACTCTCTTATATGCATATCTCTATAAATGAATGAAAAGAATAAGAAACTGATATGAAGAGCTGCATATTCATGCTTTAAGATTTGATGAACTTGTATTCAAATCTTCTTTATTAGTTTGTTTAATCAATTAGATTTGAATCAGACGTTTTTATTGCAAATAAAGTTTAACTTTATATTATTTGGAATGCCAAAAATCTTTTCTGTCATATTGGTTCGCTTTCCCTCAATATTTGATTATTTTGGCTCAATAGCCATATGGCTTAAGGTTATACTACATCAAAAGGCTCACTAATTATAATATGACAATATCAAGTGAACATATGTCAAGGGAATGGTCAAGCCTAATTATTTTATTAAAGACCCATATTCCAATACATATGATGCAATAATTATTCAAGTAGAAGGCTTTGGTTACAAGAAGAAATATATGTGGGCATTTATATACACATTAGTTTATGTCTATTCTAATGTTGAGTTGGCAGAAAGTATTGAATAAACTAACTTGGAGGCTGAAGCACATCAAGTAGCAGCATTTCATGACACAGATACCCGTCATATGCTCCAGCTTCTTGACATATATAAGCAGGCATGCCAACAAACAAGGGTATTATAACTGTTTGTCATGGCACCTTAATTTTGCTAAAGGGTGTGGATTTGCGTTTTGCAAGTAATTATCTGAATTTTTCCTTTTGAAATCAGTTCCTATTGTTTGGGTAAACATATATTGGTTCTGATTATCTAATTATTGCAGTCAAGTAATCAGCTTCATACCGGTAGCAAAAAAATATTTCTATGTGTAAAAGACAGTTGTTTATTTACATTGTTCTTCTTGCTAAGAATTATATGTTGAAATTTAGCTAATAATTCTTGGGTAATTGTAGTATTATATTGTCATGTGAATAGGTATACTTTTATCAACCTAACTTCAGAATGAATGTAGTTCATATATTTAGCGATGGTGGCTGTGAGCGGTGATGGCAGACCTATTTTTCGTCGCTGATGGCAGGCGATATATTATTTGGTTTGATGTCATCGTTGTTTAAATAGAAGATCGCTTAATTCATGTCAATTTCTATTGTTTAGAGGTGTAACATTTGTATCGCCGCCGCCGTTGCAAGAACCTGTTTGCAAATCTGGGTTCGCCAAGAAACAGTAGAAGATCCATGAGGCGAATGGAGCAAGAGATTGATAAAGACTTTATTCGTGTTGGTGAATTGTCTGTTTCTAAAAACAAGGTCAAGAAAAGGAGACACGATGGTTTAAAAACAGGGGTATTTCAAGTGAGGTAAGATATTGGGGCTTTGTTAATTTTTGGTGTCTATCATATCATCAATGGGTTTGTAATCTGTGCGCCATTATATGACTGCCATAAACCGTTCTTAACTTCTTCAATGAGGTAGGCAAACAAAGGTGATGCGGCTATGCTCAGGCCTATGAACAAGCCACAGACGAAACAGTCTCCCAAGAGCCAAGGTAATTTTACAACACATTGTTAAGATGCAATGTAAACAATGAACCATTGGTTCTTTTAAGAGATGATTTTTGTTTTGCAACACCGATATAAATTACATGTTTCTGTCCCGTACCTCAGCTGCATGACCCATCGATCAAATCAGTATAAGTGATGTTACCAGGATATAAAAGAGAGCTTACATTTTTCCCTTGGTAATAGGAAACTGTTAAAGAAAAGCCTTGGGCCATCTAGGTAAAAATTATAGGTACCTTGAATGTCTAATTACATACTGAGAGTTGTTTAATTATTAAATCAGTTTATTAGGTCCCAAATCAAACTGTATGGTAATTAGTATTTCAAGCTCTTAATCCAATTGTTTATTGTTATCATCTGTTTCTTGCCTTTATTAATATCTGTTGTTGTTGATCAGGAAAAAAATTTAGGTGGGAGCAATATAGTATTTACCTTTCTTATTATCTAAATTGTGAGCTGAATAGCCTGTGCTAAACAGGACAGCCCGCCCACATCTCACTCATTATTGCTTAAACAAATTGTTTGTTAATAAAAATTATACGATTCGTGTGATCATGCAGGAGGACCAGCTGAGCTTGGCAAAAACAAACGATAACAGGTACTTCATCTCTAATATTGATAACGATGATAAGGATTCCGGTCATGATTGCTAACAGAACTATGACAGTTACATTGGTGCGAGGTGAGGTCTGTTTTCATTCTAATTCATTGTCTTCTTTTTCTTATGTATCAAATTACGAGTTTCTGATGGATTGATTTTGATCAAGTTTATCTTTAAACACCTTTTGGGTTCTTGGTTTTTGAAATACCATCTGCTAGGTTAAAAGGTTTAATTACACGTGGGTTCGTATTTACACATGCAGTATAGTAGTATTGGTTTAGGTCTTTATAGATGGCCGCTTATGTTTTCTGTATATTTTTATTTAAATTCAAAAAAAATAATTACACAGTACCTATTTAAGTTTTCTAATTTATGTCCTCTGCTAAATGTTTCTGATATATGGTTCTACCCAAATAGACTATCTACTTTGAGATACTAATATCTTCATGATTGTTTCACAAGAAAAAAGACAATCTTCTTCATGGCTGATTCACAGAAAATACTATATTTTTTTTATGAGAAAGACTACTTTCTTCATTGCAGTTCCTTCATGAGAAAGATTACTTTCTTCGTAATTTTCTTGAGACCGACGCTTACCAAACAACAGAACCTTCTTTCATGCTTATAAAAAACACCAGCTTCTTTCTTCTTTCCTAGCCTTAGGATATATGCCATTTAGTGAGGTTTCATATACAAAATGATGTTTTTTTTGTGCAGCAATCAACAGGTACCGTAGCTACTCCTTTTTTTCTTTGGCTGTCTTTGAAGGGGCCTGAGTTCCATCTGCATATTATAGATAAGTTAGCATATTAATTGGAGTGTGTGAAGAAGAGGTATTAAATAGTGAATATTTGATAAAAATAAAAAGAAAAGATGGACTGTTTTTTAATTATAGTTAATTATAGTGACTGCATATTTTTTCTTAACATGTGGGAGAAACTTTAATGATAATACAAAAGAGTCGAATGTTTATGGGTATTTGTTTTCAATCTGCACCACATTGCAAACAACTTTCATTAGACAGTGAATGACCCTAATTAGAAACATGAGATAGTCGCAAGACTACTTAATTGATTATAATTTTAGAAGAGGAAATAATAAAGTAAAAAACTTTTGAGCCTTTTGCATGATTATAAGGACTATTTTTTTGTAATAACTGCGTAAACAAATCTTAAAACATACATAACATTTTCATACGTTAGTATTTTTTAAAAAAATTTGTTGGCATGCTCAGTGGTCATAGCGCCTTTGATTGAAATTCCATTTGCACAGATGGCCCTTTTGGCTGGCAACACATTTTGTAACCAATTCTTGATTTGTGGCTGATACATATATGCTTGCCATATGAACTAATGTTTGAGGTATGCTAAACATTTGAATAGATTTGAGTTATGTGATGTGTATCACTAGACTGGATTTAATAACCACTGTATGAAGGTCATGGCTTTTGATTATGATTTCTATTATACATTTTTAATTGCATAGAAGTTTTTTGTGGTTATTAAAACTTTCTCTGTGCATTATCATAGGCAGATCTGGAGAGAGTGGTGGTGACATCCAAGAAAAACAAGGAGTTCGTACAAGGCGCAAGGTATGGATTGAATGATTTCTTTTCAGCTTTCGATGTTAATTTGTTGCTTAAATGCTTTTCTTTGATTTTAAGTAGGTAACTAAATCTGGAAACTATTAGTGATTGTATATACTTGAAATTAGGGCCAACAGTTCTTCATAAGGTTCAACTATGGTTTACGGCGTGGAATTTATTTATATTGTTACGGTTTTTCTGTTTTCAGTGAGCTATATATTAGGAACAAATGTGGAGCTGAAGTTATCTATAGAAGAGTTCGTGTCCGTGGCTTACTAGAAGTGTGATTGCTGCCAAACACATGTGCATGATCACTATGTTTCAGGGTATCCATCTAGGCTCTTAACCAGTGCCAGTAAGTCCTTCAAGTAACATGATATTGAAAAAACACTTAACATATGATATTTTAACTTCTGATTTACCAACATCAGTTTACAACTTATATGGTCAAATGAGTTTTAGTTTTGATTTTGATTTTGATTTTGACCATGGATCGTTGCATTAAAAGATATGGGAATTATTTCTAATGCAAATGATGCAAAATTGCAAATATAAGGCCTTCCTATCCACTAAGCTAAACATTGTTTATCAGTTATCATAATCTTAGCAGGATGCATTTACTCTGGATGTATTGGAGGTGCCTCAAGGATCTGGATCGGGCTTTGTTTGGGACAAAAAAGGTCATGTTGTCACAAATTAGCATGTTATTCGAGGTGCGTCTGATGTCAGAGACTGGAATTTGAAGGTGAACATTATTTTGTCACATAACCTAAATATGTATAATATTAGTACTATGTAAGTCTATGCTAAAAAAAGATATGGCTCGGCCAATTTTGAATTACATATTATACCCATAGACATCAAAAGGCAGATTATAAAAAAAAAATTTCTGGTAGGCAAATGTTTCCCGACTAAAATTCACATCCACATACCGCGGCAACGCGCGGTTGATCTCTAGTTATTATACAATTGTGATTTTAAACGTGAATAGAAAGTCAAAGGTTTTTAGATTTTATGGATAGCAAAAACAGAAGAAAATTGACAATGGTTTGTCGTCAACATCCGTAAACTATTTAAATACAAAGAAAATTGTGTTTGTATCATGTTTCTTGATGACTTAGTTTTCTTATAAATATTTATTACAAATCCAAATCAAAATTAATGATAATATAATGTATTCATGATGTAATGATATAAATAATATATCACAAGTCAAACCATTTTATTTCGAGGTATAAATAATATTTGTTCAAGCTCCAACAATTAAAATTAGTGGTTAATAACTTAACATGACATTATTCAAGCCGTTCAAAAAAAAAAAAAATTCTAGTTTATTCAATTTGGTTATAAGCTAAACCAAAACTTATAAATAATGTTTAGGCTTTTACACTTTTTCAATAAATCGTTTTCGGCTATAATTGGTTGTATTAATCCGGTTATTAGAAAAGATGACTCGGTTAATTCGATATTGATGGTCTAGGAAGAATATTGGAAAGTAAGATATCATTTAAAGGTTATAAGTTTAAGTCTCATACGTTACAAATTGTGATCTTTTATCCTAGAAAATCTAAGAATAATGTTCAAAGAAATAACAAAATGTTCAAATTAAGAAGTTAAAACTAGTAGGTGTAATAATTTATCAGACAAAATAAAATTATAAAAATAAACACACGCACCATTCTTGTTTTAAACGAGTGTTTACCACACCGCGCGTTGCTGCGGGGTTGAATTTGTATGCTGAACGAAAGTTAAAAGTTTAGGGGTATGAAACGTAAAAGTCTAAAAGTCTCGTGGTGAAAGTATAAAATTATAAAAGTATACTGAAAACGAAAGTAGAAAAGTTAAAAGTTTCGTAACCAAAATAGAAGACAAAGTAAAAAACGTTTAAAAAACAAAAGTTATAAAGTTAAGGGGTATAAAATGTAAAAGTCTAATAGTCTCGTGGCGAAAGTATATAACTATAAAAGTATCCTAAAAAACAAAAGTAGAAAACCTAAAAGTTTAGGGGCTAAAGTAGAAGACCACAAAACTTAAAACAAAAAAAAACTATAAAAGTATGAAACATATGTGGCTAAATTATGAAAACCTAAAGTTTATTATTTCGTTAAAGAAAAAAAACAAAGTGTTAAAGTTTAGGGTAGAAAATGTCAATATGTCAAACTTCGTTAAAGAAAAAAAAAACAAAGTGTTAAAACTTAGAGTAAAATATGTCAAACATTGAAACTCTCGTGGCCAAACCATAAAAAATGAAAATGTTACTATTCATCTCAAATTTCATTATATATATATATAAATCACGTAACAAATAACTTAGGACGGATTATTAGCGTTCGTCATCAACCACATCCAAAAGTTCGGCTCAACTGTGACCTATTCCACTTGCAACATTGCAACAACTCACGATGATTGAATTGGGTCGTTTTAGAAAAATTAAAGTATTTGTGATAATGAGCTAAGGTGATGGTGGTTGGGTTATTTGGAGAGCTTTAAGTCTCCTAGTTAAATAAGTGTCTTATTAGGGCATGATGTATATCTCATGTTATGTGGTGTGGTGTGATTGTTAGGTAAGCGATGACTCGACCACATGAAGTTATCACATAGAAGGGGTATGATGATATGGTTGTGTTATGTGGTGTTGAGGTATTTTCTATTAGTTTAAACAAAAATAATAATAATAATAATTACATATTATTTGATTGGTACAAGACCCCTTTCCCCTCCCCTTCATGCCCGATAACATATATGCGCGGGGGGGGGGGGGGTGGTGGAAGCACCACGCCAACCCATCATGCGAATGGGGGGCGGTGTTCCGCGCCACTAAACCCTATTGATGCCATTTAACACCGGCTATACCGGAAGCCCTTAGACCATTTGCAATAAGAAGACCTAAAAACATCAAAATAAGTGTCTAACGTGTCTATCACATCATAAAAACGCTAAGAAGCTCCCACAAGACCAAAAAATTAAAAAAGAAAGTAATAAAATACACATATCACCACATTACATGTATTTATTATATATATATATATATATATATAGGGGAAGGATCCTATGAAAACCCTTTATTTTGTGGAAACGTGAAAACCACTTTAAAACCTACATAACTTCTTTATACGTTAATGTTTATTCATGAAATTTGCGCCAAATGTCTTACAATTACGTTATCTATAACTCTGGAAAAAAATATTTATAAAAAAAAGGAAAATTGGCCTGTAATAATACAAGTTTTCACTCTTTGGCCAATAATAATATGAGTTTTTGAGTTGGTCTGTAATAATACCAGTTTTCGAACTATTGGACTGTAATAGTATGCCGTTAGTTTTTACTTAACGGGGTTAAATCCCTGCCTACGTGACTGTCCACGTGGCTTCATTAATCATACGTGGCATTTTTAAGTGGGGGTTTTAAAAAGGAAAATTGGCCTGTAATAATACAAGTTTTCACTCTTTGGCCAATAATAATATGAGTTTTTGAGTTGGTCTGTAATAATACCAGTTTTCGAACTATTGGACTGTAATAGTATGCCGTTAGTTCTTACTTAACGGGGTTAAATCCCTGCCTATGTGGCTGCCCACATGGCTTCAATGTATTTCTTTTAACAATTTGTAACCAATTATGTTACATATTTAACAAAGTTACGTATGTAACCAATTTGTCTTGGGAATTGAAAAAATAAGAGAGAGAATGTTGCAGAAAGTGTGTAAGAGGGCTGTCAGAATCCAGAAAGTGTTCATGTTTGAATTGACCATTATGCCCTTTTGTACTCATGATTTAGTAGTGATGTGGAAGCATAAGGGCCAATGGATTGGTTTTCTAGGTTTTCCAAAGTGGGCTTGGTTTTCATTATATCCTCACCCTATATATATATATATATATATATATATATATATATATATATATATATATATATATATATATATATATAAATATATATATAAAGAATTGTTTTTCTTTTTAAATATTTACCCAACCTTTTGGCGCCACCTACTCGTGAACTATGGCATGGGACTTTCCTTGGTTCATCTTGATGAATGAGGTTTTAAAAAACAAGGAACCCTAATAAGGGTGGCGTTACATACCAAACATGAAAACTCATTCCAAAAAACGAGTTGAATGGGTGTGAGAGAATCTATTTGACTTATAAACCCCACGTACACTAGTTGATCATATAACCAATTTGAGACAAATCTCAAACCTTACGATAGTTTCACTTCGTAACAACCAACACTCTTTAAGGACCAACGTCCTCATTTGACACAAGCAATTAGCAAGCATGTCTTTGTTGAAACAATTGTCTTGGATGAGGAACCGAGAGAGTAAATAGGAAGCTAAGTGTTATTGGAATTAAATTGTCCCATTTTCGAGTTAAGGTAGTTGTGATTTTGGTGACACGTGGGTCTTGATGCGCGCACACATGTTCGATAACTGTACCTGCACGTTTTGGTGTTAGTTTGCTAGCGATGTTTGTATCGGTGTAGATAACCGTGTGATGATGGTTTGGGGGGCGTAGTGGGACGATTGTTGGAGACGGGATGAGGGTTGTGGTTGGTGGTGAACTCACACAAAATTAAGTAGCGATCCCTGGTTAAACGCCTCACCATTGATCCAACAGCCATCTAGGTCCCACCTGATAGAAGTGGAAATGTTTCCGTTCAGCAAGTACCTTGCACACCAGATAATATAGGCATCAGTGACCGACCAGTAGCTCTTTTCTTTGGATTCAAAAATTTAAAGACTCGAGAGGTTGTTTGCCATGACTGACGATAGTAGCAGAGTGGAGTTTTCCAGCTAGTCATGCGAAAATAATGAAGAGTAGATGTTATCTTTCGGCTATAGAGGTCAATGTCTCGCCAAAAGTCGAGCTTACTTTTGTTGGATTTTGGGAGTTTGGCCAACATCTAATGGATTCTCAAAATTTTCTTGTGTGGAGACATAAGATTTAGAAATGAAATCATCATATAAGAGGAAACCCGTAAATTACGTTAAATTGTAAAGAAATAGAAATTAGTAGATCGAGATTTTTCATATTAGAGTGATAAATAACCAAGTAGATAAGGAAAATTTCGTTATAGAATTCTAGTGGGTAAAAATAGGGGATTCAATGTTCTAACTTCTTACTAGTTTGTGTTTTTATTTAGCTTATCATCATTGGAAAAAAAAATATATATATAGAAAGTTGTCAATCTCAATGGATTTATTGATAAATGATAAAGATTTAATGAACAAAAGGAAAAAAGGGGCATTCCGAGAATCGAACTCGGGACCTCTCGCACCCAAAGCGAGAATCATACCACTAGACCAAATGCCCTAACTTGCTTTTGTTTTACAAATCATCTATTTCTTGATGTGTTTCTTTGTTTATTAAATGTTAAAGTGCTACGATGTGTTGAGATAAAATTCACAAATTTTTAAAGGAATGACAAATAATATAGAAATACATGGTGGTCTATATATAGTTTTAGGTTGACAATCCGACCATGTTCGCTATCGAATACGAATCTAAACACATAAAGGTTAATGCATCGAGTAATTCGATCTTACCGCATATGAATTTATAATGCTTTCATTAACGAAAAGTATATGATTTCCACAGGGGTGTAGAAGTGGATCGAAACTACTAACAGTGCCAGGGCTTGGAGAAAAACTCAAAGGAAACATGACTCGGTATATATAAAAAATTCAGAGGGACGAGATAAAAGTTAGCACTACGAAGCAAAAAATAAAAAAATAATAATAAACAGGGGAAGACCGGGTCCCTCCCAACCCGAAAGAAGCTTCGCCATGACTACTAATTATGTGTGGGTGACCTTTTATAGACTTTCAAGAACGTTAACTTTTTACGTTGTTTATCGCAGCACAACACACACAAACATGACATAGTTATATAAGAAGAATTACTAATCTAGGAACAAAACTTACAGATCTTCTCATTTGTAATGATATATTAAATAATGGGTAAAGTTCATGTAACAACCATTATATGTTATACAAACTTGTAAGAATCAAAAGAAAACAATATCAAATGAAGTTTTTTTTTGAGTAATTTGATATTTTTTTAATTTAATTTCACGTATATCCACCCATATCCACCCGATGACTTAAAAAAAATTTTGTTTTTTTTTTGTCTGTCCGACTATGTTGCATATATGCAACATATGAAACATACAATGTTGCATATATGCAACATGGTATGTTTCATATGTTTTATATGCAACATACCATGTTGCATATATGCAACATTATATGTTTCATATGTTGCATATATGCAACATAGTCGAACATACATAAAAAAACGATTTTTGTTTAGTTTTTGTTGTTTTAGGTCGTTAGGTTGTCATCATGTGTATAGACATGAAGAAAAAGTTATCTAAATAACCTTCAATCAATTGAAATTTAATGTTTTCTATATTAATTCTTAAGTTTGTACAATCTATATATATATAAAAGTTGAGCAATGGCACTTTTCTGCATCTACATCATAAATACTATGTACAAGCAACAAAGCCCGATGTATTACATGTTTAAGCATGCGTCATAAATACGTATTTAATACAAATACACCATCATCATACACCATTATCATCATATTAGGCCATAATAATGTAGCCTTTAAAATCCCGTAGTAATTAGTTAACAGAAACGATCGGTTGTATCATCAATAAGGAGAAATCGATCCGGTGCACGTTGAATTAGGAGAAATCGATGGGCTTTTTGGAACCTGCATAATGAATATTAATAACATCTTCATAAATTTGATCATAAATCTCAAACCGGTCACCTTCTTTAAACTCCTTATCAATAGATGCTACATTAATCATGATAAATTCGTAATCCTATATCGGGTTCTTTGAACTCCAAAATAATAAATGTTATATTAATAATGATCCTAATTTCGTAATCCTATATAAACTCATGTTACCCTCGCTTCCTTACCTCTCCTCGCCGCATGTTCGTCTTACCCGCCATCTTCTTAGTCGTGTAAGTATTTTTTTCCCATTTAAACTTTGCTGTTATGTTATTTCATTTTTACTATGGACCATATACCTACTTCCGGTGGGAATAAAATGTACCACCGGAATCTACTAATCAATCATGACAACATTGCCGGAAAAGTCATGTATAACCCTTTTTGGCTTATCCTCCCTTCCGGTGGGAAAAAAATGTACCACCGGAAGGTAATAATCGATTTTGATGACAATGGCTCCGGCGGGAATAAAATGTACCGTCGGAAAGGTCATCTATGACCCGTTTGGCTTACGTTTTGTTTTAGAGTTTGTTGTAGTAATTGTTTCTCATTCTTTTTTATAGGTGCCTAATTTAATTTGTACCTGTTATCAATGGGGTTCACTATCGTGTATTTGAGTGTGTGCCGGGAAGATTGTTGTGTGCTCTCCTTTATGAACGGGTCGGCTGCATGCGTAGCAGGAGCATTGATTGTAACTGTGGTTGTGAGCTCCGGCGGGGCAGCTGCACCTGTGTCAGGAGTTGGAGTATGTGTGCTTCCATGGTCCATTCTGTTGGATTGTCATACCATGTAAAGGGGAAAACATGAAAAAAATCGCATATGGGTTTAACCCAATTATTATCTCAAGTTAGGACACACGCGTATCCTACCCGTATTCATAACGCTATTTGCATAGACAAACATACATTAACATAAATTTAACGCGGACCCTACCCGGCTCCTGTTTGTAATAACCCGTTAATGACTTTTAAATTTGACAACGGAACCCATACGAGACAACAACAAAACGATTTTAATTTTATGAACAAATGAAATCAAAAGAGAGGTCGACGAATCACCTACAAGAATTAAGAGAAAACGCGGATCATATCCGGCCCATCTTGGTAATAACCCGTGATCAAGTGAGTGTTAAATTTGAAGTTCAAACCTACGTGGTTCACGCGGATCCTGTTTGGCCCGGAATTGTTTATAACCCGTCTTTTATAACCCGTAATCCAATTGTTCTAATCCGGCCCATCTTCGTAATAACCCATGATCCATGGGTATTAATTTGCAAAGGGAAACCTATGTGTTTCACGCGGATCGTATTTGGCCCGGGATTATTTATAACCCGTCTTTTATAACCCGTGGAGTAAACGCGGATCATATCTGGCCCATTTTGGTATTAACCCGTAATTCGCCGGGTATTAAATTATAAATGCAAAGATATAATTTCCACGCGGACCCTATTTTCACACGGACCCTATAACCCGTCTCTTATAACCCGTAATCCAGTGGGTCTTACTTTCCTAATTCGTGTTCGTTATGTCTTTAACTGGAAAAGGGTTACTGATGGAGGCCCTTAATCGCCCTGTAACAAAAGTTCAACGATATGCATTTACCTATTGACAGGTTATCAACATGTACATAATAATGTCCTGGTTACCTAGATTGGTCCGTTTGAGAAATGGTTGTTTGTGTCTGTGTTGAAAGCTTTTAGGGTTTTGAATCTAAAGTTATGCGGCCTACTCAGAAAAGGTTGGTTATGAAGGTCGTCGATTGAGCCGTAACGGGAGATAGAAATTATGCATTTAATTTGCCCAACTACATGTTACCGAAATGTTCTAAGGAATGACCTAATTACCTTGATTGATCCGATTAGGAAATGGTTCTTTGTGCCTGTGTTGAAACCCTTTAGGGTTTGGAACTCAAACTTGACGCGTGCTGCTGTTGGGTATTCGTATTCGTGGATCGTTTTTTTTCCCCCGTAGATGCCATCGCCTTTTAAATCGTGGGAGTAGTGGTCTTGATTCGACGTCTTTCGTGTCGGCTGGAAGCACGCCGTTAGTGTCACTGGAGAACATGGGAATAGGGTTTCGTGAATGGGAACTCTTTGTGAATTACAAGTTGGATGTTAGGGTGTTATGTTTCGTCACCGTTGTTCAAATGGTATAATTTGGTTTTGTAATTTGAACTATTCTGGCCCTCTGATGATTATTATGTGCCCCGTTTCGGCCCTTTAGGTTTTTAAAATATTCGATTTTTACCCACATTTAATACATGTAAGTAAAGTGATTCCGTCTAACCGTTTTTAGGGCTGAGCCGTTTTCTCTTCTAACCCAGAGTATTAGAACTCTTAACGGGGCCAAGCCTTATGCGTCGTATCCGTAGTACCCTGCTTTGTCCCTGCCTCCGACAGCTCCAATTGGAGCCCGTTTCTTCAACCAACCCCTGTAATTGGATGTGATGGGAGACAAATTTAGTTTCATCAGTTCTGATAGTTTATTAGTGTATTATCTCAAGGATCAGTGTTATGGACTTAATTTGTTGTCACCTGTGTCTTAATTGTTTAGAGCAGTTGGGCTCCGAATCAAAATGGTTCTTAATGCAGTAACTGTTATCCATTTAGTGAGTTATTGATGTTGTCATTTACTATTGCTCTTCTTATTTATTAGATTGTTAACCGTTTTATACACGTTGTTTTGTTAATGATTAATGGAGGCATATGTATCGATTCATTGTGTCATCTATATATACCTTACATTATTTTTGTGCTGTATATATCTACTTACTGGAACGGGTTAGCTTTTACAAGTTAAGAATCTTAACCAGGTTAAGAACCTTCTAACGATGTCCAAGGCTGTGGTGGGTGGTGTTATGGAAACAGGTTTGGATGATGGTTTATGTTTTGACCAGCTTGAAGTAGGATCTTCGATGTCTATCGTTGTTATGGTTTGTCGTTCATGGGATTCTGATAATGTGCATGGGCGCTATATCAGTACCGATTATATCTTTTCTGATAGGAATGTTAGTAGATTCCTAACTCTTTGTGTTGTTTATGTTTACTGTTTTGACTGTTGCTTATCTGTTGTAGATCGTCTTGACGAAAATGTTGTCTTTGATAGGGGGACTCTATTCATGCCACTGCTCGGAGCAACGTTGCTCACTATTTTGTTGATAAGTTGAAGGAAGGTTGTTTGTATCTGTTGAAGAATTTTACTGTTGTGAAGAATCGGCCTGCGTACAGGATCCTAAAGGATAGCCAATATATGATTGAGTTGCAGGGATCTACAGTGTTTAAAAAAGTTTCTGTAGATCATGGAGGGTTTGAGCGTTATCCTTTTCAAATAGTTCAGTTTGAGGATCTGGAAGTTACTAATAACAAGTATTTTGTTGGTATGTTCCCACCTTATAACTTATTTTCTTGATTGTCTACTTATAATGTGGCTTTCTCCATGTTCTGCCACTGGTTTTACAGATTTGGTATGTTATTCTTTTGTATGTTTGTCATGCATACTTATACAATAGATGTTTATGGGGTCTCCGTGTGATTATTTTGGTCGATGATATGATCGTCATGTTTATAGTTAATGATACTTATTATGTAAGATGTGCCAATGTTTAAAGGAATTATTAAATCAGTTGTTATTACAATTGGTATTATGATTGTTACTTTCATTTCTTATTACACCCCTTTGTAATATTGGTGTTAGGATATGCATGTAATGTTGAAAACTTAGAATGCTTTGTACCTGTACAATGTTTCCTTTAGAAAGGCCTTAAGGAATTCCCATGTTTGTACAGATGTCATTGGTTATGTTACTACAGCTGATAATGTATCTACCACGTCCACGGGCAGACGGATGCTGGAGTTCAACCTGCGCAATGAACGGTATAGCATGTACATAAGTTATGTATCTACTTTACACGCCATGTATGTTGAGAATTAAATTACTTTTGCAGCGGTGGTCACATGGCAGTGACTTTGTGGGGTAAGCTCAGCGAGTCTTTTATAGCGCAGAAAGCGAAGAAAGCTGGTGTCTACACAGTTATACTGTCTTCAATGACTGTGAAGCTTTATCTTGGTATTTTATTTAACCTTTATACCTGTCTGTCCGTTATACATGTTCCCTGTACATAATTTTTACCTCTTTCAGGCTCACTTGGTCTTTCGAGCTCCTCCGCGACTCTTATCATCGATAACAACAATATACCATTGTTGGAGTCATTCAATGCTTCACTTAGGTAGTCTCTAGGGCAGAACCTTATGCTGAAGTTTTCGTTTGTGTTAATGTTGTAACCTGACAATATGTTCATAAATGTAGGGGGTTGATCTGCGAGCTGAGACACAGCCAGCTAGGGATGGCCCGCATGCTGTCACAACAATTGCTGAGCTCTTACAGTCGGCTCGGCAGGACAAGAAGAAGGTTTCGATGCTTTCCTATATTTGAGGCAATCTCATTCATCATTTTTATGCTATCCTGACCTCTTGCCTTTCTGGCATTTGTTTGTAACAGGCAGTGGTGTTTAGGAACAGTATTCAGATCACCGGTATCCGGACGAAGAATAGCTGGTTTAATTTTACATGTACCGGTGGACGCTGTCGCAAAGGTGTGACCCGCAAAGACGGGAGTTTCTGGTGTGAGGCGTGTGACAATGCCGTGTACTTTCCGCGGGCGAGGTACGTTCTATGGATTCTCCCTTATATTTTAAGTGGGTCCTATTGTCCTGTGCTTCATTGCATAGCTAATGATCACTTTTGGCCACGTACACACATCCATGACTGTTTTCCTTTCGCTACGATATTCTGGGTTTTCGTTTTTATAACAATGCTATATCAATGGAGATAACAGGTACAGGCTTATGGTTGATGTTAAGGACATGACAGGCAATGTTGTGGTTGTCCTTTTTGACGAAGCGGGCGAGCAGTTGGTGAAGAAGTCAGCAAAAACTCTGCTCGATGAGCAGGAGCAGGTTCGTCTTTCTCTTTTTATTTCTCTGTACAATTGTACGCTTTACATTCTTTCCTGTCCTTAATTATGGTGATGGTATTCCAGTCCACAAACAGCGATGATATGGTCCTTCCCGAGGCACTCCGTTGTCTGATTGGAGGCACTTATCTGTTTGAACTTCGATCCCATACATACTACCAGTATGGTGAGTATGAGAGCTTCAATTGCGCCCAGGTTTTATTACCGGGCTCGGCAAACATTGCGTCTCCTTCGTCAGTGGATGAGATTTTGGATCCTGCCGCTGTGCCTGCTCTATCTTCACCGGTTAAAAAGGCTCCGCAGATTGGTGTTGTCACTCCAGACAAACGTGCTGAGAAGCGGTCATCCAACCTGTGAGTATTAGAACCATACTTACAGTTCCTGTACAATTCTTACCCCTGTTGCTGTACCTTATGATGTGTTGTACTGTAGTGATTGTACCGGTACCGATAGTGAAGGTGTCCCTGGTAAAGCACAACATGGATTGTCAGTGGATGTGAGAAGTGGTTCGGATGTGGGTTCCGAAGTTAATGTCGTACCGGAAAAGAGGTTGAAGAAGGTAACTGGTGGTGAAGCACATGATCCAGTGGAAGGCACGTCTCAGCTGATAATGTGAGTGGCGAGTTTACTGTTCCAGCATACCCGTACGTCACTCATGTTGACATGTAATCGCTTTTCACATGTACTGCAGGGATTCCCTTTCTGAAAAGGAGGACGATGTTGATGGCAAGGACAGCGGAGGGGATTCGGTTGCCGGAACTGTGGGGAAAAAAAGGTATGTGGCATGCAATGCTTTTTAATAATAGCTGTGATTTGTAGTCTGCCTCTTAACATAGTTAATTTTTAACGCTGTAGGCGTGCATACATTGTTGATTCGGATGATGGAGAGTGATTTGTTGGCTATCCGCCAGAGAATGCCTTCAATGTGTCAACCGCCCCTTAGAAGACATGTCTCTGGTTTATTATAACGATGTAATAGGAGTATTTGATTATCATCTATGACATTTTGAGCATATGTTTCCTTTCAGACACCTTTATAATGTTTTTGTTTGCTTTTTAGTCTCTGTCCTTTGGTTTCACACGTGCTGTAACACATGTTCCAGGGGTTGCACCTCATTTTTTAGTAAACCATGTCATACACCTCTATAGTGCTGATAGTCATTGCAGCACTGTATGGGATACATTTCAGTAAGGCGTATCATACATCTTTGTAATGCTGATAGCAGAACCAAGTATAATAGAATCCCACCGAAGTTAATCGAATTTAAAGAAACTGTGTTGCAGCCACTGCTCCAAATTGAAGACAAAATTCTGTGCCAGCGAGGCTAAATTCAGGATACTTCAATCAGTAGTATAAGCTGATTTCACTTTACTAACAACTACGTTGACAAAACATTGCTTAATATATGGAATAGCTGACAATTGTGAAACCAGGGAATACGGATGTGATGACATAATGATTCAGACACCTTCTAAAGCCACGTGCCAGGGTGTGTTCATCGTAACTATCAACATATACATATGAGTGAACATAACACCAGGTAGATAACGATCCTAGGACTGGTAGTGGACTGTTTAGTGTGGTGGTCATGTGTGGTTTTGTTCACATTTCCTCTGTGTCAAGATAAAGAGTTCAATGACATCAGCCTCACATACATTCTATGCTTGGGCCATAGGTTGGCCTAAAATGGAAATATGAGCAAATTAAAGGCAAATAGTGCCGGGCTAAGTTGATAGATTTTTTTGGGCCCCAAGGAGTTGAAATTTAGACCAATGAATGAACAAATGAACGTATTGGACTGGGGCCCGACCTCTTACAAGCTTCCTTCTTTGTGTGCTGGTGCGTGGGCACTATTGTTATTTGATCATCCTAGGTTAATATGATTGTACATGATTAAGGTGCTGTTTCTGCAAATACGAGAACATTTTTACAGGATTTCTTTCTGTGACTGCTCTTCAGCCTCTTTTCAAAGTATCCTTATATAATCTGACGAACATAAAAACTGTATGGTTATTAATTTATTAATTCCTTATTGTTTACTTAATTTACTATTGCTTCAGCTTCCATATTACGCCTTTTTATATGCCATCAGCACTATTGACGTTAGAGGTACATTGTAAGCTTCTTATTATATCAGTTTCATTCACTGGTTTTCACTTAATTGTGACAGGGAGATATATAGAGAAGAAGTTTAACCTCGGCCTCTTTTTGTTGATCCAGCACATATACATTGTAGTGAGATTGTGGCTTTGTACTTCTGTAAAGAAGACGATCACCACCCAGGTTACATCTGACTGGCACTATTTTTATGATAGTCTCACACGATTAGTTAACTGTAAGCTTTCTGTAATACTATGTAACTCTGTTTTGCCATGCTGTTGTAGTAGAGTACTTGGTTGGGTCGTTCGTTCAGCTGCTATGAAGTTTGGTAAGGCACCCGCCGTTAAGAGGACCTCGCATGTCACATCTGATGGGAAAGTGCAACATTTTTGCGGTCTTCAAATAACTCCGACTGACGCACAGTCCTCGAGTTTAGATTATCTGCCTATAGTTCCACGTAACTTCTTCGATACAAACTCTAATAATGAATACTAAACGTCCTGTATAAATTAGTGGTCTTCTTTGGCTGCTGCTTACCCTTATATCTTTACTGTGTATTTTAACAGATGTAGATTTACAGGATAGTCTTGCTCATGATACTGTGTATGGTTCTTTGACGACACGGACACAACAGAGTTTAACCGATGAGGAGATTGTTCACACATACCCTGCTGATAAAGTTAAAAAGCCACCTGTTGTGAAGAAAATGGCTGCTCAGCGTAACTTGGTCCGGCCTGAGGAAAGTAGTGATGTAAGAGGGGGGAGGTATTGTGGTTTTAAAATGACACAAAGTGGTACCGAAGGCGACCTGGTAAGTTTATCATGTGGTCCAAACATCTTGGATGCTGATAAAGTTAAAAAGCCACCTGTTGTGAAGAAAATGGCTGGTCAGCGTAACTTGGTCCGGCCTGAGGAAAGTAGTGATGTAAGAGGGAGGAGGTATTGTGGTCTTAAAATGACACAAAGTGGTACCGAAGGCGACCTGGTAAGTTTATCATGTGGTCCAAACATCTTGGATTTATCGTTCAAACCGCAAATCATGGAAGGATGCCACGAAAGTGGTATTACTACAGTCCTGCGTAACGACGTAGGTCAGTTGTTTTTTCCTGTAAGCGCTTGATGATAGCTATGTTATATCTGACACCTAGGCTTGCTGTTAGACGTTTATAGTTTATTGGTACATAGTTGAACTATTTGGTTGTTTTATAACATTTATTTGTAACAGACAATGAACCGCCATCATCAAGTCGCAGCCGTGGTAAAAGAGCTAAGGCAGGTTGGATACTCTATTTAATATAATGTGCATGATTTGTATTTGTGCCGGGTCTTTGTGTCATTTAAAGTGTGGACTTTTACAGCGCATACAGACCCATCATCAAGCTCGACACGCATGCCCAAAAGAAAAGCAGGTTTTGTTCCGACTGATAACCACGTTCATCCTTATATCATTGTATTCTAAGCCGTTACAATTTCTGTAACTTTATTTTTTCCGCTACTGGAATACGTTGCCGAGGTTAACTTATCCATGCAGGGAATACGTCAATATCGTCAACTAGGAAACGTAATAGCCGGACCCGGGCCATTCATACTGCAGCGTCACAGCGACACAAAAGACCAGCCTTTACTTCTGCAGGTAATCTATGTTGAACATGGCTCCATGTAAGCAGGCTAGGGTCCTTCCAGTGTAATAGCGGGATAGGTTATATACAGCTCTTTTGAATATTGTGTCGTGTATATATAAGAATGAGCCACACTACACTGGACAACATGCTATCTCAATTATGCTTGCATATTTTGTAAATTAAATGGCTTATTCTGTATTATGTAGGCGTGCCGGTCGTTTATGAGAGCCTGGGAAGCCCCATATATAAATGCAGTAATTGTAAAGCGCTGATGTGGGGTGCGGAGAAGAGTAAAACTACCGACTTGGATGGTGAAGCTAGCTTTTCATCCTGCTGTCAAGATAGGAAGGTGCTGTTGCCATCCCCATTACAGGCCCCAGAGCCACTTAGAAGCCTTCTAGACTATGATAACCGGCTAGCAGCTGGATTCAGGGAGAAAATTAGGCGCTACAACAGCATGTTTACCTACACTTCTTTTGGGGCTAAAATTGATCACTCAGTTAACGAGGGTAGGGGAGTATATACATTCCGTGTCAGTGGACAAAATTACCATCGTATTGGTTCTCTGCTTCCTGCCCAAGGTAAACAACCTACGTATGCGCAGTTATATTTTCATGACACGCAAAATGAGGTATCAAATCGTATAAATGCTTTGTCACGGGATGATAGTGATCATGGCAGTATAGATGAGGCCATAGTATCCAAACTGGTTGACATGTTCAACACTTACAGTGCTGTTGCTAAAACATTTCGAATGGCCCGGGATTGGTGTGCTGCAGATGGAAACCGTGACTGCCGTATTCGATTGTTAGGCCGTGGCACGGAGAACCGTCAATATAATGCACCAACTGCATCAGAGATCGCAGTGTTAG
>JBCNJP010000012.1:5330486-5365091 GCA_039602395.1 Deinandra increscens subsp. villosa | reverse complement strand
CATATATCCTTACTCCAAGGCGATGTAATATGAATTTGAGATATACGAGGACAAGGTAGAAGGAGAATTAACGACCTCAGTGACCAATAAGGAAGCCTCATTCGTTCGATGAGTACCTATGCAACATCTCAGGCTTCCGACAACAGTAGAATAAACACAATACGATAGTAGCCATTAAAAGTTCTAAACTATAAAAATAATATATATTACGGCTAGTGTTTTTTCACAATGCATTACAATTTATGTCTTTTATAAGTTATTTTTGTTTAGTTTATATCTATGAACAATAAAACAAAATATGTAAATAACGTGTTTCAACCCGAGTTCTAAACGGTTTTCATACGTTCAAATATCGTATACAAACACTATATAAAAGTAAAAAACCGATTTATAACCCGAACCGATTTTAGTGGAAAAAATACTCCAAGCTAGGCCCAATTGAGAAAAGACACTCTGAGCCCAGGCCCAACTGTGGCCCAATTGCTCCAACAATATTAGCGGCGTTTAGGCGGTGGATATACTAAATTTGATCACTCTTCTTCTTCCATAACTAACTCCGTGGTAGGGTTTTTGTCGATACATTTTCATCAAACTGAAACTGTACCCAAATTCAGCGATTCGGGTCAACAAATGGGTCGGATTTTTCTCGTGGAGTTAGAAGGAAGAACCTACAAATGCAAGTTCTGCAAAACAAATTTAGCTCTCGCCGAAAATGTCGTCTCGCGGGTAATATATACTATCAGCTTTTACGATTTGTGTAATTTGATTGATGATTGAGTGTTCATCGATAGCAATTCAGTAGATTTTTGGGCTGTTTTCGTTCTGAATTGTGGTAATTTCGGTGTTCATGTGGTTGGGATTTATGAATTTTGAGGGTTTAATTGAGCAAAAAGGGACTGTAATTAAACTTTAGTGCAATTAGGGTTTGTATGAAACTAAATTTTGGGTTTGAGGTTCTCTCAATTGTTTAGATTTTAGGAATTGACAAATGAATTTGAGTGATTTTGATATTTATGTGTGTCGGATTTATGACTTTTGAGGGTTTAATTGAGCAAAAAGGGACTGTTTTTAGACTTTCGTGCAGTTAGGGTTTGTATGAGTCTCGATTTTGGGTTTGGGCTTCTCTCAGTATGTTTAGATTTTAGGGGAATTGACAAATGAATTTTAGTGATTTCTATATTCATGTGGTTGGGATTTATGAATTTTGAGAGTTTCAATTGGGCAAAAAGGGACTGTTTTTAGTGCAGTTAGGGTTTATATGAAACTCAGTTTTGGGGTTGAGGTTCTCTCAGTATGTTTAGATTTTTAGGAATTGACAAATGAATTTTAGTGATTTTGATATTCATGTGGTTGGGATTTATGAATTTTGATGGTTGAAATTGAGCAAAAAGGGACTGTTTTTAGTGCAATTAGGGTTTATATGAAACTCAATTTTGGGTTTGAGGTTCTCTCAATTGTTTAGATTTTAGGAATTGACAAATGATGAGGGGCTCCCAATCCCCAATTTGGTTAGGGCAAATGCAGTTATTGTCTCATACAGGTCACTAGGTTTAACCACTTAAGTTGCAATTTTGTTTGATATTTGTCAGTTTTGTAAGTCTGATAAGCCTGATGACATGGATTCTAATCGCGTATAACTGGCGACAGGACACTAATTGTTAAATTTATACTATTTCCACCTTGTTATTCTACGCGATTGACACACAGCTTCAAACATATGTAACCAGTAACATAGATCGAAGGTCAATTTTGAAAAAAAGAAGAGAGATTCACATGATTGCAACAAAATTGGAACTTGAGTGGTTAAACCTCAAAGAATTGAATGATTTGGGTCATTTGGTGGAAGAGTAGTGAACTTGGTGGGTCTATAATCTTTCTTTGAATTGAATAGAGGAAAGTAGTTTTCACTTTTGACGGACATTTCAATCTTTCTTAAATATATATCATGCTTATGTTGATACGTTTTTTTGCGTGTTCCTTGTTTTATTGAACCAGGGTTTCCATTGCCGCAGAGGAAAAGCTTACCTTTTCAGCAACGTGTAAGTTGTTCACACTTAATCCATACACTATAGCGTAATTAACATGAAAAGGAGAACCTACTAACAACCATGATTTTGGATTACATGAATATGATTCTTCAAGGATCAAATGTTCGGTAGATTGACAGCATTATCTTCTTTTTTGTAAACAATCTAATTACTGCAAGCATTTTGTGGTTTAGGGTGAATGTGACAGCTGGACCTGTTGAGGAAAGGATGATGCTATCGGGATTGCATACCGTTACAGATGTGT
This sequence comes from Deinandra increscens subsp. villosa, assembly GCA_039602395.1. Classification (NCBI taxonomy): domain Eukaryota; kingdom Viridiplantae; phylum Streptophyta; class Magnoliopsida; order Asterales; family Asteraceae; genus Deinandra; species Deinandra increscens. The sequence goes on along the minus strand of JBCNJP010000012.1, from coordinate 5,362,799 downwards.
ATTGCGTATGCTGTGGACAAATTGTTGGCTGGAAATATGTAAGCTCCTGTTCCAATCCTTGAATTGCGAGTAAATTGTTAAGATTAATGGTTAATCATGTGGGATGATTGTTAAATACAGGAGACTGCACATGAACAATCCCAGAAGTATAAAGAAGGCAAATTTGTTCTTGAAAGGTCGAGTTTTTTTTTCTTTTTGACTTTTTTGGTTTGACCCAATTTCTATGTTGATGAACATTTGTGTTTGGGCAGAGGAAGGATCATCGACGGGCTTGATTCAGAATTTTATATCGATACACGTCCAAGTTCAAGTGATGCTGAAGAAGCTTGAGGTGGTTGTGTTGGATAACTTTAGTTATAACTGTAGTTATATATGCTCAAAATAAATGGTGTATGATCATGGAAAGATGTTTTTAGTAGGATGTTGTGTTGGATAATTTTAGTGATGCAATGTTCGCTACTTTTATATGTTTCGCCGTGAAGCTGATATGAATGAGGGAGCACAAGTCCATATATCACTAAACTATGCATAAATTTGAAGAATATGGTTCCATAACTACCAAAATTAGTTCAATTTAGAAGCTCAAAATCATCTATTGGACATAAATGCTCACATTTGAGGTGATATGAATGAGGGAGCCCAAGTTCATATAGCACTAAACTATGCATAAACTTGAAGAATATGGTTCTATAACTACTAAAATTAGTTCAGTTTAGAAGCTCAAAATCATCTATTGGACATAAATGCTCACATTTGAGGTGATATGAATGAGGGAGTCACAAGTCCATATAGCACTAAACTATGCATAAACTTGAAGAATATGGTTCTATTACTACTAAAATTAGTTCAGTTTAGAAGCTCAAAATCATCTATTGGACATAAATGCTCACATTTGAGGTGACATGATGACAAGGAAGTACAACATTAACATGGTCAGTGACATACATGAATAACTGATTCTACACGGAAACACAAATTTGTTAACCACCCAGACTTCCTATGATTTCTCATTTCCGGCTTCATTAGACATTATGACATCCTCATTGGTATCAGCAGCAAGTGTCTCGGTTATTTCCTCTACTGTGTCCGTTTGTTGCAGCTGATGCCTTAATCTTTTGATCTCAACCTCTTTATCTTCAAGCTTCTCTTCTAAAATTAGCACCTATAATACCAAATGGGTCAGAAGTTTATGAAATGTGTTTTTCACTGCTTGATGTCCTAAATCATTCTTTTTAGATAAAAAATTATATCATAGTTCTGATAATTTAGCCTTTTCGTCATATTAACACAAACTAATTACCAACTTAAGAAAGCCGGTCGGCCAAGCCCAACTGAAGCGTGCGTGATCACGTGGTTTGGTTGTTAATAAGAATTAAATAATATCATAATAAAAAAAAGGGTTGCGGAGTGACCATTTCATTTGATTTTTCAACGTCATTTTTCAGTCCCTCCACATGCTTGTATAAACCTGCAACAAGTAAGCACAAAACAATAAACGACACCACACAAGGAAATAATCGATCATTTGCTTATGTTAATTTTGAAATGCATCAAGTGTTAGGAAAAAAAAAAGACTTAAATTGAACAAAAAGTTCATTGTGAATCCTCCCTTTCAAAAGTGAAATCCTTATAAATATATCAGAACTAGCTATGAGAAAATAATTCTTTTGTAATATGCATGAGAGCCCATATCAGTTATGAAAGTATCTAACCATAAAAAGTCAAAAGCGAAAACTTATTCTGGGATAGTACTTTATTGTAGAGAGGCTACAAAATCTCCTTTAACTTTAGAAATTGAAAAACAATAAACCTCAAGGAAAGCGATAAAAGTTTTTTTTTTTTTTGAGCATCCTAACCAATGTAGACATTAAATGTTGATGTGGAGAGGCATGCTATTGATATAAGGATAGATATGTACGAAATAGATAAGTCAACCTTCAAATTGGCTTCTGAGTTCAACATTTTGAGATCTCTGCAAAGCAAGTTTCACTGACAACTCATGTATCTGCAAACAAGAAATCTGAAATGTTTAGTAACAAGACGTTTCCGTGAATTAAGATTGGGGTGAATGAGTCATTTCTATTTTCAAGAACAGGTCAAATAGACCATGTCGGGTGGGTTGACATACGAATAATCATGGTCCAATTTATATATAAAAACAAATCCAATACTTTAAATAAGGTTAGATATCTAAAATAAGGTTAGATGTTTGTATTAAACTATTCAGAAGGCCTTATACATTAATAATAAACTTTGGGCGACATTCGGCCGGTTTGACATGTTCTTCTTTAGCAATTTTTTTCTGTTTGACACGTTTGAGATAAAACACATCCCACATCAACCCATTCGTACGAAACTAGTCAAAATTTCCACCTCTCCAAGAACACAGGACCGCGGATTTGATTTTTGCATGATTAAAACACTTGGCTTTTAAACCTTAACAATAAAGCCCGAGGCACTTTACTAGTAAAATGAAAGTCCTTTTTACATGATTAAATCCCTGGACTACTCAGAATTTTACAAAAATGGGCCTTTTTATGGAGGATTAGGTCACCATAGTACCATACTTGATAAAAAGGACTTTTATTTGGAAACTTTAGAAGTCTAGGGATTTCATCATGCATAAACAACAAATCCTATGTGTGAATTCAACAAAAAATTTGTAGGGCTATTTTGGTTTGAAAATCTCACTGACCTTTCCTTCCTTGGCTTGGTTTCCTATCTCCTCGTTTTCTTTTTGCAGGGTCCTGCATTTCGCCATTAGCATCTTCCCCATTTTGCTTTGTGGAGTGAAATTGACAGCAGCAACATTATCTTGCAGCTCCTTCACCTTTTTATCCTTCTCCTCTACCAAATTCTGAAATTGTGAATGAATGTGTTTTTAGTAGAATGTATAAAAAGATGCCGAGAAGGTCAAGTAATAGTCCATAATATGCCCTAAATATATTATCACACTAACGCAAAATTGCTTTGATTTTAAGAACATTATAGTTACATGCATATTTTTAAACTTTTGGCTATACGTATTTTAGTTGGCGTGTTGTTTGCTCTACTTTATAAAATTAGACATTAAAAGTGCTTAAAAGTGTAGGCATGCTTAAAAAGTGCTTAACTGGAACATGCTATATCTGATAGTCATGTGTCTGTATAACTGCTTTTAATGGTTCCATAAATCTAAACATGAACTAGTGAACAAATTGATGAGACAAGGACAGCATGCAGGGTTCTGTTTTGCCATGGTATGCAGTAGCTTGGTTACCGTCATGACCTGTGTTGACAGTTGACCCAATTTGAATCGGTCAACTCAGGTTATGCTTTATTTCAAATGGGTAAAACTAAAATGAGAACAAGTCAAATAGGTTGAAAGTAGCCCAATGTTTATTTTTAATGCACGAAACCTTCTAAATCATTCCATAAAAAACTAGATTATTACTGAAGTAATACAGCTTTTGTGATCGAATTTTGACACACTTAACTATTTGTGAAAAAGAATCTACAGATCATAGACAAAAAGTGTGGGCGTAAACCAACCCTTTTTGACCCAAACAAAAAATTGCCCTTTTTGACTGGTTAGCCAACCCACCATTTTTGCAACCTCTAGTGTGTGGAAGCTAAGCATAGCATAGTTAAAGCGATATATTAAATGTTCAGGATTTAACAATCTCATTACCTTCAATCGCATAAACTCCTCGTGAATTGCAGGATCAAGTAATAACCTTCTTGCCTGCATAGAAAATATTAAAAGATGAAATTCGATCATAAAAGATGGAAAAGACTATTAAAAAGTGTCCTAAAAAGTGGACAGATACAACTAAAACCCTAAGTATAGTTATGAAAAATAAGGCAGGTCAATGCAAAAATTTAAGAATTTATCATTATACCCTAGGTACCTAGAAACAGTTTACTTAACTTATTCTGCGTGAGCTTAAGATACAATGTAAAAGGGCTACATTGTGAGTTTGTAAATTCTAAAACCAAATGACATATTTTGCAAGTTAAACTGCTCGAACTTTAAAGATACATTAAACACTGTAACATGCATTAAAAAATTAAATAGTTTTTATATGCGTAAATGCTATGTCTAATGTCACAAAAACAAAAAAGAAGCTCTTTGATCGCCAAGTTATCTGAGCATGTCTTGATCCTGCACAAACATGATGTGTGCATCTTGTCTGTATTTGGTGATGTAGCAGGAAAGTTAAAAGTCAAAATTTCAGCAAGTCGAGTAAGGGTCAAAATGGGTAACTTTTAGTACATGTTGAGCCAGACCCACTAGCACCTTTCCGTTATTCCGTACATTTTAAAAGAACTTATAGACAATTAATGCATTACATATGACTACAAACACAACATAATAACTTTCAACCTGTTTGAAAATTTTGATTTGACCTATTTCAAATAAAACACAATCCAAATTAATCCATTCATAAGTAAATGGGTCAAAACTGGCACCTGTAAGAAACTTATACAGAGTATCATCAAAATGGTTTAGATAACTTTTTCATTAAGAGATCAAATACAAATATTCTGGAATTGGTTCACAAGAAAGTAGAGAGAGAGAGAGAGAGAGAGGGAGGGGGGGAGAGAGAAGATAGTGTTGTACCTGCATAGATAGAGGCTTGAGTTGCGATCTTAAATCCCGAACTGCGGACTAAAGCATTTTAAAGCAAATTTCATCAGTTCGCATGCATATAAAGATTTTCTATTTCCTCAACTACAAATACTTTATGATATCAGACTTTTATGGTGATTTTTTTTTACTTAATGCAAGTAGAAAGCTTTAAAATCCATGTAAATTGTAATGAAATCTAATAAAGTAATATAAAAGTAATTCAAGACCAGCTATACAGAACCAAGGCAATGCACATAAGTCTGAAAAACAGATGTTTATTTCATTTAAATATGAAGAAAAGAGGGAAAAAAATGTACATAATGGAGGAAAATAAATTACCTTTAGATCGGCTATTTCCAGCTCTCGTTTTGCAATGGTTACTATAAATGCAGCTTCTTTTTTCTTTGCCTTTTCAATCTGATACACAATAATACAACAAACATTGTCAATACAAGATTGGTTTTAACCTTCCATCAGAAAGTAGAGGTGGCAAAATGAGTGGGTCGGTAACATGTCATAAGGGGTACATTGTTGTACAGGTTAGGTTGGCCTGCAAACCCTTTCCATACAGCAGTTTTACTGTTACATTCAGATATGATCAAAATTTTATATTACTTTAAAAATAATCTTTTCTTTATGAAAACAAAATGAAGGGGTTTCATGCAATGAAATTCAATTTGGTCGACTCTGAACCCTTTTGACACAGCCGGTCCATTTGACTAGCTTTCTTTCTAGCTTTTTTTTTTTTTTGACCCATTAGTAACAAAAACATAGTCCATAACTCCATATGACCCTATAGTAAATTTCTGACAACAAACCTGCTCTCGAAGTGATTCCTCGGAAGATTTTAAGTCTTGGAGGTAATGGACAACGATTCTGGGTTCTGCAAGGATAGCAAGAAGAGCAGCAAATCCTTATTTAATGACACCAATGTTTAGTGGAAGAAGTATATCTATTATCTTATAAGGGCTAAAGCAATACAATCAAGAAACCAACCAACTGATGAGCCTGAAGGAATAAAGGATTCCTTCTGAAACGCAATATGCCACTTCTGAACTTCTAATTTTGCGTCTTCAAGCTCTGACTATCATCAAAATCATTATCACAAGCAAAATAAGACAGCCATGCAACGTAATGCTGATTACCTTTAAAGGATTACATTACTAATTCATAGTCATGGAAAATGGATAGGTTGATAACAGGATAAAACAGAAACCTCTTTGGTACGGGTCAGGTTGACCGGAAACACTTTTTGTCCAAACTTTTAAACTTTACATAAATATCTAGTGTGTCAAATACGATTAAAAACTCTTTTATTCAATTAGTCACCCTTTAAAATAATATGATTTAGTATACTAAATAAGTTTGGACTTTTGTTCAAAATTTCTTGAATTTCATTATAATGACTAGTGTGCTACACTTTTAGCAACATAATGCTTCCTCGTAAGCTACTTTTTTATTTTAGCCAATTAACTAGTTAAAGATTAAAACAAAAAGGGACCATTTCAGATTAAAAGTAACTTATTGCATAATAATGAAAGGCGTGAAAGTAACAAAGATATGATAATAATAAGTTAATACATACTTGGCATGTTACAAGTGTATCTTTACAGCTCTGGAGACTGCAAAATATAACAAAGGTAGCATGCAAAATGGAATTAAGCTTTAACTAAAGTTGGAGAATTAAGAAAAGATCGTAAACTAGATTTCTAAGAAGAATCAGCTTATGTTACCTTTCGCGAAGGGATAAAATCATCCCAGTTGCCACACCTGGTGCGGTTTCTTCTACTTTAATGTTAGCCTAAGATGCGAAGAAAGTAATAGCAAATATCACATTGATGATTAAAATGATACAGGAAAATAAATAAATAAACTGCAATATGTGAAACTATGTTTATAACACCTACATTTTCTTTGGTAACATAACAGACTTATAATTTATTTGATAACAGTGCAACATGTTTGGCAAAACTATTTCTTTGATGAAAATTTGAAATGGAAAGTAGAAATAGTCTTTCACTGGGTTTGAAAGTTCAACTTCATCAAAACCAAGTACTCAACTTTATTTATCTTGTAAACATGTCGATGAGAATTTGAAATGGAAAGTTAAAATAGTGTTTCCCTGGGTTTGAAAGTTCAACTTCATCAAAACCAAATAGTCAATGTTATTTATCTTGTAGTTGTAAATATGTCTTTTAGCATGTGAAAAACAACAAAAATAAATTTAACATGTTTATAACAGCAAAACACCAGTTTTCTATCTAGTTTTCTTTTTATTCATGTAAACAAACAAAAAGAAAACTACACTTGCCAAACAAGGCCTGTGTAGATGCATTACTTGTCAGAAGGTACAATTTAGAGAAACATATTGTCACCACTATAAATATTTATTTGGTCAACAAGCACAGAAACATGCCAGTATGTGTTAATAATGAATATACTATAGAAAGAAGAAAAATTTCATGTTGTAGATGATTTTCAAAAGGAATGAGAACTATATAAATAGGAGGCAGACATTATATGAGAAGTGAGAAGTATCCAGAATACTTTAAACAGAAAACAGCATAAAGCATCTTCATCAAGTATTCCCGATATCTTATATTCTGTTGTTTTAAAAACATAACATAAACTTAAAAGTAGATGACTTGATACCATTTGCCCCAGAGGACCAACTATTAATAAATGTTTGAGCATAAACTAGCAAATACTATTGAAAATTTTCCATCTTTCATCTCAATGGAAATTCAATGGAGTGCCTATTAGGTCATTTTAGAGTCTTAGACACGTTAAAATATAGCATTTCCAACAACTTCAATAAATCTTTCATCTCTAATAGGATAATTTGTTGTGCCTTTGGGACTCTTAATTGTATATATTTTATTACTTATCAGCTTTATTACTATATGGCCATGGGCCCAACATAAACTTCTCTAGGGTTTCACATCTATATATTGAGGGTTTGCCCTCCATAGTAATTATTAAGATAACTCCATTCACTTTACATGATGTCAAAGGTTTCAAAGCTAAGGCTCTCAATACAAACGCTACTTCCCGGTTTCAAAGTTCTAGTTCTGTTTCCAACTCGGTTTGTAGTCACATAGTCACTGATTTCCAAAAACACTAACTGCAGATTTCCAGTTGTGCTTCCATTCCATATTTGCAGTTCAGAAACACTAGCTGTCATTTCCATTTCACAAATGCTCGAAGACATAAGAACAAGACAACACTTTCTACAACTGTATGCCCTTGCCTTGCTAAATATTACCATGATTCACCCCTGTCAGATAGTATAGTACCTTCAATACAAACTTATCAGTGATACACCCTTACCACATACGACCCTTGTTACACCAGAATACACCTATTACTTTCCGCAAGGAACCTAGATATGACATTTTTACCCTATTCAGGATTATGTTGCCTTTATTACTTCTGACCTAAGTCCCATGTCTATACTACGACCCTTGATTCCTACCTAGTTCCAGGAATGTGATGATAGCTCTTGCTCACCATGGAAGACAGGATTCCTTACTCATTGATGTGGCAATGAGTGAGGAGAGTTCTCTTGTAGGCTTGAATGTTCACAAATTGCTACTTAATTTATGAGTGTTATATCTTAATGTATAAAGCCTTGAGTGTGCCTTCAACTAATATTTTAGGACTTGTACTCTTCTGTATAAGTTAGCATGGTGAGTTCCTAATTCATGAACCATAACTTTCAACCAACTGAATTAGAATTACTACCAAGAATTGCTTAGTTGAATCAAATCCCATAAACTACACTTGTGTGAACTGTTTGCTAATTTCATGTAGATCTTTACAAAATTGGGGAAATAAGTAATCACATATACATATATACAGCAAACAGGAGAATGAAGTAAACCTTTTTGGAGCCAAAAATATCATCTTCATCGTCATCAAGATCCCCAAACCCCCTCTTAGTGCCTAGAATCACATCATAAAAACCAAAAAACGTAAAAAGCAAGCAATTAAACTGAATTCAATAACACTACTTGCTTTAATTTCGAGAATTATTTCAAACCTGCGACCCTCGCAGTGTTGGCTCCGCGAAAATCACCACCGAAATCGTCATCCTACAATTTCCGTTCGTCGGAAACAAATTAACTATGAATAATGTAAATACGGGAAATAGTACATTAAAATCAACAAAACAAAACCCTAGATTTTAATACTTACGTCGTCTATATGAGATCGAGATGCCATTGGTGATGACGAGACCTGAAAGTTTACTAATTTTGAAATTAGGGCTGTTTTGAGAGCCGAGGAGATATTGGGTGTTTACAAATTTCTTACCGCAAATTGCTCACAAATTCCAATTTAATAATCCTAACTTTTTAAGTAATCATCAATATTAATCTCAGCTTAGGGGGGGTATGTCTCGACATACCTCTCGGCAACCCTTCGGCGAGTTTGCGGTGACCGTGCCCCCCCCCCCCCCTCCCCACTCGGCATCCCCTCACCCCATTTTCGGCATATTGTTGCCGAGAATTCTTCCCCCTTTTCGATCGTTCAACGGTCAAAAAATAGACTGGTATCTTTTTTTTTTAATCAATTCAAATACTATATAAAGCCCACTCTATCTCATAATTTTTACACCTCTTCTTCTTCAATTTAATCACAAAAAAAACCTCTATATTTTTCTCTCAAACATGGTTCATCCTCGCCCAAAATATATAATCCCACCCGAACTTTTGACTTCATCTAGCAGTTCGAGTGGTTCAGACGAGGATGCGATGGAGTTCATGAGGAGTTGTTATCGCGTTGTCTTAGACGAAGAAGCTCGAGAGACGAATACAAGGACGAGTATTTATCGGAATCGTAGGGCAAGTCATAATCGCTTGATTGAGCTATATTTCGCTGACAAGCCACGTTTTCACGAATGTATTTTTAAAGATAGATTTCGAATGTCTAAGAATTTGTTTAATCGTATTTTGAATGACGTTGAGAGTAACTTCGAGTGGTTTACTTTTCGTTTCGACGCGAGGGGGCGTCCAAGTTTCACGACTTTACAGAAATGTACGGTAGTTATTCGTCAATTGGCAACCGGTAACGTGCCTGACGAATACGATGAATTTTTCGAAATTTCCGAAAGAACATCACGTGAATGTTTACACTACTTTTGTGATGCTATAATTAAGCTTTATAAGGATGAATTTTTGTGTTCACCGACTAGCCATGATCTTGCTCTTTTATATGAGGCCCATTTAGAAAGACATGGCCTTCCTGGCATGATTGGTAGCATCGATTGTATGCACTGGGAATGGAGAAACTGCCCAACAAAATATAGAGGACAGTATTATCGTGGTGATCATCCAAAACCAACGATAATACTAGAGGCAGTTGCGTCACAAGAAATGTGGTTTTGGCATGCTTTCTTTGGTGTCGCAGGTTCGAACAATAACATAAACGTGCTAAATCAGTCAACATTGTTCACGAACGAGTTGAAAGGTATTGCTCCGAAAGCTCCTTTTACGGTTAATGGTCGGGAATACAAACGGGGCTACTACCTTGTCGATGGTATATATCTCACTTGGTCTACTTTTGTAAAAGCGTATACACATCTATATGCAATCAAGGAGAAGAAAATGAAGAATGTGCAAGAGGCTGCAAGAAAAGACGTCGAAAGAGCGTTTCGTAGGTTAAAAGCTAAGTGACCCATAATCGATCGAAAAGCACGGCCAACAGACACAGATTTGATGGAGAATATCATGTACGCTTTTATGATACTTCACAACATGACACTGAAAGAAGAGGGCACGACTATATCACCGGTACACATTCGTGATCCTCCAGTCCAGCCGGACGACAATGAGGATGTTTATATGGAGATACGGGATAGCGAGACACACTTTCAGCTACGATTCGACATTACGGAGCACATCGCCACAAACTTCGAGGCCGAGCTAACGGAAGCAGGGCTAAACGCAAATCCTCCAACCCAGATTTGTATGTTTTTTTTAATTTGAAGAATAAATGGTGGTTGTTTATTTTTTTTTTAGGAATTTGGTAATTTTTTAATTTATTTTAGGACTTTGTAATTTTTATTTCTAAATTAATGAATATTATGTTTTTATTTTATTTTATGTAATTGTTTTTGTTTAAAAAAAACAAAAAAAAGTTTGCCTAAATCATGATTTAGGCAACCATACCCACCACCAAAACATCAATTCTACATAAATTTTCTCTCTCCTGTTGGCAGCCCATGATTGATCAGATTTATGTCTCAAATGGTTGCCTTAGGCAACCATACTCCCATCCTTTGAATATTCTTACTACTCGTCTCTAACTTTCTAATAAATTTACTCGTCTTTAACTTTCTAATAAATTTATCTTAACAGTCTATCTTTACAATCTCACTCCCTATAGTGACTCAGATTGGTAAATTGGATCAATTTGTCGTTGATCCAAGGCAAAATCTTTTGAATGTTGTACATTAAGTTTTGGGATACTTAAAAGGCACATCGGGACAAGGTATACTTTTTCCTCGTGAAGGGGGTCACAGTCTCACTGCCTACGGTGACTTAAATTGGCTCGGGTGTCCATTTACTAGAAAACCCGGATAGCTTATATAGTAAAAAGTCGATGGTTTCACTTTCTTCTGCAGAAGCTGAGTACAGGTTCCATGACAACCACTGTCAGTGAAATTTTATGGCTAAGATGACTCTTAAGCGAATTGGACGTCGCATATAATGGACCAACCCCCTTATTTTATAACAACCAAGGAGTCGGACACATTGCTAACAACCCAGTCTTCCACGAGCGAATCAAACATGTGGAGATGGATTGCTATTTCGTTCGAAAAAAGAATAGAGTCAAATGAAATCCCACCCATGCATATTGACACAAAGATGCAGATAGTTAACCTTCTCACTAAAGGACTGGGAGCACAACAGCTAAGGTTTTTATTTGACAAGTTGGGCACTAAAGACTAAGACCCCTTTTGTTTTCTATCAGAGATTTATGTCTGGATCTTAATACCACTTCTGAATGTTAAGAAGTGGTCCAGATGTCTGAAATATGAATCATTAAAGTTGTTTGTTTTTTGTAAAACATCTGAATATTAATAAACGTTTGTGTCACCATTTTACATGTTAAAATTATGCAGTTAATTTAAAAATAAATTTGTCTTAATATAAAACACTAAAAAGAAAATACATGAACAAATATAATGTTTCCAATACATCTAAGGATTCAAACTTAACTTTCCATTAATTGTGCCGCAATTTCATCTCTCAAATTTATCATATTGTTGATCTGCACTACTCCCATGTGATGGAAACTCATCATCTTCATCATTATCGTCATGATCCTCGTCACCACCATCTTCTACATTCCTATTAATAGGCATTCGAGCTTGATCGTATTCAGCGAATAGTTCATCACTTAAGCCCTCTTTTCGTAAATAGTTATGAATAATAGTGGCGGAGCTTGAGTTTTTTTTAGTGAGGTGACCGAAAGTCATGTGACCCATTTTTTTCTATCGCTATGTTTCGAGGTCTATGTTCGGATCGGCGGTCCGGTTCAGGTCAGGTCAAACAATAAAAAATATAAATCTCGAATTCGGGTCGGGTCAAACAATAAAAACTATAAATATCGAATTTGGATCGGGTCCAACAATAAAAACTATAAATGGTGAGTACCTGAATGAAGAATTATAGCTCAGCTTGACGCCTTTTAAGAGCTTTGAATTTATGAATTATGCAGTCGGAATCATCAAAGTTTTTGTCTTTCCCATAAGAAACCTAATAAACAAACCAATCAATCAATGAGTTAAAATGAAGCTAAACTAAACTAAATTAGTTTAAATTTTCATTCAACATCATCATTCAATAAATACATCAACATTCAAGCTAAACACATCAACATTCAATGAACCAATCATCAACATTCAAGCTAAATACATCAATATCAATGTTTAAATTCATTAACATTCAAGATTTAAAGTCCAACAAATACATTTATACATCAACATTCAAGCCTCATTGTCTCAAAAATACACAAACCTAAAAAAGAATTGGATTTGGGGGCTTCCCGGTCGCTCGATTGTTGCTCTTGGTGTTGCGTTGCGCCTGCTCGATATCTCACCCCGCCACTGACTTGGTCGCTGTTCTTGGTCGCTCACTTGCTCGGTCGTAGGTTGTTGCTCTTGGTGGTGCGTCGGCTCGATCGCTGCTCTTGGTCAGTTACTCAGTTGGTCACTTGAAATCATCCGAACAAACCTGAAAGAGAAGTTTTGGTCGCTGCTCTTCGCCTCTTCCCTCCCGTTCTTTTTTTTTCAAGCGGACCAAGCCCTAATGCCGAGTTCTACCTTTTATTAAATTTTTAAGGGTTTTGTAGGAGTTTATCAAAATCATTTTTAACCTCTTAAAATGTAAAACGCAACGGAATAAATTTACTTTCATGAAGTTATGTTATGTTAAAACCGATTTTAACATGCAAAGGGAAACCCAAACAAAGGATGATCCAAATATAGAGTGTATGCTATCAAACTAAAACACAACCATAGTGGGTTTTAGGTATACCTTTGTGCAACAAGGAGGTAAGAAGAAGATGAGGATCTTGAATGACGAGCTTCCAAAAGCGAAAGCCTAAAGCTTGTATACCCACGAGCTTCCAACAAATACCTTTGTTGCTAGGATTTGTCTTGAAGATTTCTTCTTTTCTCTTGGATCGATCCAAGTAAGTGAAGAACACAAGAGAGCACTAAAATCGGTTCTTGGGAGGAAGAAGTCCTTTTAGAGAGAGTCTTTTCTTGTTGTATTTATAAAACTAATCAAGTGGATGGGTTAAAAGGTGTTGGCCGAAATTTCCTAGGGAGGAGGAGAGAGAAACACCTTTTTGTGTCTTGCAAGTATCTTACATGCAAAATAATGATTGCATGCTCCTCCGAAATTACCCACCTTATTTAATTAAAGACACATCATATATATGTCTTTTATTTTATAAAGGAAAGTACCATTACTTTAATTATAAAATACCCACTAAGTTATTTAACCCATTAAATAACTTCATGATTAAACTCTCCATAATAAATCATCCATGTGAGTTATTATTATTTTCAAGTGCCATAGTTTAGAAAACTATTTTCTAAACATATCTTCAAGAGGTAATATTTATTTATGTGATCATATCATAAATAAATATCACGGGTGTTTGTCTAGCTCGTTATTGGGTATGACCCGACTTGGATCATAACGTACTAGCTACATCAATCTAACATGTGTCTTGGGTAGACCGAGTCCAACAATCTCCCACTTGCACAAGATTCATAGAGGATTGATGCAAGTAGAAAATACCGCCTAACGATGGTTTACTACCCCCATTACGTATGACGAAGTGCCATTCTATAGCAGCATCTCCTTCAAGTCCCTTACTTGAAAATGTTTTAGGTGAATTGGTCATTTATCCTTTTGTCACAGATGTCATGTTAAATCCTGCAGACACAGAGTGATCATTCTCTGGTGATTCAACTTTATTACAGGCTTTAGACATCTAACTCTCAACGAATAAGAGGGACAAATTCCATCTTGATTACATACGTCTCTAACAATCACCTAGTACTACACTTGAGTTTAGCCTTATGTACTGCCATGTTTCAGGATAGCGAAGAACTAAGTCAAAGCACAATGTTCGGTGAATATCAAGACTCAATATGTATCTCAGGTCAGAGGATACTATGATATTCGCCTTTACTCAAGATTACTTATGATCAATCACAAAGATTTCATGTAGTAAGTCTTGAGAGCGGGTCAGTCCAATATTTGTATCCCACAAATATCTATGAACTTTGGTAGCATCCACTTGCTCTATATTCACACCGTATGAGTATCCGCCAATACAAGTTCATAATAGTCTTACCTTCATATTTGTTCCCACAAATATGACCGACTACGAACGTTTAGAATAATCAACTTATTCATGGATTTAAACATGCTAAAATGGAACATTACACAATTTAAATGAAAATACCATAATCATATAAATATGTCAAAATAACAATCGTTCCGATATCCAAATACAAAACTAGATTAATTCCAATCACTAGAATATCGAAGTCCCATGGCACAAGTGTGACGCTCATGCTTTGGCCGTTCTAGGAGCTTCGTGAGTGGATCCGCAATGTTTTGATCGGTATGAACTTTGTAAATACATATCTTTCCCTTTTTAACTTCATCCCTTATGTACTTAAACTTCCGCTTAATATGTCTCGTCTTTTGATGATGACGGGGTTCTTTGATTTGAGCAATCGCACTCGTGTTATCACAAAGAATCTCTAGGGGTTCTTGAATGGTAGGAACAACCCCTAGCTCGACAATGAATATTTTCAACCATGCGGCTTCTTGCGCGGTCAAAGAAGCGGTGACGTATTCTGATTCCGTAGTGGATAATGCAACCACCTCTTGTTTTGAACTCTTCCAAGAGATGGATCCTCCATTCATAATGAAGATGTACCCCCGATTGTGATCGAGAATCATCTCGATCCGTTTGGAAACTCGCATCCGTGTAACCCTTTACTACGAGTTCCTCCTCAACGGATCCATAAATTAGAAACATATCTTTAGTACTTCTAAGATACTTCAATATGCTCTTGACAACCATTCAGTGACTTGACTGTCACCTGGATTTTGCTGGTATCTGCTTGTCATGCTTAAAGCGCATGACACGTCCGATCTAGTGCATATCATAGCATACATGATGGATCCTATAGCGGACGCATATGGGACTCCACTCATTCTATCTTGCTCATCCCTTGAGCTTGGACATGATGGATCCTATAACGGACGCATATGGGACTCCACTCATTTGAGGCGGTGTTTATGTTGTTTGATGTGGCCTCGGCTAAAAGACACATAAGTTTTGGCAAGAATCTGCCATGCATCCCTTGAAGAAGAAGCACCTGTGATGAGGGGAACTATTTAAGGCGAGAGGCTTTCGAAGAGGGCACCGAATAGTAATCGATATTGACGAAACCAAGTGGGATAGTCAGGATGTGGTTTAGTTGTGCCATTAGTGGCAAAAACAAGTTGTGGGGATGGATGAGAACCATCAATAAATTTGTGAAGATCAAGTCCATAAAGGAGAGCTTCAACTTGATTTTTTCATGCTAGGTAATTAAAGGAGGTAAATTTTAAAGTTGCGGGGAAGGTGACTATGGTAAGGTCTTTTATGGAAGGATTCAAGAGAAGGGATGACTGGTCAGACATGGATGGTGTAGAAATAGAGATGCTTTTGTTGAAAAATGATGATTTAAGAGATTGGAGTGAGGTAGGCGATGAAGGTGAAGAGGATGGAGGACTACCTTTCTCTGATACCATATGGAAAGTAAAAGTGTTTTCATTCTCTGATTGTGAGTCTACATAAATACAGATTACATAGAGTAATAGTATGAGAGATTCAAGATATTCTAACTACCTAGTTTTGACTATCTACTATACGATTTAAAATTAAATATTGAATACAATTTAAATTTGTCTTTGGCTCCTACGATATATTAATACCGCCGGAGATCATCACGAAGCCAAACTGGCAAAAAGAAATCATGCAAAACACCCCAAAATCGCTCATAATATACCCACGACAGAAATCATTTCGGGGGCTCGGACCAACGTCATCATCGCCGATCATAAAAGAAGATAACAACAGATCAGGATTATAGAAACCCTACTATAAACCGCCATGGCCATAGTCTCAAACCCTAAACTCCAGTCGCCACTGTCGTCGGAATACGACGTCGTGATATAGAGACACACCAGCGTCACCAACCATTTGAAACGGCGGGGACAACAAAAACCGACGGCAATGATAACTACGGCCAATTGATGATATAACTGGTGAGACGAAGACGTCAAAGTTCTAGTTGAGAGAGTAGCTCGAGAGGGAGCAGCCGGAAAGGCGGAGAGCACCGATGGTTTTTTTTCTCTTTTATAGAGAGAGAAAGTGTGGCTGACTGATAGAGAGAGAGAAGCAGGAGAATAGAAGATGTATATAATGAGAGTGGGTGAGAGAAATTAGTACAAACCCTCGTATACTCTTGTACCACATGTAATAAAACTTGCACAACTATTATAAAGCCATGCTAGCTTGTACCAAACACTATGAGGCTGGTACCCTTCTAATGTTTGACAACTTGTACAATACGCATATAGGGTTGCAAGTTCAATATGTTTTTGTTCATAAAGTAATATACTGAAATAGGTTTCTTAGGGACACCCCTTTTTTTATAATACATCCCTTCTATATGTGAAGGATAGGCTATCCTTCACGTATAGAAGGGGTGCTTAAAAAAGTAGTCACGTTTAGCTCCCCCCTTCACCCCTCAAAACACAAACTACTAGTTCCATGTTAGTATTATCTGGGCAGTGTCGGGTCATTTTTTTCTTTTTATCCTTCACAAACATGTACAAGATTCCGTTTGTTCAATTTATTGGTGTGACGTCGACCTCGAAGTCGTTTTGTATCGCGCACACATTTATATCAAGGGAAAAAGAGGATAACTTCACATGGGTCTTTGAACGGATCAAAGATATGATCAATGGGTGTGTGGAGCCACGCATACGTGAAGGATAAAACGAAAAAAATACATGACCTAACAATACCCAAACAATACTGACACGAAACTAGGAGTTAGTGTTTTAGTGTTTTGAAGGATAACTCTATCCTTCACGTATAGAGGGTGTATTACAAAAAAGAGAGGGGCGTCCCTATAAGAACCCTACCGAAATCGTTAAAAAGAAACAAATAATGCATTTATTTAGAAAAAGACAAAACACATAATTGTAACAGAGTGGGCTCTGTGCATATTGTCTTGCAGAAGCATGGAATTGAATAGACAATTTGGCATTTATTGATGTAAAAATGGGTCCTTTTATGTGGGTAGCACGTTGGTGCACATGGGTGTTAAGTAAAGGACTAAAGGCATCTATGGGTGTCCAAAAATGGTTAATGTGTCTCCTATGATCTCTTCTATAACGATAATAGTAACAATAACGATAGCTATAACAATAATCATAATCGTAACAATAATAATAACCATAACCGGTTATCTCTTCTATAACCATAACTGTAACAATAACAATAGCTATAACAATAACCATAACCATAACAATAATGATAACTATAATAATAACCATAACCGGTTAGTCGGTTATTGTATTGTCGGTTAACCGTAAGTTATAGGTCCCGTTTTAGTTAATTTCAGTTAAGGACATAATGTTATACTTCACATCATGAGATAAAAATGTCAAACAAAGGTGAAAAAAGCTATAAACAAACGATTAACAGAGAAGATGATGAAGGTCCGCTTACCCTTCAAACGGTTTTCATATGCAACCTCAAACGATTATTTGTTTTATTGGTAATTTGGTACACTAATGTAATGTGATTTTAACTACAAAACATACATGCCAAATATTGATAAAACACAGTCTTACATAAAACATATCTTCTAGTTATTACATGCATGAAATTCATTTATTTAGCATCATGGAATAAGCAACCACTAGAACCTTGGAGTTGCACTAACTATCAATGGGATCTTCCTATGGACAGTAATACCATATTTATCACTCATGTCCAAATCTTCATGTTTAACTCCATTTGCCAAAGCAAAATCAAACTTATACACAATATTAGCTATTGCGAGCTCGATGATAACCACACTAAGTTGGACGCCAGGACATATTCTTCGACCAGCACCAAACGGAAGCCACTCAAAATGCTGCCCTTTATAGTTGATAGAATTCGTCAAGAACCTCTCTGGCCTAAACTCTTCTGGTTCTTCCCAGAACCTAGAATCTCTTCCTATCTTCCAAATGTTGATTAGAACTTGTGTGCCAGATGGAATATCGTACCCCATTAGTTTGACATCCTTTGTTGCTATTCGAGGAAGGAGGAGTGGAACTGGAGGATGCAACCGCAAGGTTTCTTTTACGACAGCTTTCAGATATGGCATGTTCTCTAAATCTTCCTCAACAATCATAGATTTTCTTTGTGTGACTTTTGCTACTTCTTCTTGTAGTTTTTTCATTACTCTTGGGTTTCTTAGTAGCTCACTTAATACCCATTCAAGATTTGTTGATGTATTCTCAATTCCACCACCAAATACATCCTACAAATTAAGGAAATTAAACAATCTTTTATAAAAAACATAATATGTATGTTGGCTTTATCAATCAAATGTTAACATATGTACTCCAACCTTTATGGAACTTATCTAATGGAAGAGATTAAAATCCACCTAAAAATCAAACTCAAAATGATGAAACGAACACTATCATATCATCATCAAGAAGACACCACATTTAAAAAGTAATATATAGAGTTAGAAAAACTTTAATTTTATAATGTTAGTTTATGAACTTATAACCTCTTCTTTACTTTGATAAAATATTTGTTTTACTAGAAATTTAGGACAATTAACAACATATTAAATTTTTAAATACTTAATTTTATAAATAAAATTGTTTTTATAACAAAATATATCATAAAACCCAAACCACAAAAGTATATGTATAGAAATTTGAAAACCAAAATGTTTACCATGATTACTGCTTTTATTGTATCTCTGTGAAAGATAAACGGTATCTTTTCATCCTTTTGGGCATTCAATAAGATGTCAATATAGTCTTGTCCTTCACTTCTTTCATCATCCTTGCCTTTTTCCTTGTTCACATGTTCTTCAATTGCATCTTCAAGAAATTCATCTAACTTTTTGGTAGCTTCTTCAGCTTCCCCCAATAACCCACTCACCCTATCCACCCATGACAACCATGGAATATAACTCCCAATACTCAAACGAGTAAACATTCTTAAATATCTTTTTAATAAATTTATAAGCTTTACACCATCATATGTCCTCCCAATGGTCACCCTACACATAATATTCTCCGCAAACGAATCAAACAATGGACTGATATCAGTGGCGGACCCAGACTTTTCTGCAAGCTGACTGATCATAAGATTGGTCTCTTCTTCCCTGACCTTTTGGGACGACTTAACTTGTGCATTGCTTAAAAGTCGGGACGAAACAAGACTCTTCAACTGCCTCCAATCTTCCCCTTTAGCACCAAAGGCTATATCTCTACAACCATACAATAGTATGTTTAGAATAGTGGAGTTGGGCCGGCTCGCAAATGCTAAGTCTTGTGTTTTCATAATCTCTTCGGCTGCTTCAGAAGACGATGCTACAAGTGTGGGTACGCTACCAAGGTGAAGAAGCATGAGTGGACCGTATTTTTGGGACAAGGATTCTAGGGACCGATGAGGGTTCGAGCCTAGATTGTGGAGGTTTCCGATTATCGGAAGGCGTGGTGGAGAGGGTGGAGAGTTTTTCTTTGAACCGGAAAAATATGAAATCCATATGATTCGAACACATATCATCAAACTCAGAAATGGAAAGAGTGTAAAAAACAAATTAGTCTCCATGATGTTTCTAGCAGGATGGGTCTCCTCATATCTTTACAAAGTGAGGGCTTTTATATACAAAGTTGGATAATTCTATACTATATCTATAATTTAATATCAAGCTATATAATATTAATTATTAGTTCCCCTTGCTACGAATTTTGAAAAGTGACTTGAATAGTTGAACAAGTAATGGATTGTTTAGAAAAGGAAAACTATCTAGTCTTAAAAGTTGTGTAGGAGAAATGAAGAATATTTGATATATTTAATCACTAGTTAGTGTCCCGGATAAATACCCGAGGCTGTGATATAAAAAAAATTAAACGAATTAAAAGATGAAAGTTTTTTTCTAACTATTAAACGAATGATCGAATTGGAATTTAAGTTCATCAATGATGAGTTTAGAAAGTCGCGACTTTGTTTTTTGATTCGTTCACCATATTCGTTGATCAAAACCTAAGCAATATGGATCTAGTTTTGTCAGGTTTTCTTTCACGAATCCAAAGCAATTTACGGATCAAATTTTCATTGAGAAATGAAGAAGATATGATGAATCAAAGTTATGGTATTGTAAAACAAATATGGATAATTTTGTATGAAAATAATTTAATTTTTTGATTTTTAATTATAAGATCTTTCATTTTTGTAAATACCATTTATTTTTTTAATTCAAAAATCTATAAAAATGACACATAAGCTAATCCTAGGTGGCACACCTTAAATTGTGCCACCTACACATTAAAAACTTGTGTTTATTATATAGTATAGATAGATAGATTTTGAGTATAAAATTAAATATGCTAATTCCTAATTTTACTAATTTTCCTAATTTTGCTAATTTTGCTAATTTTGGACAATATTGTCCACCTATAGATCCTAGCAGCTAGAACTCTACGTGTTTATGATATTGAGAGGTATGCGGCTAAAAACGAAAAGGGACAATTAAACTTGTGTAATTGGTTGGTGTTGTATATCCGGTTAGGAAACGGTCGGATTCGGAAAATAAAATTGAAAATAAAGATAGGCAACGGGTCGATCGAGATACAGATTTCACCACTCGATTGATTCTGTTGAGCAAAACCAAACCGAAAACAAGATACAGACACACCACTTGAGTTCGATTTAGACTCCAAAGATCACCTCTCAAAGTTGCTAGATTTGAGATAGCATTGGACAGAAATTATGATCTCTCAAATCCAGAGAAAACACAATCAATATTTTTCTAAAACTTAAATTCACCGCCTTCTCAAACTTACGTACAAATGCATATATAAACTAAAAAAAAAACCATCTTGGCCACTAACCCACGTCCTATATTTCTAGATAAAATTAGAGGACAAAAGTACTACCTATAAAGCATAAAAAACAACTTGAGAAAGCATAGAAATAAACTACTATGGTGACGTGATGATAAACTCCTCAACCACCATCAAAGGGTTCCTTCCGATCCATTTCAAGCTCCAAAAACGTTAGTCCTTTTGATGCCTCCGACCCGTATTCGTTTTGTTTTCTCAAACCCGAAAGAAATGACGGCTAATTTGTTCGAAATTCTAACGGTTAATTTCCGTGTACATTTACCGCTATCAGTTGGTTATATATTGAATGAATTCTCTCTAGATCTAGACGAGTAGATATGAGATAAATTATGATTAACAAGTTTCTTAAACGGGTAAATTACGGTTTTTGTTTATATGGTTTGGCTTAAATAACAATTTTAGTTCAAAGCTTTTAATTTGATCAATATTTTTCTTGTGGTTTTTAATTTATCTCAATCAAATAAAAAAACTTAACGCCGTCTATTTTTCTGTTAATTTTTCATTAATGACCAAACTGTCCTTATAATTAAAAAAAAAACCTAAACTAAATACAAACTCAGCCACCACCACCACCGTTCCCACCACCATAACCTCTAATTCTCGTCCACCGCCACTTACAAATCGGTTCAATCTTGCCGATGGTTCCTTTAATCCGGTGACTAATTTAATTCGAAAACATCAAAACAAAGAAAAGGAACAAAATCGAAGCTTTCAAAAATCACTAGACACAAAAAAACTGAAGCTTTCAAAAATCGAAACAAAATTTGAATATGTCCTTTCCGACGTGACCACCACTATCACCTGAGCAAACACCTTGTTCAACAAAAATCGAAGCATTGACCAGTTATACTAAAATCGAACAACAAACCAAGGACCCTCGCATCGAACATCGGCAACTGCCTGATGAGTGGTATAAAAGTGCATCTTATTTGATAGTAATCACTCCCTAAACGCACCGATTGAGTCTAAAATATATATATTTTTATTCGGTTGTTGATAATTAATATGTTGTGGTGTGAATGAGGTTAATTTGGTACCATTTAGTTATACACCTATCAAAATGTCAATTTCTAATTATTTGATATTAAATATTAATTACTTGAAAAAATAAATGAAGGAATAATATATGACTTTGTATATTTGGTCGATGTCAGCAGGAGAATAAGGAAATTGGAACTCCCATTCAAACTTATATTAATTTGGAGGTGCAATGTTAATCAATTAAGCATGGAGCACGTGAGCTGTACGTGGGACTCAAATAATTCTTGTGAGGCCAATGTGAACGCATTTAAAAGGAAAGATGCAATTTGGAGGATTCGGAAACTGAAGGAGTGCATCGTGTCGCGGTAGTAGAAGAGGAAGACCCTCGCGACACGCGACGGGTCGATGTCGGCTAAAAATCGCAGATTTCGATCGGGGTCACTATTTAAACACTTTTAACTCGATTTTTAGGGTTCTAACTTCGTTTTTTCGGCCAGAGCCGACTGAGAACGAATCTCTGTTAGTTTTTCATTGTTTTTCTTAATTCTAAACAATTCTATGATGTTTGTGATGTCTGGCTAAGTCCGAGTATTACCGACGGTGAACGGTTAGCATGTTTCTAATTTCTTTTTAGTTATTCTTTGTTTGGTTTGAATCTTTAAACATAGTGACAGTGTGTGATTCATCTGAATCTTCAATTGCATATTATTTATCTTGCGTTTTGATTGCATATGTGACCCCCGCTCTCCGGACTACCTTTCATAGCATAGCTCTAGGACTATACTTAGCACTTGTGTGATCTGAATGTTTGGTTGAATTGAGTTGAACTGGATAATTGAATTGGATTAGGAATTAGCTAACCGGGATCCTGAGGTTGTCACGGTTTTAATTTATTGTTTTTCATTCGAGTTAAAATTAGTTTTCATAGAATTAATATAAACCAGTTTCAACAGCCAAGAGGCAATTTACATTTTCTGTTATTAGGTTTAAGTCATTTAGCATTTAGTGCAGTTAATCTGAGTAGTGACAGTACTTAGGTTAAGAAAATTAGAGTCGCTAATAACCACCAACTCCCCTGGATTGATACCCGACTTACCCTGTCTATAGGTAGTTAGGATTATTTGTAACGGTCACGACACCCGTTATCACTGCCGCACTGACTCGCATAATTGCCATCACCATCGTCTTCATACACACAAAGTCGAAGCTTTCAGGTGGTGTAATTTCTAGATCTACATCCTCTGTATCAAATATTGAAGATGTAGGTGGTGTTAGGGGATGATGTATCGTAGTAGTGTGGCTTCCAGGAGTAGTGTCCCACAACCAATCAAATTTTGACAACTCAAATTTGGGTTTTTTAGCTACCAATGGAGCCACACCACAAGGTATGGTAGTAGTGTGACTTGGGTGGCTTCATCCATTCCGTTTTTAAATATATTTTTTTTAATTTAAACAACTTTTAATAAAACAACTTTTATAAAATAAAAAACAACTAACATTAAGGAAATAAAACAATACAATACTTGAAATTAAAAAATAATCTAAAAAAACTTAAAACACGACTAGATTTTTTTTTTTAAAAAAAAAACAACTTAAAAGTTACACTCCCATCCGTATTCTTCCGCGATTTCTCGTTTTTGTTGAAGAACAAGTGGTAGGAATTGAGGGTCAAAATCATCGTGCGGTTTGATGAAGTACTCGAGATCACGTGTTTTTTTTCTTGTCGTTCGCGTGCTTGTTTGAACTTGACGTCCAAATTTTACCCTTGGCTCGCGTCGGAAATCTACCTTTCTTCTTTGTTTTGCCAATCACTTGGACGTCTTCATCCATCACCTCAATCTCCTCTTCTTCAACCGCAACTTCTTCTTCTTCGACTTCTTCTTCAACTTCTTCTTCGGATTCGGACTCGATTACACATCTTGGCTCTCGAAATTGTGTGTTTTGGTACATGACGTTAGATGTGGGGAATTGATGCATTTGGGAAGAATGTGGGGGATATAACTCCCCTTAAACCCCGAAACGTCCGGATAGAAGATCAACAAACGATTGTTGAGAAGGATGTGGTTGGTTAGTGTAAAAAGTCGATTGTGATTGGGGTTGAGAACCGATTATGTAAGGAACGGGTTGTGATTGTGATGGAGGATTTGCATTGGAGGTTTGACCGGTATTTCGTACCTTCGGTTAATATTTTTTGGTGGGAGCGGGGGATTTTTCGGTGAGAGCGGAGGATTTTTTTCTTTGCTTTATTCATGGCGAAAGTTGTAGAAGATAGGTGAAAGAAGAAGATAAAATATGGTAGTATTTATAGTGGTCATTGGTAAAAAAAAATTACAAAAAAAGAGAGAAATTGGCTAGTAGCCAACGGCTACCAGCCGTTGGAATGCAATGGACAAAAAAACAGTCACATTTTGACCGGCTTCGGGTGGCTTCTCCAAACCACAAAATTCAAAAAATTGAGCCGCATCCCATGAAGCCTTGTAACACGGTATGGTTGCCCTGGGAGAGTGTTACGGAGTTAAGAAAGTACAGGGACCTAGATGTCATTTTGTAATAGTTGTAATGGTTGTTACAAGTTAGTTGGTCATTTCTGATAGTTGAGGGTTTGATTTGTAAATTTGTAAAAACAATATAACCGGGCCGGCAACGGCATTACCGACGTGAAATGAAAGATAACAAATTTCCCTCTCAACCTATATTTTGTTCAATCCAATAACGGTTGGTCCAATCTCGAATTCCTTTCTCTGATTCTAGGAATTCCGATCACCAATCGAGTTTGATCATCACAAGATCTCAAGCTCACTAATTCAATTTGCATCATTAGTATCAGAGCGGTAGCTCTGTGGCCTGTGGTTACTCGATTTCGATCAAATTGCAACAATGACGAGGAGGCAACCAATCCTTACTATTGAAGAAGGCGGCAGCGACAAGAATGATCCCGATGGCGATTCCAATCTTAGTGGTCGTGTCAATGCACATGCAAAGGCGCTGGAAGCAATTCAAGAATTCATGGCTTCAATGACTCTTCAAATGAGTCAGATGCTGGCTACGGCGGGAAGCAGAAGCATTTATAGATCGGAAGGCGATTCTGGTTATAATGTGGCGGCGAGGTTAACAAAAATTGAATTTCCGAAATTTAGGGGAGAAGAGCTGACTTAATGGCTGTTCAAGGTGGAACAATTCTTCCTATTGGATAAGGTGAGTGATGAAACTAAGGTGAAATTAGCAGCAATTCATTTTGAGAATAAAGCCTTGCAGTGGTACCAAGCTTTTGTAAAGGAGAAAGGGGGTCAAGGAGTTAAATGGGATGAGTTGGTGGAAGCTTTGAAAGTAAGATTTGGCAAGGTATATGATGATCCAATGACTGATTTGAAGAATCTTAGACAAGTGGGATCTGTTCAGGATTATCATGACTCATTTGATGCATTATTGAGTAGGTTAAATTTGCCTGTAGAGTATGCATTAAGCTGTTTTTTGGCAGGATTGGAAGAGCACATACAGTTGCAAGTGAAAATGTTCCACCCTAAGAACATTCAAGAGGCCTGTGGACTAGCCAAGTTGCAGGAGGCTGCTTTGAAATTCACTAAGGCAAAGACAGGTAGTTCTGCTATACTTCCTACTCCTAATACCAAGGCTGTTGTACCATTTAATTTAATAAGAGTTTTAATAAGGATTTCAAGAAACCAGTGAATTTTAAGAAAACACTAACTCGGGCTGAGTTGAATGATAAAAGAAGTAAGGGATTATGCTATTTCTGTGATGAGAGGTACAATAGAGATCATATATGTAAGGGCAAGAAACCTCAATTGTATCATATTGAGGTTGAATGTGTAGAGGTGGACTCTGAGAGGAGGAGGAGGATTTGGATAAAGATACCTTAGAATGTGCTCAAATATCAATGCATGTTGTGGAAGGCAGTGATGTATATCAAGCATTGAGAGTGATTGGGCATTGCAGAAAAGTGGAGTTGCAAGTCTTGATGGATACAGGTAGCTCTCACAACTTTATTGATTCAAATGTAGTGAATAAGCTGGGTTGTAAATTGATTTCTAAACCAACAATGCTAGTTAAAGTAGCTAATGGTGATACTATGGTATGTGATTAGATGGTAGAAAATTTTGAATAGAAGATGCAGTCCATGAATTTTAAGGCTGACTTATATGTGATGCCTCTGGGTGGTTGTGATATAGTGTTGGGGGTCCAATGGTTTACAGATTTGGGCTGTATAAAGTTGAATTACTTGGATAGAACTATTGAGTTTAAAATGGGGGGACATAAGGTCATATTAAGGGGGCAACAATCTAAATAAGTTGCAGTTGTAGGCAAGAATGGGTTAAAGAAAATGGGTCAGCAGAGGGGTGAATTTTCAATGATACAAGTATTGTCTATTGAGGGTAAACCTACTTCTAGTACTGTTGTATTACAAGATAAAGCATATAAGGGGCCACAGGAGTTAGAATTACTACAGGTTTTGGAGGAATATGCTGATGTGTTTAAGGATCTTCAAGGATTACCTCGTTTGAGAGATTATTTTGATCACAGAATTCCTTTGAAGGGGGGTACTGAAGGAATCAATTTGAGGCCTTATAGATATCCTACTATGCAAAAGGATGTTATAGAGTCTATGACAAAGGAATTGCTGGAGCAGGGGGTCATCAGGTACAACAATAGTTCCTTTGCTTTACCTGTAGTATTGGTAAAAAAGAAAGATAATACTTGGAGAATGTGTGTTGATTACAGAAAACTAAACCAGGCTACAATACCAGATAGGTTTCCAATTCCTCTAGTTGAAGATTTACTTGATGAATTGTATGGAACTGCTTATTTTTCCAAATTGGACCTTAAATCTGGGTATCACCAGATCAGAATGGACCCAAAAGATGTGCACAAGACTACTTTTAAAACCCATAATGGACATTATGAGTTTTTGGTCATGCCTTTTGGTTTGACCAATGCCCCTTCCACATTTCAAGGGTTGATGAATCACATCTTTAAAGATTTTTTGAGGAAGTTTGTTTTGGTTTTTTTTATGATATTATGTTCTATAGTTCTAGCTGGAAAGACCATTTAGAGCATTTAAAGCAAGTTTTTGTGGTCATGAGGCAACATAAGTTGGTGGCTAAGAGGAGCAAATGGTCTTTTGGAGCTCAGCAACTAGAGTATGTGGGTCACTTGATAGGGGTGCAGGGGGTGGCTACGGATCCAAAAAAAATCAAAGTTATTCAAGAATGGCCTACTCCTACTAATGTGAAGGCTTTAAGAGGTTTTTTTGGGGCTAACTGGCTATTACAGAAAAGTTTGTTAAGGATTATGGTAAGATAGCCAGGCCTTTAACTGAATTAACTAAAAAAGATTCTCTTAAATGGTCTGTCTCTGCTCAACATGCTTTTGAGGAATTGAAGGCAGCAATGGTGTCACGTCCAGTACTGGCTTTACCTAATTTTCAAGAAACTTTTGTGTTGGAAACTGATGCTTCAGGTTTTGGTATTGGGGCAGTTTTAATGCAGAATGGGCATCCTATTGCATACTTAAGTAAGGCTCTATCTTCAAAAAATTTACTGTTATCTACTTATGACAGGGAGATGTTAGCTATTATACATGCTGTAAAGAAATGGCAGCACTATTTGGCTAATTCTCACTTTGTTATTAAGACTGATCAACACAGTTTGAAGTTTATGATGGACAGTAAGGTTTCCACTCCCTTTCAGCAGAAATGGATAGCCAAACTCATGGGATTCAATTTTGATATTGTGTATAAAGAAGGATCTGCAAATAAGGCAGCTGGTGCCTTATCTAGAGTTACTCATGGAAAAGTTTTGCAGGCTGTTACCTCTTGTGTACATTCTAATATGTGGGCAGCAATTAAGTCATCATGGTCCACTGATGCAAGTATGGTTGTACTTATTCAAGACTTGCAAAAGGATGCCAATTCACACCCTCAGTATGTATGGTCTAATGGGGAATTAAGGAGAAGGGGCAGGTTGGTAGTGGGCAATGATCCTGATCTTAAAACTAGTATCTTCAAATGGTTGCATGATTCGGCTATTGGTGGACACTCTGGCTCTCAGGTTACTGCTGAGAGAATTGCTAAATTGTTCTATTGGCCTAAGATGAGACAAGAAGTGGCCGCTTATGTTAAGAATTGTGGGGTATGCCAACACTGTAAGACATATAATGCTGCTTACCCTGGTCTTTTATAGTAGCTCAGCTGTTCATGGATCACATTTTTAAGTTGCATGGATTGGACAGGTCCATAGTTTCTGATAGAGATAAGGTGTTTATCGGTCACTTTTGGCAGGAACTGATGAGGTTACAAGGAATTGATTTAAAGATGTCTAGTTCTTTCCATCCTCAAACCGATGGTCAGACATAAGTGGTGAATAGGTGTTTGGAATGCTACCTCAGGTGTATGTGCTTTTATCATCCTAAGGATTGGAGTAAATGGCTTCCATTGGCTGAATATTGGTATAATACATCCTATCATTCTGCTATTAAGTGTTCTCCATTTGAAATTGTATATGGACAGATTCCTCCTATCCATTTACCTTATTTAGCTGGGGAAAGCACTAATGATACAGTGGACATAAGTTTATTGGCAAGGGAAGAAGTTATCAAGATTTTAAAGTTTAATCTTCAACAGGCTCAAACTGAATGAAACAACAAGCTGACAATCACAGGTCAGAGAGGGAGTTTCAGTTGGGGATTGGGTGTTTCTGAAGCTAGTTCCTTATAGACAAATGTCTGTGGTACCCAGGGAGAATCAGAAGCTAGCAGCAAAATATTATGGGCCTTATTGTGTTGTAGCTAAGGTGGGCTCAGTGGCTTATACCCTGCAGTTTCCTGCCAGTTCTTTAATCCACCCTACAGTTCATGTTTCCATGATGAAGAAATATCATGGCCCTTTGCCTCCATCTACTTGTACTACTCCTGATGGTATGCCACAGTTAGCCAAGGAACCTGATTTTGTGGTAGATAAGAAGATTACTAAAAGAAATAACAGAATGTTGGTACATTGGCTGGTTAAATGGAAAGATTTGGCAGTTGAAGACTCCACTTGGGAAGAAGCAGAGGTGATTATGGCCAGATTTCCTCAATTTGATCCTTGGGGTCAAGGATCTTCATAAGGAGAGGGTATTGTTACGGAGTTAAGAAAGTACAGGGACCTAGATGTCATTTTGTAATAGTTGTAATGGTTGTTACAAGTTAGTTGGTCATTTCTGATAGTTGAGGGTTTGATTTGTAAATTTGTAAAAACAATATAACCGGGCCGGCAACGGTATTACCGGCGTGAAATGAAAGATAACAAATTTCCCTCTCAACCTATATTATGTTCAATCCAATAACGGTTGGTCCAATCTCGAATTCCTTTCTCTGATTCCAGGAATTCTGATCACCAATCGAGTTTGATCATCGCAAGATCTCAAGCTCACTAATTCAATTTGCATCAGAGAGCCGTTGAACCGCTATGCGGTTTGTGTTTGGAACCGGGACGATACCGTCTCCCCTTAGTATTCTGATTAGGGTTGTATCCAAGAGTTTTTGGAAAAATTAGGCTTGATTTGTTTCTTGATATGGAGAAAAATTAGTGCTTGATTCATAGGGAGCTGGAGCTGAATTAACAGTCGAAGCCTCAACATAATCAATTTGAGTCTGATAAAAATATATGTTCAAAGTGTATTGAAAGCCTTGCCGTTGAGGGAAATGGAGTCAGGTAGACCAAAACTTATTTGAGATGAGAAGATCAAACAAGATCTGATAGACTTGAACATCTTTAAGGACATACCTCCACATGACCACGATCACTGATTAACGAGTTACTTAGTTTCTCAGCATCCTCTTTTCCCTCTTCTATCTCCTCATAGCGGAATAGGATGGACCGATGCTTGGTTGAGATCTAGTTGTCATATTTGTTATTTTACAAACCAAGACCCAAATGTGGATAAAGTTGTGAAAGGAACAAAGCCGAGGAAAACTTAACAATATTTTGCGGGTTGCAACTATTCTGAGCCGTTTGGAGAAGATTGGAATTATGAGTCGTGGATCCATATCGAAGCTATTGTTTAAGTTTTTATTATTTAGTTTATTTTAGTCTGAGCTTCCATTATCTTTTGTGACGCCCACTCCCAGACTTGGCACTAGGAGGGGTCACGAATCGGATTTACTCATGAACACAAGGTATCAACAGAGATATTAAGCAGCGGAAATTTAAAACTTTTATTTATATAAGCCAAGTACTAAAGTAAGAGAGATATTGTACATAATTATAACTAATTATAAATACGAAATCTATAACTAAGCCAGCTTGCCAGAAATCCTTCCTTGATAGTTTTCCCGATTATCCCGTCCTCACAAGATCCGTGCCTTTACTTCTAAACGTCTCTGCAGAACCTAGCATACATACTTTTAAAAAGTCAGCTTAAGCTGGTGAGTTCTACCGTTTAGTTCAAAACCGTTAAAGTGTTTACCTGGTTTTCACAACATACATTTATAAATCACATATAAATTCTAACACGTATGTACTATGATAATATATCTTATCATCTTAACCATGACCCTAGGCTAAACTTCTAGGTCACTATATTCAACCAACTATTTTGGTTCTCCATGAAGAGTCCGCCCGCCACTGCACACTCCGTCCCATCTCGAAGGATAGTTATTACAACGGCCCAATGCAGCTCCGTCCGTACACGGTTCCCTAAGCCACCACTATGGGGAAGCAGCGTCTCCTCATTCTTCATCTCCTTCGAAAGGTTCGCCCGCCACTGCAATCGTCATCCTACCTTTTTCGTAAGATAGCTTTTGCGATGTCCGACTGCCGCTCCGTCCGTACACGGTTCCCTAAGCCACCACTATGGGGAAGCAGCGACCCTTCGTCTTTAGTAGCAACACATGCTCTAACTCTAATAAGTCATATTAGCAACTCATGCTTCAACTCTATTAGGTTCTAGTAGCAACTCATGCTTTATCCCTATTAGGTCATTTTCTCATCTTAATGACTTATTATCCGATCGTATATATTAACTACTCCTAATTAAATAACCAGATGCTTTAGGTTTGTTATTAAACAGTGATAAGGCATTCATATACTGCAACAAATGGACATTCCCCAATTTACTGTTAGTGTATGTATACAGGATGTACCAGCGGCGTATCCTCCACACTTCCAATATACCGGGTAACTTATACTACTATGTATATATATAGGATGTACCAGCGGCGTATCCACCACATATTAATATAAGCAAATGCATCACTTGTTCTCATATAATCATACATATTCACTAAATGTTTACTAACAATTCCCTAGTCACTTGGCTACTTAATTTCAAAGCAAGCATATACACATCACATTATAATCAACATAATTACATAACACGTATAAGCAATTTAATAACAATTTCATCATATAACACGTATATATCAAGTCACAATTATCTTGAATATATGTTCACAAGTATTGTATGTATACTAGCCCGAAAACATTTAAAAACATTTAAAACATTTAAAAGTGGGCTCATAGAACTCACCTGATATCTTTAAGTGATTATTCAGACAGAACCTTCGCTATGGTCCACAATTAACCTAATCGCGCATCGGATTGCGTTAATGCAAAGTCATTATAAATAATACCTATATCCTATTATCCTAATAATACTTTATTAGGGTTTATCTCTTTTAAGGTCAAAATGACCAAAATGCCCTTATAGGCATAATAACCTTTTTATTGATAATATGAAGACGCGCATTCCTATAAGTAGACACTCACTCCGGGATCGCCCAGTGTTGGGATGCCATTGCCCAGATGGGATGGCGACACCCCCGCTATTGCCAGAAACCCCAGTGTACAGGTGCCTACCCTTCCGGTCCGCGCGAACTTCTAATATCCGATTAACTCGGTATTTTAAATACTTGATTATATAGCCAATTTATTTTCATATATTCTTATTATATAAATATGTTATAAGACCAAAAATCAAGTACCCA
>JBCNJP010000012.1:5242693-5329986 GCA_039602395.1 Deinandra increscens subsp. villosa | reverse complement strand
TCTGCAGAAGAAAGTGAAACCATCGACTTTTTACTATATAAGCTATCCGGGTTTTCTAGTAAATGGACACCCGAGCCAATTTAAGTCACCGTAGGCAGTGAGACTGTGACCCCCTTCACGAGGAAAAAGTATACCTTGTCCCGATGTGCCTTTTAAGTATCCCAAAACTTAATGTACAACATTCAAAAGATTTTGCCTTGGATCAACGACAAATTGATCCAATTTACCAATCTGAGTCACTATAGGGAGTGAGATTGTAAAGATAGACTGTTAAGATAAATTTATTAGAAAGTTAAAGACGAGTAAATTTATTAGAAAGTTAGAGACGAGTAGTAAGAATATTCAAAGGATGGGAGTATGGTTGCCTAAGGCAACCATTTGAGACATAAATCTGATCAATCATGGGCTGCCAACAGGAGAGAGAAAATTTATGTAGAATTGATGTTTTGGTGGTGGGTATGGTTGCCTAAATCATGATTTAGGCAAACTTTTTTTTGTTTTTTTTAAACAAAAACAATTACATAAAATAAAATAAAAACATAATATTCATTAATTTAGAAATAAAAATTACAAAGTCCTAAAATAAATTAAAAAATTACCAAATTCCTAAAAAAAAAATAAACAACCACCATTTATTCTTCAAATTAAAAAAAAACATACAAATCTAGGTTGGAGGATTTGCGTTTAGCCCTGCTTCCGTTAGCTCGGCCTCGAAGTTTGTGGCGATGTGCTCCGTAATGTCGAATCGTAGCTGAAAGTGTGTCTCGCTATCCCGTATCTCCATATAAACATCCTCATTGTCGTCCGGCTGGACTGGAGGATCACGAATGTGTACCGGTGATATAGTCGTGCCCTCTTCTTTCAGTGTCATGTTGTGAAGTATCATACAAGCGTACATGATATTCTCCATCAAATCTGTGTCTGTTGGCCGTGCTTTTCGATCGATTATGGGCCACTTAGCTTTTAACCTACGAAACGCTCTTTCGACGTCTTTTCTTGCAGCCTCTTGCACATTCTTCATTTTCTTCTCCTTGATTGCATATAGATGTGTATACGCTTTTACAAAAGTAGACCAAGTGAGATATATACCATCGACAAGGTAGTAGCCCCGTTTGTATTCCCGACCATTAACCGTAAAAGGAGCTTTCGGAGCAATACCTTTCAACTCGTTCGTGAACAATGTTGACTGATTTAGCACGTTTATGTTATTGTTCGAACCTGCGACACCAAAGAAAGCATGCCAAAACCACATTTCTTGTGACGCAACTGCCTCTAGTATTATCGTTGGTTTTGGATGATCACCACGATAATACTGTCCTCTATATTTTGTTGGGCAGTTTCTCCATTCCCAGTGCATACAATCGATGCTACCAATCATGCCAGGAAGGCCATGTCTTTCTAAATGGGCCTCATATAAAAGAGCAAGATCATGGCTAGTCGGTGAACACAAAAATTCATCCTTATAAAGCTTAATTATAGCATCACAAAAGTAGTGTAAACATTCACGTGATGTTCTTTCGGAAATTTCGAAAAATTCATCGTATTCGTCAGGCACGTTACCGGTTGCCAATTGACGAATAACTACCGTACATTTCTGTAAAGTCGTGAAACTTGGACGCCCCCTCGCGTCGAAACGAAAAGTAAACCACTCGAAGTTACTCTCAACGTCATTCAAAATACGATTAAACAAATTCTTAGACATTCGAAATCTATCTTTAAAAATACATTCGTGAAAACGTGGCTCGTCAGCGAAATATAGCTCAATCAAGCGATTATGACTTGCCCTACGATTCCGATAAATACTCGTCCTTGTATTCGTCTCTCGAGCTTCTTCGTCTAAGACAACGCGATAACAACTCCTCATGAACTCCATCGCATCCTCGTCTGAACCACTCGAACTGCTAGATGAAGTCAAAAGTTCGGGTGGGATTATATATTTTGGGCGAGGATGAACCATGTTTGAGAGAAAAATATAGAGGTTTTTTTTGTGATTAAATTGAAGAAGAAGAGGTGTAAAAATTATGAGATAGAGTGGGCTTTATATAGTATTTGAATTGATTAAAAAAAAAAGATACCAGTCTATTTTTTGACCGTTGAACGATCGAAAAGGGGGAAGAATTCTCGGCAACAATATGCCGAAAATGGGGTGAGGGGATGCCGAGTGGGGAGGGGGGGGGGGGGGGGCACGGTCACCGCAAACTCGCCGAAGGGTTGCCGAGAGGTATGCCGAGACATACCCCCCTAAGCTGAGATTAATATTGATGATTACTTAAAAAGTTAGGATTATTAAATTGGAATTTGTGAGCAATTTGCGGTAAGAAATTTGTAAACACCCAATATCTCCTCGGCTCTCAAAACAGCCCTAATTTCAAAATTAGTAAACTTTCAGGTCTCGTCATCACCAATGGCATCTCGATCTCATATAGACGACGTAAGTATTAAAATCTAGGGTTTTGTTTTGTTGATTTTAATGTACTATTTCCCGTATTTACATTATTCATAGTTAATTTGTTTCCGACGAACGGAAATTGTAGGATGACGATTTCGGTGGTGATTTTCGCGGAGCCAACACTGCGAGGGTCGCAGGTTTGAAATAATTCTCGAAATTAAAGCAAGTAGTGTTATTGAATTCAGTTTAATTGCTTGCTTTTTACGTTTTTTGGTTTTTATGATGTGATTCTAGGCACTAAGAGGGGGTTTGGGGATCTTGATGACGATGAAGATGATATTTTTGGCTCCAAAAAGGTTTACTTCATTCTCCTGTTTGCTGTATATATGTATATGTGATTACTTATTTCCCCAATTTTGTAAAGATCTACATGAAATTAGCAAACAGTTCACACAAGTGTAGTTTATGGGATTTGATTCAACTAAGCAATTCTTGGTAGTAATTCTAATTCAGTTGGTTGAAAGTTATGGTTCATGAATTAGGAACTCACCATGCTAACTTATACAGAAGAGTACAAGTCCTAAAATATTAGTTGAAGGCACACTCAAGGCTTTATACATTAAGATATAACACTCATAAATTAAGTAGCAATTTGTGAACATTCAAGCCTACAAGAGAACTCTCCTCACTCATTGCCACATCAATGAGTAAGGAATCCTGTCTTCCATGGTGAGCAAGAGCTATCATCACATTCCTGGAACTAGGTAGGAATCAAGGGTCGTAGTATAGACATGGGACTTAGGTCAGAAGTAATAAAGGCAACATAATCCTGAATAGGGTAAAAATGTCATATCTAGGTTCCTTGCGGAAAGTAATAGGTGTATTCTGGTGTAACAAGGGTCGTATGTGGTAAGGGTGTATCACTGATAAGTTTGTATTGAAGGTACTATACTATCTGACAGGGGTGAATCATGGTAATATTTAGCAAGGCAAGGGCATACAGTTGTAGAAAGTGTTGTCTTGTTCTTATGTCTTCGAGCATTTGTGAAATGGAAATGACAGCTAGTGTTTCTGAACTGCAAATATGGAATGGAAGCACAACTGGAAATCTGCAGTTAGTGTTTTTGGAAATCAGTGACTATGTGACTACAAACCGAGTTGGAAACAGAACTAGAACTTTGAAACCGGGAAGTAGCGTTTGTATTGAGAGCCTTAGCTTTGAAACCTTTGACATCATGTAAAGTGAATGGAGTTATCTTAATAATTACTATGGAGGGCAAACCCTCAATATATAGATGTGAAACCCTAGAGAAGTTTATGTTGGGCCCATGGCCATATAGTAATAAAGCTGATAAGTAATAAAATATATACAATTAAGAGTCCCAAAGGCACAACAAATTATCCTATTAGAGATGAAAGATTTATTGAAGTTGTTGGAAATGCTATATTTTAACGTGTCTAAGACTCTAAAATGACCTAATAGGCACTCCATTGAATTTCCATTGAGATGAAAGATGGAAAATTTTCAATAGTATTTGCTAATTTATGCTCAAACATTTATTAATAGTTGGTCCTCTGGGGCAAATGGTATCAAGTCATCTACTTTTAAGTTTATGTTATGTTTTTAAAACAACAGAATATAAGATATCGGGAATACTTGATGAAGATGCTTTATGCTGTTTTCTGTTTAAAGTATTCTGGATACTTCTCACTTCTCATATAATGTCTGCCTCCTATTTATATAGTTCTCATTCCTTTTGAAAATCATCTACAACATGAAATTTTTCTTCTTTCTATAGTATATTCATTATTAACACATACTGGCATGTTTCTGTGCTTGTTGACCAAATAAATATTTATAGTGGTGACAATATGTTTCTCTAAATTGTACCTTCTGACAAGTAATGCATCTACACAGGCCTTGTTTGGCAAGTGTAGTTTTCTTTTTGTTTGTTTACATGAATAAAAAGAAAACTAGATAGAAAACTGGTGTTTTGCTGTTATAAACATGTTAAATTTATTTTTGTTGTTTTTCACATGCTAAAAGACATATTTACAACTACAAGATAAATAACATTGACTATTTGGTTTTGATGAAGTTGAACTTTCAAACCCAGGGAAACACTATTTTAACTTTCCATTTCAAATTCTCATCGACATGTTTACAAGATAAATAAAGTTGAGTACTTGGTTTTGATGAAGTTGAACTTTCAAACCCAGTGAAAGACTATTTCTACTTTCCATTTCAAATTTTCATCAAATAAATAGTTTTGCCAAACATGTTGCACTGTTATCAAATAAATTATAAGTCTGTTATGTTACCAAAGAAAATGTAGGTGTTATAAACATAGTTTCACATAT
This sequence comes from Deinandra increscens subsp. villosa, assembly GCA_039602395.1. Taxonomy (NCBI): domain Eukaryota; kingdom Viridiplantae; phylum Streptophyta; class Magnoliopsida; order Asterales; family Asteraceae; genus Deinandra; species Deinandra increscens. The sequence continues at coordinate 5,325,236 of JBCNJP010000012.1, read as the reverse complement.
TGCAGTTTATTTATTTATTTTCCTGTATCATTTTAATCATCAATGTGATATTTGCTATTACTTTCTTCGCATCTTAGGCTAACATTAAAGTAGAAGAAACCGCACCAGGTGTGGCAACTGGGATGATTTTATCCCTTCGCGAAAGGTAACATAAGCTGATTCTTCTTAGAAATCTAGTTTACGATCTTTTCTTAATTCTCCAACTTTAGTTAAAGCTTAATTCCATTTTGCATGCTACCTTTGTTATATTTTGCAGTCTCCAGAGCTGTAAAGATACACTTGTAACATGCCAAGTATGTATTAACTTATTATTATCATATCTTTGTTACTTTCACGCCTTTCATTATTATGCAATAAGTTACTTTTAATCTGAAATGGTCCCTTTTTGTTTTAATCTTTAACTAGTTAATTGGCTAAAATAAAAAAGTAGCTTACGAGGAAGCATTATGTTGCTAAAAGTGTAGCACACTAGTCATTATAATGAAATTCAAGAAATTTTGAACAAAAGTCCAAACTTATTTAGTATACTAAATCATATTATTTTAAAGGGTGACTAATTGAATAAAAGAGTTTTTAATCGTATTTGACACACTAGATATTTATGTAAAGTTTAAAAGTTTGGACAAAAAGTGTTTCCGGTCAACCTGACCCGTACCAAAGAGGTTTCTGTTTTATCCTGTTATCAACCTATCCATTTTCCATGACTATGACTTAGTAATGTAATCCTTTAAAGGTAATCAGCATTACGTTGCATGGCTGTCTTATTTTGCTTGTGATAATGATTTTGATGATAGTCAGAGCTTGAAGACGCAAAATTAGAAGTTCAGAAGTGGCATATTGCGTTTCAGAAGGAATCCTTTATTCCTTCAGGCTCATCAGTTGGTTGGTTTCTTGATTGTATTGCTTTAGCCCTTATAAGATAATAGATATACTTCTTCCACTAAACATTGGTGTCATTAAATAAGGATTTGCTGCTCTTCTTGCTATCCTTGCAGAACCCAGAATCGTTGTCCATTACCTCCAAGACTTAAAATCTTCCGAGGAATCACTTCGAGAGCAGGTTTGTTGTCAGAAATTTACTATAGGGTCATATGGAGTTATGGACTATGTTTTTGTTACTAATGGTTCAAAAAAAAAAAAAAAAGCTAGAAAGAAAGCTAGTCAAATGGACCGGCTGTGTCAAAAGGGTTCAGAGTCGACCAAATTGAATTTCATTGCATGAAACCCCTTCATTTTATTTTCATAAAGAAAAGATTATTTTTAAAGTAATATAAAATTTTGCTCATATCTGAAAATAACAGTAAAAATGCTGTATGGAAAGGGTTTGCAGGCCAACCTAACCTGTACAACAATGTACCCTTTATGACATGTTACCAGCCCACTCATTTTGCCACCTCTACTTTCTGATGGAAGGTTAAAACCAATCTTATATTGACCATGTTTGTTGTATTATTGTGATCAGATAGAAAAGGCAAAGAAAAAAGAAGCTGCATTTATAGTAACCATTGCAAAACGAGAGCTGGAAATAGCCGATCTAAAGGTGATTTTTTTTTCCTCCATTATATACATTTTTTGCTTCTTTGCTTCATATTTATATCAAATAAATATCTGTTGTCAGACTTATGTGCACTGCCTTGGTTCTTTATAGCTGGTCTTGAATTAGTTTTATATTACTTTATTAGATTTCAGTACAATTTACATGGATTTTAAAGCTTTCTACTTGCATTAAGTAAAAAAAATCACCATAAAAGTCTGATATCATAAAGTATTTGTAGTTGAGGAAATAGAAAATCTTTATATGCATGCGAACTGATGAAATTTGCTTTAAAATGCTTTAGTCCGCAGTTCGGGATTTAAGATCGCAACTCAAGCCTCTATCTATGCAGGTACAACACTATCTTCTCTCTCCCCCCCCCCTCTCTCTCTCTCTCTCTCTCTCTACTTTCTTGTGAACCAATTCCAGAATATTTGTATTTGATCTCTTAATGAAAAAGTTATCTAAACCATTTTGATGATACTCTGTATAAGTTTCTTACAGGTGCCAGTTTTGACCCATTTACTTATGAATGGATTAATTTGGATTGTGTTTTATTTGAAATAGGTCAAATCAAAATTTTCAAACAGGTTGAAAGTTATTATGTTGTGTTTGTAGTCATATGTAATGCATTAATTGTCTATAAGTTCTTTTAAAATGTACGGAATAACGGAAAGGTGCTAGTGGGTCTGGCTCAACATGTACTAAAAGTTACCAATTTTGACCCTTACTCGACTTGCTGAAATTTTGACTTTTAACTTTCCTGCTACATCACCAAATACAGACAAGATGCACACATCATGTTTGTGCAGGATCAAGACATGCTCAGATAACTTGGCGATCAAAGAGCTTCTTTTTTGTTTTTGTGACATTAGACATAGCATTTACCATATAAAAACTATTTATTTTTTAATGCATGTTACAGTGTTTAATGTATCTTTAAAGTTCGAGCAGTTTAACTTGCAAAATATGTCATTTGGTTTTAGAATTTACAAACTCACAATGTAGCCCTTTTACATTGTATCTTAAGCTCACGCAGAATAAGTTAACTGTTTCTAGGTACCTAGGGTATAATGATAAATTCTTAAATTTTTGCATTGACCTGCCTTATTTTTCATAACTATACTTAGGGTTTTAGTTGTATCTGTCCACTTTTTAGGACACTTTTTAATAGTCTTTTCCATCTTTTATGATCGAATTTCATCTTTTAATATTTTCTATGCAGGCAAGAAGGTTATTACTTGATCCTGCAATTCACGAGGAGTTTATGCGATTGAAGGTAATGAGATTGTTAAATCCTGAACATTTAATATATCGCTTTAACTATGCTATGCTTAGCTTCCACACACTAGAGGTTGCAAAAATGGTGGGTTGGCTAACCAGTCAAAAAGGGCAATTTTTTGTTTGGGTCAAAAAGGGTTGGTTTACGCCCACACTTTTTGTCTATGATCTGTAGATTCTTTTTCACAAATAGTTAAGTGTGTCAAAATTCGATCACAAAAGCTGTATTACTTCAGTAATAATCTAGTTTTTTATGGAATGATTTAGAAGGTTTCGTGCATTAAAAATAAACATTGGGCTACTTTCAACCTATTTGACTTGTTCTCATTTTAGTTTTACCCATTTGAAATAAAGCATAACCTGAGTTGACCGATTCAAATTGGGTCAACTGTCAACACAGGTCATGACGGTAACCAAGCTACTGCATACCATGGCAAAACAGAACCCTGCATGCTGTCCTTGTCTCATCAATTTGTTCACTAGTTCATGTTTAGATTTATGGAACCATTAAAAGCAGTTATACAGACACATGACTATCAGATATAGCATGTTCCAGTTAAGCACTTTTTAAGCATGCCTACACTTTTAAGCACTTTTAATGTCTAATTTTATAAAGTAGAGCAAACAACACGCCAACTAAAATACGTATAGCCAAAAGTTTAAAAATATGCATGTAACTATAATGTTCTTAAAATCAAAGCAATTTTGCGTTAGTGTGATAATATATTTAGGGCATATTATGGACTATTACTTGACCTTCTCGGCATCTTTTTATACATTCTACTAAAAACACATTCATTCACAATTTCAGAATTTGGTAGAGGAGAAGGATAAAAAGGTGAAGGAGCTGCAAGATAATGTTGCTGCTGTCAATTTCACTCCACAAAGCAAAATGGGGAAGATGCTAATGGCGAAATGCAGGACCCTGCAAAAAGAAAACGAGGAGATAGGAAACCAAGCCAAGGAAGGAAAGGTCAGTGAGATTTTCAAACCAAAATAGCCCTACAAATTTTTTGTTGAATTCACACATGTTGTTTATGCATGATGAAATCCCTAGACTTCTAAAGTTTCCAAATAAAAGTCCTTTTTATCAAGTATGGTACTATGGTGACCTAATCCTCCATAAAAAGGCCCATTTTTGTAAAATTCTGAGTAGTCCAGGGATTTAATCATGTAAAAAGGACTTTCATTTTACTAGTAAAGTGCCTCGGGCTTTATTGTTAAGGTTTAAAAGCCAAGTGTTTTAATCATGCAAAAATCAAATCCGCGGTCCTGTGTTCTTGGAGAGGTGGAAATTTTGACTAGTTTCGTACGAATGGGTTGATGTGGGATGTGTTTTATCTCAAACGTGTCAAACAGAAAAAAATTGCTAAAGAAGAACATGTCAAACCGGCCGAATGTCGCCCAAAGTTTATTATTAATGTATAAGGCCTTCTGAATAGTTTAATACAAACATCTAACCTTATTTAAAGTATTGGATTTGTTTTTATATATAAATTGGACCATGATTATTCGTATGTCAACCCACCCGACATGGTCTATTTGACCTGTTCTTGAAAATAGAAATGACTCATTCACCCCAATCTTAATTCACGGAAACGTCTTGTTACTAAACATTTCAGATTTCTTGTTTGCAGATACATGAGTTGTCAGTGAAACTTGCTTTGCAGAGATCTCAAAATGTTGAACTCAGAAGCCAATTTGAAGGTTGACTTATCTATTTCGTACATATCTATCCTTATATCAATAGCATGCCTCTCCACATCAACATTTAATGTCTACATTGGTTAGGATGCTCAAAAAAAAAAAAACTTTTATCGCTTTCCTTGAGGTTTATTGTTTTTCAATTTCTAAAGTTAAAGGAGATTTTGTAGCCTCTCTACAATAAAGTACTATCCCAGAATAAGTTTTCGCTTTTGACTTTTTATGGTTAGATACTTTCATAACTGATATGGGCTCTCATGCATATTACAAAAGAATTATTTTCTCATAGCTAGTTCTGATATATTTATAAGGATTTCACTTTTGAAAGGGAGGATTCACAATGAACTTTTTGTTCAATTTAAGTCTTTTTTTTTTCCTAACACTTGATGCATTTCAAAATTAACATAAGCAAATGATCGATTATTTCCTTGTGTGGTGTCGTTTATTGTTTTGTGCTTACTTGTTGCAGGTTTATACAAGCATGTGGAGGGACTGAAAAATGACGTTGAAAAATCAAATGAAATGGTCACTCCGCAACCCTTTTTTTTATTATGATATTATTTAATTCTTATTAACAACCAAACCACGTGATCACGCACGCTTCAGTTGGGCTTGGCCGACCGGCTTTCTTAAGTTGGTAATTAGTTTGTGTTAATATGACGAAAAGGCTAAATTATCAGAACTATGATATAATTTTTTATCTAAAAAGAATGATTTAGGACATCAAGCAGTGAAAAACACATTTCATAAACTTCTGACCCATTTGGTATTATAGGTGCTAATTTTAGAAGAGAAGCTTGAAGATAAAGAGGTTGAGATCAAAAGATTAAGGCATCAGCTGCAACAAACGGACACAGTAGAGGAAATAACCGAGACACTTGCTGCTGATACCAATGAGGATGTCATAATGTCTAATGAAGCCGGAAATGAGAAATCATAGGAAGTCGGTTAACAAATTTGTGTTTCCGTGTAGAATCAGTTATTCATGTATGTCACTGACCATGTTAATGTTGTACTTCCTTGTCATCATGTCACCTCAAATGTGAGCATTTATGTCCAATAGATGATTTTGAGCTTCTAAACTGAACTAATTTTAGTAGTAATAGAACCATATTCTTCAAGTTTATGCATAGTTTAGTGCTATATGGACTTGGACTCCCTCATTCATATCACCTCAAATGTGAGCATTTATGTCCAATAGATGATTTTGAGCTTCTAAACTGAACTAATTTTAGTAGTTATAGAACCATATTCTTCAAGTTTATGCATAGTTTAGTGCTATATGAACTTGGGCTCCCTCATTCATATCACCTCAAATGTGAGCATTTATGTCCAATAGATGATTTTGAGCTTCTAAATTGAACTAATTTTGGTAGTTATGGAACCATATTCTTCAAATTTATGCATAGTTTAGTGATATATGGACTTGTGCTCCCTCATTCATATCAGCTTCACGGCGAAAATATAAAAGTAAACATTGCATCACTAAAATTATCCAACACAACATCCTACTAAAAACATCTTTCCATGATCATACACCATTTATTTTGAGCTATATAACTACAGTTATAACTAAAGTTATCCAACACAACCACCTCAAGCTTCTTCAGCATCACTTGAACTTGGACGTGTATCGATATAAAATTCTGAATCAAGCCCGTCGATGATCCTTCCTCTGCCCAAACACAAATGTTCATCAAGAGTCAAACCAAAAAAGTCAAAAAGAAAAAAAAACTGACCTTTCAAGAACAAATTTGCCTTCTTTATACTTCTGGGATTGTTCATGTGCAGTCTCCTGTATTTAACAATCATCCCACATGATTAACCATTAATCTTAACAATTTACTCGCAATTCAAGGATTGGAACAGGAGCTTACATATTTCCAGCCAACAATTTGTCCACAGCATACGCAATACACATCTGTAACGGTATGCAATCCCGATAGCATCATCCTTTCCTCAACAGGTCCAGCTGTCACATTCACCCTAAACCACAAAATGCTTGCAGTAATTAGATTGTTTACAAAAAAGAAGATAATGCTGTCAATCTACCGAACATTTGATCCTTGAAGAATCATATTCATGTAATCCAAAATCAATGTCATCCTATAGTGTATGGATTAAGTGTGAACAACTTACACGTTGCTGAAAAGGTAGGCTTTTCCTCGGCGGCAATGGAAACCCTGTTTCAATAAAACAAGAACACGCAAAAAACGTATCAACATAAGAATGATATATATTTAAGAAAGATTGAAATGTTTTCTTCTTCCATTTCAAAGAAAGATTAATGACCCATCTACCCCTGAAATAGTAAAAATCTGGGAACAGTCACTATATAGTAACCCAAGTTTCACTACTCTTCCACCGAAATCATTCAATACTTTGAGGTTTAACCACTAAAGTTCCAAATTTGTTTCAATCATGTGAATCTTTCTCTTCTTTTTTTTCAAAATTGACCTTCAATCTATGTTACTGGTTACATATGTTTGAAGCTGTGTGTCAATCACGTAGAATAACAAGGTGGAAATAGTATAAATTTAGCAATTAGTGTCCTGTCGCCAGTTATACGCGATTAGAATCCATGTCATTAGGCTTATCAGACTTACAAAACTGACAAATATCAAACAAATTGCAACTTAAGTGGTTAAACCTAGTGACCTGTATGAGACAATAACTGCATTCGCCCTAACTAAATTGGGGATTGGGACCCCCTCATCATTTGTCAATTCCTAAAATCTAAACAACTGAGAGAACCTCAAACCCAATATTGAGTTTCATACAAACCCTAATTGCATTAAAAACAGTCCCTTTTTGCTCAAACCATCAAAATTCATAAATCCTAACCACATGAATATCAAAATCACTAAAATTCATTTGTCAATTCCTAAAATCTAAACATATGAGAGAACCTCAACCCCAAAACTGAGTTTCATATAAACCCTAATTCCACTAAAACAGTCCCCTTTTACCCAATTGAAACCTCAAAATTCATAAATCCCAACCACATGAATATCGAAATCACTAAAATTCATTTGTCAATTCCCCTAAAATCTAAACAACTGAGAGAAGCCCAAACCCAAAATTGAGACTCATACAAACCCTAACTGCACGAAAGTCTAAAAACAGTCCCTTTTTGCTCAATTAAAACCTCAAAATTCATAAATCCGACACACATAAATATCAAAATCACTCAAATTCATTTGTCAATTCCTAAAATCTAAACAATTGAGAGAACCTCAAACCCAAAATTTAGTTTCATACAAATCCTAATTGCACTAAAGTTTAATTACAGTCCCTTTTTGCTCAATTAAACCCTCAAAATTCATAAATCCCAACCACATGAACACCGAAATTACCACAATTCAGAACGAAAACAGCCCAAAAATCTACTGAATTGCTATCGATGAACACTCAATCATCAATCAAATTACACAAATCGTAAAAGCTGATAGTATATATTACCCGCGAGACGACATTTTCGGCGAGAGCTAAATTTGTTTTGCAGAACTTGCATTTGTAGGTTCTTCCTTCTAACTCCACGAGAAAAATCCGACCCATTTGTTGACCCGAATCGCTGAATTTGGGTACAGTTTCAGTTGATGAAAATGTATCGACAAAAACCCTACCACGGAGTTAGTTATGGAAGAAGAAGAGTGATCAAATTTAGTATATCCACCGCCTAAACGCCGCTAATATTGTTGGAGCAATTGGGCCACAGTTGGGCCTGGGCTCAGAGTGTCTTTTCTCAATTGGGCCTAGCTTGAAGTATTTTTTAAACTAAAATCGGTTCGGGTTATAAATCTGTTTTTTACTTTTATATAAGGTGTTTGGACCTATAAAAACCGTATAAAATCGGGTTGAAACAAGTTATTTATATAGTGAGTTTATTTTTATAAATATAAAGTAAACAAAATAACTTATAAAAAACATAAATTGTAATACATTGTAAAAAATACAAAATACAAGCTGTAATATATTTTTTTCATGGCTACTATCGTATTGTGTTTACTTTCTGTTATTGGAAGCCGAGATGTTGCATAGGTAGTCATCGAATGAGGCTTCGTTATTGGTCACCGGGGTCGTCAATCCTCCTACCTCGTCCTCGTACATCTTAAATTCATATTCCATTGCCTTGGAGTAAGGATATATGTTTTTATGTTTCGTTGTGTCAAGTAGTCTTAATAGAAAATGGACATCTCTACCCCTGCAGGAGTGAGTCATGTACTCTTGTTCTTCGTCGGATATAACCCTTTAGCTAACAGAAAAAAGTAGGTTCTGAAGATAATGTAGAAGCTTGGATGGTTAGTAGATATCAAGCCATAACAGATAGAATCGATTATCATCTTCCTGTATTTCCATCAAGCCAACATATCAATGTTCTTAAATCACATGGAGTCATAGTGAATATAAACTCCGTCCACCATACCTCACAAAGTTGTCTATTTGGAGTTTGGAGTGTTACCCCGAACACTCCGTTACCGTGTACTATTTTAATTCACTAAAGTTTTTGCAAGTTAAACATTGGATCATGGCTATTACTTGAATTTGATGAAAATTTCGTATTTTCATTATTTTGTGAATAGTTGATGTTATTTAAAAAGAAGAAAATGAGGTTTAACTATTTGGTAGGGGAAAAAAGAAAAAAAGTTTAAAAATATTCTTCATTATAGTTTTCATCTTTTATATTTATACCGACTTGAACGTTTCACTTTTAAACTACAAAAAATATAGAAAGTTCGTTGCAACACATTTCGCTCTTCACTTGAGAATAAGAGCATTCACGGTAGGTTCTCTAAAAAATATGTGAGTGTAAATTTGTAAAATTTGAGGTTTGGTTGTGAGTGGTTGTAAATGGAGGTAAGAGAAAAAGTTTAGAAAATCTACATATTTGACAAAAGAACCCGATGATTTGCTAAAATTTGAGGATTGGAAAAGAGAGAAAAAATAATGATAAATGTATAAAAGCATTATTTAATTATGGTTGTGAATGAAAGAGAGAAAAAGTAATAATAAAAGTATAAATTATAGGAATGGAAATGAATGCGATGTTGAGGTTTTTTTTAAAGGGTTATTGGCCTGAAACACTCTCAACTATTGGTTATTGGTCGTTACCACTCCTAACTTTAAAAATCACCGCTACCACTCTCAACTTTCAGTGTGTTGGCTCCCACCACTCCCTCCGTTAAAAATTATTAACACCGTTAGTTTGTGCTTACGTGGCATGCCAACATGGAATTTTTTTTAATAAAAAAAACTTATTAATTCCACCTAATTTCTCTTTTCCTTTTTCTTATTAAATCCACCTAAGTCTCTTTTCCCTTTTATAACCTTTTATAACTTACGTAAGATAGATAACTGTTTCCGGTGAAATTGTTTTCCCACAGCTATAAGACTTCCAATCCGGCAACTCAACGATGAATTCCGGTACCGATCCGTGGAGTTTGTTACGAAAAGTGAGGTTTAGCAGGTCTCGGAATGATTCCGGTATCTCTCTGGTGAATATGTTGTTTGAAAGATCCATTGATTTCAAGCTTTTTAGGGCTCCGAGCTCTTTCGTCAGAGATCCAGAGAGTCCGTTTACTTGTAAAAAAAGCGTATCTAGGTTTTGAAGTTTACCGATTGGAGAAGGAACTTCTCCGGTGAGGCCACAGTTAGCGGCGTCGAAGCGAATAAGTCTTGATAAATTACCAATTTCCGGTGGTATACCGCCGGAGTAGACATTATAGTAACCCAGGTAAAGCTGTTTCAGGTTTGTCAAGTTTTCGATTTCCGGTGGGATAGGTCCGGTGAGCTCGTTGCCGGAGACTGCTAGATATTCAAGTGACGCAAACCGGCCGTACTCCACCGGAATAATTCCAGAAAAAAAATTCCCACCGAGATAGAGGTGAAGAAGGTTTGACATTTCCGATATGCCGACGTGTAAGTCACCGGTCAAATTGTTGTTATAAAAGTCAAACAAACTATACTATCTTGGAGAGCAATGGGAGGCGATCGAATGTGAGGAGTTTGATTGTGAGAGTGAATTTGGACGAGTTTTGTAAACTAGGGTTTGGGAATTTGTTGGAGTTTGTGATGGTGGGTGGGAATTGAGTGAGAGAAACTGAGGAAGAACGGTGGAGAGAGAGAATGAAGAGAGCTGAGAGAGATACGACAATGAAGATGATTTAATAAGAAAAAAGGAAAAGAGAAAGTAGGTGGAATTAATAAGTTTTTCTTATTTAAAAAAAATTCCATGTTGGCATGCCACGTAAGCACAAACTAACGGTGTTAATAATTTTTGACGGAGGGAGTGGTGAGAGCCAACACACTGAAAGTTGAGAGTGGTAGTGGTGATTTCTAAAGTTGGGAGTGGTAACGGCCAATAACCCATAGTTGAGAGTGTTTCAGGCCAATAACCCTTTTTTTTAATATTCAACCTCTGTAGAAAACAAAACACTTACATAATTCCATTTTATATCGGTTCGGTTTCAGTTATCAATAACCATAAATAAAAAACCGAACCTTTTCCTTTCAAAGCGAAACAAACCTAAACACTAATCTCGATCAAACGGTAAACCTAACCTGTCATATATACCCTAGATAATAAACATTTTTCACATATATTTTTGAACATTTTCACCTCATGACGAAGAAAATGACCTGATAGTAGTTGGACATCAAATATGGGTCCGATTGGTGTTCGGATTCCATCCCAAACCCGAACTTCCTTTGTTTCCAACCGCCTGTAATGGCTCGGTTATACCCTTCATGCATCAAATATGGGTCCGATTGGTGTTCGGATTCCATCCCAAACCCGAACTTCCTTTGTTTCCAACCGCCTGTAATGGCTCGGTTATACCCTTCATGCTGCTTCCAAGTGCCTCTCCCTGCACACAATGTAAAAATGGGTGAGCAATCTTGCATTGACGTTCAAGTGTTCAACCCATATATATGAATCCGTTGACTTTTACAAGGTTGACTGTTGAGTCAAATGGGTCAAACAGGTTAAAAGCCTCCTAAAACTCTGTATTTAAAGTTGAGACTATAAAAATTTAAAACAATATCATTTTTGAAATATTTACCACATTCAAATTTGATTTAGTCTCCACCTGCTAAGTGGTGTGAATTTCCGAAATTCGTGGGTTTGGGTCATTTCAAGTTGAACCCACGAACCTGCTTAGCTTAACGGTTTGTTTTCGTGTCAACCCGTCAGGTTGGCGGATGACCAGCTTAACCCTGTGTTTTATGTTCCATGTTAAATTGGTATTGTAATTTTTATCAAAATCCAAAACATGAAAGATAAACTAACATATAATTGTTCTATATACGTTTGTATTTTTTGTTGTAAAATTTTAATTTTAAAGCATTAATGTTTTAAAAATATTAAAAAAGGGGGTCAAACCGATCATGTGGGTCACATTTGGGTCAATCTGCAAATATTCGTGTTGTATATGGGTTCATGTGTATGACATAATTTTCGGGTTCTGGTCAATTTTTTGGGCTCATGTCGAGTTGACTCACCAACCAACGAGCACAACCTGTTTAACACCAACCATATAGGTGGCAAAATGGTTAGGTAAGATCGAGCATGTTGGATGATGGATCAAGATAAGTTCAGGTCAAACTTTCATCTACTTTCAAAACCGTCCAACCCGCTTGACCATTTTCCTTTCTTTTTCTTCAACCTGTTATCAATAAAAAGATAACCCGAATTGCGACATAGACGGGTTTAAACTATCGCCTCCAAAATTCAATCTTTCGCAAAGAAAATTATAATCTAATATTGAGAAAACTATCAAGTGTTTATGCTTACTTCTTTCCAGCCCATATTTTCTAGAATTCTTCTGGCATAACTCCCGTCTCCAAACGACAGTTTCAAAGCTTCAGATGCAGCTTCTTCTGGAGTAGCAGAAACAGGAGATGAATATCCCGAATCAGCATCATCTGCTGATTTTTTTTGTCCGGGACCCACACCAAAACCGCCATGTAGAGTTCTTCTCTCTGCAGCTCTGTCTCTATAAGCACGACCCTTATTCTAGAAACACAAACCAGCATAAGATAAAATGAAACATGAAGAGAAGAAAATATATATATAAATACATGTAATACATGTAGCTTATGGCCACAAGTATATATCAAATAAAACCATGCATTTAGAATGTGACCAAACAGACTATTTAACACAATAATATAGTTTTTCAACCCACAAACACTGTTTTATTTTCTTGAATTCTATAACTGGACAGTGTGTTAAATACATAAATATTATTAAAAAAAACATATGGCTGCAATTATAAAAACCTTTAGTAATCAAATGGAAATTACCTTTTCGGTTAAAGAAGGTTCCATTCCTGATCCATCTTTTTCAACATGAACTCCTACACTCTTGGGTTCGATGTGTTTGACTAGTGTTTGACTTTCTTTGACCATTGATAGTGCTGGAAAGCCCCAATCTTTTGTTGGGTTTGAGGAATCATAAGATGACAGAGAAGCTAAGTAAGAAACTTTTGGACTCCGTAATTTGTACACCCGGCCCGATCTAACCCTTACAAGATCAAGATGCACTTCACATATTGGGGCGGTTTTCAATATCCGACCACTTGAAGGCATCGAGGGGTGGAGTTTAGTAGCCCGTTTCACTAATCGTCCTACCAATCTGCGAATACGACGTTTTCTGCTCCTTTTGGTTTCTTTTACCATTGACCAATCCCACAAGTCAATAACTGGGTAATCAGGTACAGGTTCCTCGTCTAAATGGACTGGTTGACCATATTGTGCTCGCCACATTTCTTCCTCCTCCCCAAAAGCATCTATAAAGCAATGGAATGAACACAAGAAATTTGGATGATTAATGGTGCATTAGCAATTTAGCAGAATAAGATGACAAAATGCAAGAGATAATATAAAATGGTTATCATATATTAATATACAAAAACATATAGATAATGAGGGATTGCAAGAACCTTCACTGGCAGCAACTCCACATTCATCAACTATTTCATGAGTCTCATCTGGGATCCATTCTCCCTCTTCAAGTTCATCAACTACTTCATCAACATTATCGTCCTCTAAACCTGGACCAAAATAGATCAGTGTTACGTTTTGGCCAAACTCAAACCAAAGTAATGTCTCCCCAAAGGTAAGTAAATTTTTTTTTAACAAACCATCTGTTGGAATATTTAAACAAGTGTCATCTGCACCATCTGTTGTTTGGGTGGGATAACCGGACAAATAAAGTTCAATAAGTGTGTCCTCAAGCCTAAATATACAAACAAAAAAGACATTAGTATAGATTTAGAGTAACCACAATGCGCAAAAGTTCAAAAAGTAAAAAAAAATGTATTATTGAGCCAATGTAATACCATTCAGAAGGCGGTCGTACACTTTCAGGTATGTCATTGGTTAAGCACTCGGTATCACCATCCTCAAACTTAACTTCATCTACACCCTCATTGCAAGGTGCATGCTTGTAAGACTCGTCATCAACATTACTTATGCTCTGATTAGCATCGGAGAGATCAGCCTGAAACAAATTTGGATTATAGACAAAGAAACAAGTTGAAAATCCAGATAAAGAAGAAAAGTGATCTCACTTGGTCAGTTTCCCATGGCACATAATTCCCGTTTTCGAATTTGTAATAAAGACCGTCTTTGCTGCTATAATACCATCCCGCAGCAGGGTCATGATAGAACCCACTACTGCAAGAAAACAAAAAGGTTTTCCCGATTTAATACTGCAAAAGAAAACTTAAGAAGCCATCCCTCTTCACATACAAATTTATCTCCAAATGGACATCAGTCTTAGCATTTACATTCTACATGAGTATCGTGAAACTTTAAACTTTCCATTAATCCTTAGCATTCTTCTTAATGATGCAGGACAGAAGTGATACAAGATAGACAAAGTAATGGAGCTAGAAAGAGAAACATTAACTTTACATCCAGACAACAAAAGGAGAGCCAAATGCCAATTGCGAAATAAGTATAATGGTTCAATATTGAAGTGTTGCAACAAAATGCGTTTACTCATGAAGTGAGAAAGCACATTAATGACATAGAGAAAACTACAAGATTTCCTAGGAGTCAAAACATCATGTCAATTAAAATTCAAACTTGTGTAGTTGAGATACCATTTTAGTACATTTTTAGAAAACTAGCAGGAAAGTGAGAAACCCGTACGATGTTGCAGAGGCTACAATCTACAACACGGTATTCGTTTCTGTATTTGAAAGACAATTTTTGTATTTGACTTATTTGTTACTTTACGGTATAAGTAGTTAAAATTCAATTATCATTAAATAGATTGTTTAAATTTCCATTTTCCATTAAAAGATAATTTTAATTCCTTGTTTAAAAAACTATTATATCCCCTTAAACTGTTAATTTTTTAAGTAATTGACAAGTTTTGTCCTCCTCATTATAATACAGTATAGATACTTAAAAACCTTTTTTGACCAGCAAAAATCTTCTAAAAACTACTTTCATGGATCTTGTGATCGTAATAGAAACCAAAAGTATCAAACGCAAATGCATATGCACCTGACATAAGATGGGCTTGTCCAAATAACATGAAACTTGGGGAACAAGCTACAGCTTGCAAATCAACAAAACCCTAGCTTCCTCCTAAACACGATCACCAAAAGTCCAAAACCAATCAAAATCAAGCTATACAAATCCAAACTCCGAATCCTAAAACATACCTTAACATGAAATCAATTACACAAAACAATCGGAGCCATCAATCGATGAGACGCTAAAAACTATAGAGATCGATGGCGACAATTAAAAAAAAAATAACTGCAAAATTTCATAAAATTCATTTCG
Source organism: Deinandra increscens subsp. villosa (assembly GCA_039602395.1). Lineage (NCBI taxonomy): Eukaryota > Viridiplantae > Streptophyta > Magnoliopsida > Asterales > Asteraceae > Deinandra > Deinandra increscens. The sequence continues at coordinate 5,309,914 of JBCNJP010000012.1, read as the reverse complement.
TAATTTCGAACCTGGCATGGTAATACAACTGCGACTGTTCATCCCATTGAAACGAATCTTCGATTTCTTGAGGCTGGAGTTCGTTGGTTCCCGCCATTTCTGATTCCCCCTTTTCTCCTCCGCCATCCGCCGTCGCAGTCGGAAAATTGTGGGTGGTGGTTACGTGATCCGTATTTTGGTATCACATAAAACACGGGCCCATCGGAAATATACATAAGCCCAACCCAAGCCCAATACAAAAATATAACATTTTATTTTAAAAAACCATTTCATTGAAACATAAAAAAATTACATGAAAAAAAATATAATAAATGGTTCATGAGACAAAAACGTGTTAAAACCCGCTCATGAGATTAATTTAAAAAAAAAAACAAGTATGTTTTCATTCAAACTTATATCGGGGTGTTTAAAAAAGTTAAGACTGTGAAGTTAGCATTATAAAAAAAATTAACATGCAAAAGTTATATAGAAAAATCAGATTTGAGCCTAAATAAAAATTTTGATTAAATAAATATAATAATAAATGAATTTTCGCCAATAATTTTGTATGGATAGACTTGGTAGCTCACTCTATATTCATGTTGTTGGGGTCATGTTGGAGTCATGCCTAAACTCACACAAGAGTGGCACGGTGCGCCACAACGTGAGTTGGCTCACGCAACCACACAACGTGGTACACCGTATACCTTTGTAAAGTAAAATGGTATACTATTTTATATTTTTTAACATGAGATAAGTTACATTTTCGAAGAAGGTTCTTTAATGTAAAAAGACTAAGAAGAATTTGAGTCCATTAGATTTGTTATTAAGCTTTTATTAATGGTTGAGGATAATTGGTGAAGAAAAAAAAATTATGGATGCATTTTAGTCTTAGCCACTTTTGTTGACTTTTTATCATGCTCCTCCATTTCTTTAAACGTTCATAACTTTTATATAGGATATTTTTTAATTACACCATATAATTGAGCGTTTGTATCTATAAAACGAGTATAATGTTGCTACATATACGATTAAAAATACGTTTTTAGTTCTTTGTGTTTTCTAATGCGTTTTTCATGGATGTCTTCCCGAACTTGTTCCGGCTGAAGATTTCACTAGCCTGCCGGATTTTTGACAAATTTAAAATGGTGAATGACAAACCTATGCTTTATTAGAGCTGGTCCACAACTGTCAGCTCCTCTCAGATGTTGGCAGATTATTTGTAATGTGGTAGGCTTTTTTTGGACGTTGGTGATACTGATAAGGTGGTGTAAGGCTCCCCCGGTTACTTTTCATTCGGTTAAAGACGTAATTGCTCGAAGGTTTGGGTGGTAAAGAAGGCTACCAAAAGAATCGACTTTGGGATCTTTTTTTACCCCACTTTGGTGTATCCTGAATGCACACAACAACAAGGTTGTTTTCAAGAGTGAAAACAACGGTGCAAGGGTGATTTTTTGGAGACATTAGATCTTTGTCTTTCCTTTGGATAAAAAATAGAAGTAAGTTGACTTGTTCAGAGGTTAGGAGAATAAACGTAATTTTTTCTTTTGTGTCCCGAATATAATTTAGTTTTATTATGAATATCTAAGTAAAAATATGAACGCCCACCACTTTCACCTCAACATTTATAAAAGTTTCTCTTACACACAAGACCTCATATTCTTACACTCAACATTAAATATCTATGTCTTCTTGTTCACTAACTTTATAGTATAAATTCCACATGAATGTAAGAAGAAAAATGCATCTCTTTGTATACATTTAACATGTTATAGGATTCTCTTCTCACAACTCTTTCTAACCTCATAACTTCTCTCTACTCCTTATAATCTCCTTAATTATAAAATTTTCTAAAGAAGAAAGATCGGTCCAATTAATTACAATTAGCATTCTCAAGTAGTAGTAATCTTGGTTATATTATAACAAGCTTCTTGATATTGTTTCTCTTTTATGAAAGTCGGCTGTTAAAATAAAATAAAAATTAATAAAAAACAAGAAACTCATTAAATTATATTCCGTTAAAACTTATGATTTCTTTTCCATTTGGTGTTTGACCTTTGAAGGTGACGGAATCATTAGGAGACAAAAAGAATGAAGAGATGATTACTACTCCGGTGGGTTGACAGGTGGTGGCGGCAGGTGGGTTGCTACGGTGGCGATCTTGTTAATTGGTGGCTACATGTTACGACAATCAAGGAAGACTTGTTTTTTTCAAGTCAAAGGATTAATTGGCTACTATATATGATCATGACCCAAATCTCCTGTAAATTCAGTGGGATCCATCTTGTCAAATATTTTTTTTTTTTGAAACAGCGAAATTATATTAAAGAACTAGCAAGCCGCTAGACGAATCAATTACATGCATAGTGGTTTAGGAAGGTTCCGGCCGGCTAGACCGAATAGATCGATCAAAAGGTAATAGATGGGTGTCATGCATGATGTAACGGAGAATAGAATATAGTAGTACAAACACTTTTAAAACGTTTGAAGAATTAATTTGTGAAGTGTCATGAAATAAAAACGATTTTGAGAATTTAGTTAAACACTAAATTGATTAATTGTTTTCATAATTAGATTTCTAAAGGTATTTCGTTATTAATTACTATTAAGTTAAATTTTTGTATTTAATCATATAATTGTCAAAGACAATTGTACCCTAGTAAACCATTAAAAGTTAATGTTAAAAAAAAAACAATTTCGCCCTTCTTATTCTTAAATGTACTATATTATAGTTAGATAAATAAGCTCTAGGTCAACTAATTAAGTGTAAAGAAATGCAGATGAAACGTGACAAATGGGGTTGCTCGAGAGCTATTCGAGGTTAGCTTGTTAAGAGAGCATACCGGGCCGAGTTTATATTAACGATTACGAGCCTGAATTTTTTAGTAGTTGCTAGCGAAGAAGTGTGAAGTGCGCCTCATAAACGCCCATTCGCGAAACTCACGAGCATAAATTAAACAAGCTCGAACCATGTCATTATAAACGGAGCTTGAATATACTTGCGAGCATAAACAAGTATATTATTTTTTTATAAATATAATAGTTTTTATTTAAACCTTACGGATATAAATAAATATATATTAAATAATAAAACAACAGGCAGATGCATTCTATTTTTCTTTTCTTTTTAAGTTCTTTCTCACCACTTAAACAATTATATCTCATTCACCATAATATTTATACTATTACTATCCACTATACCACTTTTTCAGTTTCACACCATAACGGATGATAAAGAGGATAGAGATTAAATATTTCCTTTGGGCCTTCCGTGGGCCGGATCACAACCATCAGAAACTCTTTAGGCTCCCCATGGGTCGGCCCACACCACATACTGACCCACAAACACTCTTCATGGGTTAATACCATCATGCGTGCCGCACACATGAACGAATGTGGTCATCACCACATTTTGCATTCAATGCTCATTCTAGAAGATGAGTGCACCTCTAACAACTAACATGTGGCTCTTAGCCAATCAAAATTCACCATACAAAAGAAATAATCACCTGACATTCTCTCATGCGCTGACATCACTCGGGTGCATGAACCCTAACGCTACGTCTATAAATACTAGCTCAAAAGATGTATCTTCTAACTTGTACTCTCAACACACACAGTCACTCCATAATCACACACACTCTCCTACAAGTTACTGATTCTCACATCCAGTGGCGTACCCAAGGCTTAGCCTTGGGGTTCGCCCGACACCCATGAATTTTGCCGCGTTCTAGTATATATCCGATTTTTTCTAAACCGAACCCCAAGAAATTTGGTCACCGAACCCCATAAAATTTTATACCGACCCTCAAGTTTAAAAAAAAATTAATTTCTAGTTTAAAAAAATGATTCGACACTAATGAGCCAACAATATTAATATATTGAACTCAATAACCATTCCTCAATTAATAAAAAAAAAGAGTCTTTGAGAATCCATTGGATAGATTGGTAGAAAACTACTTTATTTTTACTTTATAGTTATGTGCTTGTATAGATTTGTTCATTTGAGATATTCAGAATTTATTTTGTGCATTGAGAATTCACACGGTGGTCACAAAGTTGGTTTTTTATCATGTAACGCGACCCGACCCGACCTAGGTCTAAAAAGATTTGTATATAGCGGTGGACGGTCGAACTCCGAAAATTTCCGAACCCCATCCAAAAAATTCTTGGGTTCGCCACTGCTCACATCAGATGACCGATACATAGGCCCTTCTCCCCCTGTACTGCCCTAACGTAGTTGTTTAGTGTGTAGGAATCCACTTCGTTCCATCTTCGATGATCTGAAGAAGCTTTTCGTCATTGGCTATTAAGAGCATTCAGAGTTTCGGTTTGATCGTTCTTTCCGATCATCCTTGTCCTCTTCATATGACCTAAGTGTCTATAACCCATACATTGATACACCCAACTTTTTGATTTTAATCTTTTATAGTAACTTTTGATGTATTGTCGATTGCTACGATGCATGCAGGAATTAGGAAGATAAAGTAAAGGAGAAAATAGAAACATGACATGAAGCTTCATAGGACGACCTTAAACCTCGTACGTGACATGCCGACAATACTTTTCATCAAATGTTAGTTGACCCGCTTCCTAATGTCGGCTATTTACAATCATTGTCATATATTTCCACACGGTTTATCTCATATATAATTATCTTAACTTAACGGATCATATACAGTTTTATTAAATTCATCAAACGATGCATACTACACGACTCGAACCCTCACTACTTTGACGAGGAATCTACACCACTCACCAATTTATATAGTTATAAATTTTTAGGGAGAGGATCATTTGAGAACCAATTTGATTTGAGAACTAAAAAGAACTAATTTGAGCCACAAGTTTATTACATGTATCCCCCTCCCATGAATTGTAGTGGTCCCCCCCCCCCCCCCTGAAATTTGTGGTTGAGGTTTAGTTCTCAAAAGTTCTCAAAACAAAAAGTTCTCATTTGAACCTAACCCTATATTTTTAAATATAAAATATGATAATTAATAAGGGAAAATCGATGCACAAGGCTCTGAAAATCAGGCCAAGAATTATGTAACAGAAATTTAACAGAAATGAATTGGGGAAAACTGAAATCGTAATCTCATTAAACACAACAGGGTTATTTATACACACTAACTTTCACACAATTACAATACTAGTCCCTGATGTTTGATTGCAATTACAAAACAAGCTAACAAACTCCCCCCTAATTGCAATATACTACACAGATTTCAGAAACAGAAACAGAAACAAAACTACCATTTCCTATAACCAAGACTTCTACATCATCACATAGTAGTGATCCAATGGATTTATCTATGCTAATGTGCAAAAACCTTGAGGAACATAGCAGCTTCACTTCTACACCTCTAATCCAAGTAAAAACCTCATCTCTTCAAACTTAGCTTTAGGCAAAGCTTTTGTCAGAACATCTGCTCTCTGCAATTCTCCTTTCACAAACTCAACTGCAATTTCTCCTCTTTCAACACATTCTCTAATGTAATGGTATCTTGTCTTTATATGTTTAGACCTACCATGAAAAATAGGGTTTTTCATTAACATTATTGCTGACTTGTTATCAACAAACAGTGTTACAACCTTGTGACTTCTTCCTGTGATCTCTTCTAGCAGACCATGTAACCAAACTGCTTGAGTAGCTGCTGAGGTAGCAGCCATGAACTCAGCTTCACAAGAAGATAATGCCACTGTCTTTTGCTTAGATGACTGCCAAGATACCACCGAACCATTGAAGTAAAATACATTGCCAGATGTACTCTTACCATCATCTGTGTCAGTCAAATGGTTGCTATCACTGAAACCAATCAAACCTCCTCCTTCAGTTCTATTATACTTGATTCCTAAATTCACAGTACCCTTTATGTATCTTATTAAATGCTTAATAGCCTTCATGTGCACCTCAGTTGGAAACTGCATAAACCTGCTAATATAGCTAACTACAAAGGTTATATCAGGCCTGGTTTGTGTTAAGTACCTTAGTGATCCCACCAGTCTTCTGAATTCAGTTGGATCAACTAATACACTTCCTTCTGTATGATACAAATTAAGTCCAGGCTCCATTGGTATTTTTACCTCATTGCAATCCTCCAAGCCTGCCATCTTGATCAACTTCAAAGCATATGAAGATTGCTTAATCTTTATACCAGTATCATCTTGTTGAACTTCAATTCCCAAATAGTAGCATAATTTTCCCAAGTCAGTCATTTCAAACTTGACTTTCATTTGCTGCTTGAAGTTTTCCAACTCCTGCAAGTCATTTCCTGTAACTAACAGGTCATCAACATAAACTCCCAAAATGATTAAAGAATTCTCTTTTACTCTAACATACACTGCTTGCTCCCTTTTGCATCTTACAAATCCAATTTCCTTCAACACTTCATCTAGTCTCTGATTCCATGCTCTTGGAGCTTGTCTAAGACCATACAAGGCTTTTGATAACTTGTATACCTTACTTTCTGCACCTTTCTTTACAAACCCCTCAGGTTGTTTAACATAAACATTCTCCTTTAAATCACCATGGAGGAATGCTGCTTTTACATCTAAATGAAATACTGTCCACCTCATCTTTGCAGCATAAGCAAGTATCAACCTAATGGAATCAATTCGGGCTACAGGAGCAAAAGCTTCTTCAAAATCAATTCCAGGCTGTTGCACATATCCTTTAGCTACTAGCCTAGCTTTGTGTTTTGTGATCTTCCCACTTGCATCCCTTTTCAACTTAAAAACCCATTTCAACCCAATTGGATTACACTTGAATGGTGGATCTACCAGATGCCATGTTTTATTCTTCTGAATTGTGAGAATTTCCTCATTCATTGCTGCTTTCCACTCCTTTTCTGTGACAGCTTCTTCAAAAGTAAGTGGTTCACCAGCTTGAGCTAGGAGAAGTTGTACTCTATCCTCATCATCCTCCCTTTGTTGCACCTGTCTCAACCTACTATCCAATACAAAGTCACTATATTTAGTAGGCACAGTTGACATTCTACCTGACCTCCTTACCTCAGGTGCTGCAACAGCAGTTGGAGCAGTAGTTGTTTCTGAATGGCTATTGCTAGGACCAGCTTCAGCATCATTTGATCCTGTCTCATTAGCCTGGAAGTGTGTTACCTCATCTCCTGGTTCAACAACCACTGCATCTTCCTGTTGATTTGTTACTACCATAAAATCAACCCAACTTTGAGAGCCATCTTCTTTCACTGAACCCAAATGGTTAGTCCAATCCATTGGCTTTTTCTCATCAAATATGACATCCCTGCTCACCACTACCTTTCCCTTTTCAATATCATACATCCTATGACCCTTTGTTCCTGATTCAACTCCCAAATAAGCCATAGGAACACTCCTGTCTTCTAACTTTGTTAATCCTGGTGCATTTATCTTCACATGTCCTGTACATCCAAACACCTTCAAATGAGACAGGTTTGGCTTCTTACCTTTGAATTTTCCATAAGGAGTCTCTTCCTTCAATGCCTTTGTAGGCACCCTGTTCAAGATATAGACTGCATGTCTCACACTTTCTGCCCAAAGGTCTTGTGGTACACCCATTGCTTTCAAGTTACTTCTGGTCATATTGAGTATGGTTCTATTTCTTCTTTCAACAGAACCATTCTGTTGTGGGGAATAAGGTGCTGTAAGCAACCTTATAATCCCTTGTGAATCACAATATGCATTGAACTCAATGGAGGTGAACTCTCCCCCTATCTGATCTCAATGTTTTTATCTTGTACCCACTCTCACTTTCAACCAGAACCTTAAACTTCTTGAATACTTCAAATGCTTGACTTTTATTCTTAAGCATGTAAACCCACATAAATTTCGTACAATCATCTACTAACAGCATGAAATATCTGTTACCTCCTTGTGTTGTGGGTGTTATTGGGCCACACAGATCCATTGACAGAAGTTGCAATGGATGTTCTGAGATATAGGATGACTTCTTTGGAAAAGGAACCCTTGACTGTTTCCCTGCCAAGCAGGCCTCACACAGCTTTGTGGGTTGTGAAATCAGAGGAACACCTTCCACCATTCCTTTCTTGGTCATTTCCTTCATAGACTCAAAGTTCAAGTGACCCAGTCTCCCATGCCATAACCAAGATGTTTGGTCAATAGCAACTTGAAAACACATGGGAGATCCAATCTTGAACCTTATTTTGTAAAGTCTATTTGGTGACTTCTTTACCTTTAGAAGCAACTTACCATTTCTTTCATACAACCAAAGAAAATCTTCCTTCATCTTTATGGTGCAGCCTGTTTCAGTCACCTGGCCTAGACTTAGGATGTTACTCTTAAGACTTGGAATATAATACACATCACTTAGCAATCTATGCCCACCATTCTTGCACTCTAGAATAACAGACCCTCTCCCTTCAATTTCTACAGAGGAACCATCACCAAAACTCACATTACCACCAATGGTTTTATCTAGTTTTGAGAAGTTAACTTTATTGCCTGTCATATGATTCGAGGCACCATTATCTAGGTACCACAAATCACCATCCCCTCCTTCAGATGTATACCTTGATGGCACCACCCTTTGTTCATTCAAGAACACAATTTCCTTGGGTGTATCTTCAATTCTTGCCATCAACAATGCAGGCTCATCTTCATCTTCAATCTCATGAAGTTTTACTTCTTGGTTCTGCTTAGTTCTTGTTGGACACTCAGATGCATAGTGCCCATAAGTGTCACATTTGAAACACTTAATTCTGGATTTGTCTTTCACTGGCTTCTTGCCTCTTTCCCCTTTTCCTTTTGAGTTCATTTTTGACTTACCAGCACTACTGTTACTATCTTTAGAGCTTTCAGATTGGGAAGAGAACTGTTTCCCTTTCCCTTTCTTCTTTGCTTGCCATTCAGCATAAGTAAGAAGCAATTGCTCATTCTTACTTTGACTGACCTTTGGCTTCATCTTGGTTCTCTCTTCAAAGGCCTTTAGCCGGCCAATTGCTTCTTGCAATTTCATAGTGTCTAACTCAACGAATTGCTCAATTGAGGCGACTATATGTACAAACCTATCAGGAACAGAATCTAGAAACTTACGAACTAGAACTGCTTCTTCGTATGGTGACCCAAGATTGCTTGCTCGTGAGGCCAAACCACCCAATTTCGCCGCGAAATCATCAATGGTTTCTTCTTCAGTCATTCTCAGCGCCTGAAATTCACCTCTCAGCGTCTGCAGTCTTGCTTTGACTACTTTGTCAACACCAACGAATCTCTCCTTGATGGCATTCCACACATCTTTCGCCGTATCAAATTTCGCTACCTGAAGTACAAGATCCTCCGGGAGCGATTGATACAAGAATGCGATTGCAGTCGCGTTCTTCTTGTCGTCGACTTGTGCTTCATTCGTATCAATTACTTCCCATAAACCGTGCACATTCAAAATTACCTTCATCCGAACTGCCCAAATGGTGTAATTGGACATTGTTAACATCGGACATTGAAGAGCGATCGGAGCGTGATCTCTGTTCGTTGAAGTTCCTCCTCCGGCTGACATTTTCACCGGAATCTCTGGTCTCGGCCTTCCCGGTGACGGCCTTCTAGGGGATGTGAGAAAACGATGAATGGTGATCGATTGATCGAGAGCTCTTCTTCCTTACGCGAGCTCTGATACCAAATGAAAATCAGGCCAAGAATTATGTAACAGAAATTTAACAGAAATGAATTGGGGAAAACTGAAATCGTAATCTCATTAAACACAACAGGGTTATTTATACACACTAACTTTCACACAATTACAATACTAGTCCCTGATGTTTGATTGCAATTACAAAACAAGCTAACAGGCTCCTGCATGTTAGTCTCGTGGCTAGAGGAGGTGACAACACACAAATGAGCAGAAAATATAAACTACACAAGAAATTTAAATGGTTCGGTCGATGTGATCTACATCCACAAGCTGTAACTAAGTTTTTTTTTTTTTTTTTACACAACAACTAAGTTATTTCATTATACTGCCCATATCAAGCCGAAAAGCTTTCATAACCCAATACCGTATAGGTGGTGTTATCAACACGTACAAGAAATTATTCTAGATTTTCTAGGAGTCAAAATCTACACTAAACATCATAATTAACCATTCTCCTATATATATAATTTGGGGTTCTAAGAATGGGCCAGCAACTCCCTAATTACACTTAAACACACTAAACTCAAATGGCAGGAGATGCTTCTCATTCTAAAGAGAAACAGAAGCTGAAAAATATTAACAAAGGGTTATGGAGTCCTGAAGAAGATAAAAAGCTCTCCACTTATATTACCAGATTTGGTGTTGGCTCCTGGACTTCTGTTCCTCGTCTTGCAGGTCTCTCTTTCTCTCTCTCTCTCTCTTCACTTGTACATAGTGCTTTGTATATTTATAGATAAAACGGTTATGTAACCGCCACATTTCTCTAAACCGCTACTTCCATGATCCTCCACACACTATATACAAATGCATTATGCGGTTCTCGCAATTTTCAACATATTATTGATTCTGAAATAAATGTGTTATGATGTTTCCGAATGATTGATATCAAGTTGCCATAGATATATGCATGCCGGAGGAAGTTCATTTGAGAACCATTTGATTTTGAGAACCATTCGGAGCCACTAATTATATATAAAACCAGCCCCCCCCCCCCTCGAATTTAGTGGCTCAGAATGGTTCTCAAAAGTTCTCAAAATCAAATGGTTCTCAAGTTAACCTAACCCTATGCATGTATGTATGATTTTTTATGAATGTTTTCGAACTTTTGGTTTACGAGCAGGATTGGAGAGGTGTGGAAAGAGTTGCAGACTTAGATGGGTAAACTATTTGAGGCCTGGTCTCAAAAGAGGTACTTTTTCACAAGAAGAACAAGATATCATACTTCACCTTCACGAACTTCTAGGAAACAGGTATCGACTAATCAATCATGAACACATATGTTCAAATCACTAGCTGGTAACGCTTATTTACACGATTTGAAAATGTTGAATCCATCACTACAGGTGGGCTCGTATTGCTACAATGTTGCCTGGAAGAACAGATAACGAGATCAAGAACTTCTGGAACGGCTATTTGAAGAAAAAGTTGATCAAACAAGGGATTGATCCAAACACCCACAAACCGGTTCTTGTCCATGAAGAATGTAACCAAAACAAGACTAGTTTCGCTTTCGAATACAACCAACCAAATATTATTCCAAATGCATCACCATTTGCTATAACACCTGAACTGCAGTTGCAGGAAGCTTTTAACATGAATAACAATGGCGGGTTGATGACATTAGGAGATGATTTTATGAAAAACAACGTGTTTTTCGACGAATTTGAGATGGGTATTGATCCAATAGGCTTTGACTGCAATCTTTTAGCTCAATATCAGCAGATTAACTGCGAAACAGCTTCTCCAAGCTTTGACTTTTCTGATACTTCAACTTCAAGAACACTCATAGATACATTTTTTAAAGAGGCTTCAAGAGAGAGTTCAAGCTGCACTTACAATTCAAACATGACCAACCTTTCTGCAGAAATCTTGATGAACACCAAACATTATGCAAGTGAACTGCAAGAATTGCAGAAGGTACAAGCTTCTAATTCAGATACGTACCCGATGGGGCTGCTATCAGAAAACTGTCAAGGAGAATACAAGAGTTTTTTTAACAAACTGATAGAGTTTATGACCGAAGATCACGAGTTCAGTCACACTAACAGCTTCCAAAAGAGTTAAAGATGTATACTTCCAAGTTCCATCATCTGACTACTAATGAGGTCCTTGTTTATCAGGTTTGACATCAAGAAACAAAATAAGATTCGTGTTGATGAGCATGTAGAATTTATAATATCTTTGGGTGTTTGATTGTAGTTGATATTTATTTTTGACATTGTTATAGAGCTACAGAAACGGTATGTGTTTGATTGTTTGAACGGGTCGTGTAACATTTTCTTTGAAGGTTATATATTGACCCGGAATAAAATTCAAAAGCTTGACAACCGTTTTACTTTTATCGAGGTTCTCGTATGAATTAGTGACTGTACTTTAGTAGAGTTAGAATAATATCCTTATAGGGTCCTAAAGTTCAACTTTAACAAATTAGTTTTGATGCCTGTATAAACTTTTACAAAAGTAATCAGCATCGCTATCAGGATTTCTGATGTTAAGTTTTGAAGCATAAGAAATTGCTTTTGTGGTCAATAAAGATCAGAAAAAGAATTAAAAAAAAAATTAGAAATTACATGGAATGAAATAAAAAAACTCACATTTAATATAGTGGTTCTATATTTAAAAGGTAACACCAGATTTTGGAACAAGGAATTGACAAAATAAAAATAAAATTAGACGATTAAATAAGGGTTGTGACACATGTGACGTATAGTACTAAACGTGACATTTAGGGACTTAATGGTCATGTATAGAACTACCCATGACGTCTAGCTAGGTTAGGTGCGGTCATTAAAAGCATAAAAAAGCCGAACGAGTATGTGACGTGATTACTAGGAGTTACAGCGGTCGTTTGCAACATGTCTATACCTCATGTATAGTGCTATACGTGATATATAGAACTCAAATAACAGATCATCGCCTTCATCCCCCAAATCCTTTCAACCTTCATCCCCACTTTCTTCAATCAGAAGTCGAAGGATCCAGATTAAGAGGGAACTAGAAGTTTCTAACGTTTTATATTGAAACTCGTAGTAATAATAATATATAAGAGGGAACTAGAAGTTTCTAACGTTTTTTGTACCAAATCTTGTTCACCCAAATGATACAAAAAAAAATAATAATTTAAACTATCCTTCATGTATAGTTCTATCGAAAATCAAAACAAAAACTAGCTTTATACTAAAACTCATAGTAATAATAATAATTAAGAGGGAACTAGAAATTTCTAACGTTTTTTATACCAAATTTTCACCCAAATGATACCAAAATAAAAAATTAAAACTATCCTTCAAGGATAGTTCTATACGTGAAGGGTCTTAACCCTAAAATAATCTTGTCCCGTACACCCGACATTCCTCTGACGCACCTGACTCCAAGAATCTGCCCTACACGTGAAGGGTAGGTCTACATGTGAATGATAGGTCAGGAAGGTTTGGTCCGTATATCTTACACCGCACCTATACGTCAAGTGTAGTGGTACACGTGACCCTCAAAATTCTCACACCGCCCAATACATCATGTGTAGGGCTATACGTGACGTGTAGGTCAAATGAATTTCAAAAAAAAAAATGCAGTATCCCTAAGATATCCGTTAAATAAACTGTGAAGTGATGGCATACGCGGTTCACATGTTTTACAATTAATAGCATAATCAAATAAAAATATAAAAAAATTGAGGGAGAAATTTTAGAAATCAAATGGGGACTCCAGGGGAAGGAATTTGGGTTCGAGAGTCGAGCAAACCAATGTTTTAAAAATCGGATTGAACCGGCCGGTTTAACCGGTTGAACCGGTAACTGGTGGGTGCACCGGTTTGGTTGAGGCGGTTTTTAGTAGTTCCGGATAAAAAAATGAACCGGCGGGTTTTCCGGTTGAACCATCGGGTTTTACGGTTGAACTGACCGGTTCAACCGAGTGAAATTTTTTTTTTTTTAAATTAAGTTAAAAAAAACAATTTTAAAACAATGAAAAAACGTAGGGCCGTAGGGTTTTTCGTTATTTTCTTAATTAAAGTTAACTGATCGAGCGAAAACAAATCATCATTTCGTCACTTGCCGCTAGAGATTCTAAAATAAACCATCCATCGAAGATAACTGAAAGTCTGATATATTTTAATAAATATAATTTGATTAGAACTTATATTGATGTTATTTTGGATAACTGTAACTTGTTTTAAACTTATTAAAGTTTCGTAATGACATTTGTCGCGGTTAAAAGTTTATAAAATGTATATATTGTAATTTACATGTTTGAATAGTCAATCCGGTTCGACCGTCCGGGTCAACCGGTTGCACCGTTTTTTACATAAAGCCGGTCCGGTTTAAAAATCCGGTTTTAAAACATTAGAGCAAACTACTCTAAACTGATAAAAAGTTATATATGTTTTAAGTCGTCTTTCTTTTGTCTTTCACTAAGTGGGTCCATATAAGAGTTTGCTAACTCTTGGAACAACTCAATGTCAAATATATATGGATGAAGCTTCATATATGAAAGACTTGTGTTCTATAAAGGAAATTCCTAACTAGTTGTGATGTTCTTATCACTTGTCTAAATATTGCCTTTGTTGGGGAAGACATGACACTCTTAACTACTAGAGGTGTTCTTGCTATCCCCATATCTATGGTTGCTTCCGAAGTAATCTTTGGTACCAAAACAATAATAAAAACAAAAGATAATATATGTTATGTAACAGGACCATGACCTTTTAGTATAAAACACAGATTTTACCTAGTATGGGATAGTGACAAAGATATTCCCTTAATATGTTTGGAGTGAAGAGATTAGTAGAAAGTTAACTAGTTTCCTGTTCAAATTCATCCCCTTCGGACTCTTCTGCATTGTCAGCATCATCATCGTCGGCCTCATCATCAAAGTCCTCTTTGTCATTCTCGACTGTAGTTTTGCCAATCACGATAAGGTTGCTATTTATCTTCCTGATGTCGTTGTACTGCAAATATAAATTGCAAATATAAATTCATCACGAATAAGAAATGGCGGTTATGATGCTTAAGAAAACAACCGAAGTATCTACCTACTGAATTACTGAAACAATCATAAACTCTTATCAAGTATTTAATCAGCAATCTGCCCATATTTGAAGAGAATGAAAGTACCAGTGATAAATGAGTTTACACAAAGTTACTTGTGATGTGCTACTAAAGTGCATTTACTTTTACAGATGAAAAGAATTTGGAAGTTAAAATAAATATAGAAGGAGAATGAAACCATAGATGGAGAAGATGACCTTACACACTCATGAAACCTAGATGGAGAGGATGCATTGGATTTTTGGACCAAACGCATCGGAGTGCATCGTGCAATTTAAAACCAAGGTTACTACTTACTATCAATTTCACATTCATATTTTATCTTCCTCTTCGATAAATAGGGAATATAGAGAGAGACTAACAACTGGATGAATGAAAATGGGTCTTACCCAGTGGTCAACCTGCTGACCTGGATCATGACCTGTTTATACAGTGATCCGTTTTGACCTGTGAGGCTGTGATCAGTTGTAACTTGTTATATCACTTACTGTGATTTACCCTTGACTCCTTGAGAACAATAGACTTCATATTGAAGAAATAAAATTAAGTTTTTAGATTTAAAATTCTATGTCAAGTGATGCTTTTTCACAAATACTTGTGGACCTTGTGGCCACATGAGTATGCAATAGGCCAATAGTTGTTTATTAAATCTAGATAAAATCCAGGATATAAGTAACAGGTTGACTCGGATCAGCTGTTAAATAACCCATTTTGAGCCGTTAACCCAACCTGACTCGCCCATTTTGTGACCTCTACAGTCAGGCTGATTAATTGTAGCGTATTTATGTTGTTACTTAAGGGCAAAGTTGCAAACTATATGAATTTTTTATGGTTACCACTTTAATGTTGGCTGCAGAACTGACCTGAAAAACACACTTTTGCTTACCAGCTAATAATTTGCAAAATAGATCTTTTAAGCTCAAAAAAGTGATCATGGTGAGTCATAGTAGATAGTACAGCAAATCTTACGTTTAATCAGCAGAATAAGACATAAATTAGTGTGTGTTTCAGGAAAACTATCAATTTATATCCTCCTCGATGGCACGCACACTCACGATGCGCATGCGAAGAGGTCTGTTTGGTCTGCATAAGTTAATAGTAATTGCATGTATCACTAACCCTACTTAATATTCTCTGCAGCCTAACTATTAATAGACACTTGAGCAAATCTTAACACAAGGCCAATTTAAGGCATCCTCAAGTTGTCATCTTCATGAACCGAGAACAACTTGGAACAGGTTGAGTGTTATTTGACAGGTTAATGCATTTTCTCAAAACCCATTAAGACTTAACTCAATCATCAGAAATCAGGATACCAAAACTACCACATGAAAATCTGAGCTTTATTATCCTTACCAAAATATCAAATCTTATACTGTTTATTTGAACTTTGAAACCTAACTAAGACTAAATGTAAGAGATATACACAATTACACAAACATTCAAATGGTAAATTCATTAGACACATGTTATTAAACCCATACACCTAGTCCATCTGCAGTTCAATAGTGGTTCAAAACACTCAATTAGGTCTTTCCACATGAAATTGGGATAGAATTTCAATATAAACATGTTACCAAACCATAGATGATAGATCAGGTCCAATTGGAGTTCAAATTAGGTTTTAACACATGAAACTCAATCATCAATATGATACAATTACACACGCATCAAATGGCAAATTCATTAGATACATGTTATTAAACCCATACATCTAGTCCATCTGCAGGTCAATAGTAGTTCAAAACACTTAATTAGGTCTTTCCACATGAAATTGGGATAGAAATTCAATATAAACATATTACCAAACCATAGATCAGGTCCAATTGGAGTTCAAATTAGGTTTTAACATATGAAACTAAATCATCATGATACAGTCCCTCGAGAAAACCTCCGAACAGAAACTAAACTAAACTAAACAACAGTCGATTCATATCTAAAATTCATAAAAACAACAGATTCAACAAGAACATATCCATGAATCATCGAATTTTAGAAATTACGTTCAACAGTGGTTCAAAACGAAAAATTAGGTTTTAACACATGAAACTAAAATCATCATGATACAGTCCCTCGAGAAAACCTCCGAACAGAAATTAAACTAAACAGCAGTCGATTCATCACTAAAATTCATGAAAACAACAAACTTCAACAAAAACATATCCATGAATCATCGAATTTTAGAAACTACGTTTAACAGTGGTTCAAAACGCAAAATTAGGTTTTTACACACGAAACTAAATCATCATGATACAGTTCCTCGATAAAACCTCCGAACAGAAATCAAACTAAACGGCAGTCAATTCATCACTAAAATTCATGAATCATCGAATTTTAGGAATTAGAGAGAGAGAGAGGGAGGGAGTTCGGATGTACGGACCTTTTCTTCGAGTTCGGACTCCTCAATAGCGAGGAGTAATTCCTCGCTGTGTGGCTTAGGCCACTGGGGAGGAAGGAGGAGGGACGTCGGAATGATCCTCGTCGACGTCGGATACTGCGTCATGAACGCCGGAAACTGCAGCATCTTCGGCGGGTTATTGGAGACCAGGGGTGTGATTCAAACGAGAAAAATGCAAATGATTTATATGATTTTAATTTACTTAAAAAAATATGTTATTTTCTTAAAAAGTAAAGAGTGAAGCACAAATTTTGTCAATTTAAGTTTTTGTTTTGTAAGTTTTGTATTTTATCTTTACCAATAACACTGGATTGGATGTCTTTTAAACTTTACAAAGTTTCACCGAGTGCCATTTATATTACATAAAAGTTACACTTAGTGTCCTTTGATGTATCGAATAAAATTGGGCCAAAGAACACTGAGGAAACTTTGTAAAGTTTATAGAACATCCAGTGTTATTATTAAGGTAAAATTCAAAACTTATAAAACATACAAACTTAAAGGACAAAATTTGTAATTTCACATATATTTATCTGATATACAAAAGAGAACTTTTATACTCTTTTTGTTGAATTTTTACAACTGGTTTATGTATATGTGGGGTTGTACCTATTTTAATGCAAGTTGTACACTTTTTTTAGTGTAGGTTTAAGTGTTGTTGTTTTTGCTTTTCATGTCGCGTATTTTACCACTTATATTTTTTAGTGTTAGACGTGTGGATTCCACAGATCTTTTTTATCTCATCGCTCTTCTCTCCTTTCATCTCTTTTCTCATTTATTTCTCGCACCTAGATCTCTTCATTCCCGGTCGACAGAAAAAGGCAATGTTGTTGACTTTAGTTCTTGGCCAACCAACGGTCTTAAAGATGTATTAGCTTACGGATAAACAAGTGCGTTGCTATAAGATGATGTATTGTGCATACCCATGTTTGTTCTTCTCATGCACGAATTCCTCCGAGATTTCATCCAGATATTTATTCTTCTTCTCACATTAGGTCATGTGTAATGGACTATGGCTCCTTGGTGGAAGACGTGATCCTGAAAACGCCCAAAACACCACTTTCAAAAATCTTTTCAAAAATATTTATTCTTCACGCTCTTCTCTACTTCCACTCTAAATTTTTAAACCACTACTTTCAAAATCTTTAAGATGAGCCAAGCTTGGACTCCGACGGAAGAACTCACGTTGACACAAGCGTGGTTGGAGACGACAAGCAATGTGAATAACCTTTGTACGCTTGTTTCTCTCTAGTACCAATTATTTTAGTTAGATTCTTTATACTAAATCTTTAGTTTGTTTAGGTGACTCTCAACCATTCGTCTATTTTGAATTGGCATTAGCATCAAGTTCCATCTTGCTATGAAGCGCGACCAGTATCATGACGTTGAACCAATGACTCCCGATGGAGAGACATGCGTCATAAAATCTCAAGGTTAAACATGATCTACAATGACCTCCGCAAGAACCAAAATAATAACGAATAATAACGTGTTGCTTGATACGTTCCAAGAATATCGATTTAAAACAGGATCCGATTTCAAATTTCAACTCGGTGTGAGACAATTGGTTAAGGAGCACACTAATGTAATGTTTATGTTTTAATTTTTTTTGTAATGCTTTTAATTTTAAGAATTTTTTATGTAATGTTTTAAATTAATATTAGTTTCATTATGTTTTATTTTATTGAAATGATAATTTTAGTATATTTATATCAAAGTAATATATAAAACCAGGAAAATTAATTACAATGGATGTACTTTATACTGTACAAAGTTTCACTCATTGTCTTTTGGTTAAATTTTGTGCGTTAGGCAAAAGGACACTCAATGTAAATTCTATACAAGATAAATGATACTTGTAAGGTTTGTTAGGCCAAATGACACCATACAACATTCAGTGTTATTAGTGAAGATAAAAACAAAACTTACAACATGAAACTTAAAGAACAAAATTTGTAATTCAGTCTAAAATTTATTTAATATAGAATTTTAGTAAAAATCATTTTTGTGATTCCATTTCAAGTACATGTGATCTTTTTTTTGTTGCCTCTCTTTCAGTGAACAATAGAACCTCTCACAAACTCAAAAGACACCAGCATGGTTCTTATATATATTATGGTTACTACAAGTTGATTAAAGAAATGAAGTTGGTGGTGTTATATAGCTATACCACATGCATCCCAATACAATATTCTCCCCCATCACTCATCACCCAAATAATCCAAATCACCCAAAACCACAATCATAATTCATATATTCATATTCTCCCCAAATGAGCATTACATTAGGTCAACAAACAACAATTGCATCATTCTTGTTCTTCATGCTTCTTTCATGGTCAATCTTCCATTATAACAACAATAACAATAACAATAACAATAACAATAACAATATTCCTAGTGGATCATGGTGGTTGCCAATCCACATGTGGTCGGTCATTCGGGTTCTCGGGGCGGTGTTAGCCGCGTGTTTGGTGGTGGTTGTGGTGAGAACCACCGTTGTTACGTGGACCGCGGTGTTGGTGATGCTGGCCTTTGCAGGGAAGCGCCGCCGTGTACTGGCGGTGGAAGGGCGGAAGATCACCGGAGATGTTGCAATGCAGTTGTTGAAGGTTTTGATTAAAGAAAGAAGTCTTGTTGCTGTTGCTTGTGCTACATTTTTTAGTTCGGTTGCCATGATTTGGGTTGCTTAAAAGTTTTTGTTCATTATATTTATATAATAGTTTTTTTAGTTGTTATTATAGAGAGAATTTGTGAAATAATACATTTAGTAATTCAGTTTTATAATGTAATATAATTTTTTTTTTAAATTGTTTGTTTGCCAATTAGATCATTCACAGGCTATTCCCCGTCAATATGTGAGTGCAAATCCTAAAATTTGAGTTTTAGTTATGAGTGGTTGTGAGTAAAGAAGAGAGAAAAAGTTACTGTTCATCCGTGTATTTGATTAAAAAACTATTGATTACCTAAAATTTGAGGTGTGGTTGTGAGTGAAAGAGAAAGAAATTGTAATGATAAGGGTATAAAAAATATTATTTAATTGTGATTGTGAATTATAGATGAAAAATATTAAAATTTTGAGAGAGAAAATAATAATAAAGGTATAAATTATAGGGATGAAAATGAAGAATGAGGTCTGAATGCTCTTAACTTCACTATTTTAAAAGGATGATGCATGGAGATACCGTTTTTGTATTTTTTTTAATGGCTAAAATCATCACATCTATACTTTGTAAGATTTAAACCTACAACTTTTTGGTTGGAAAACCATCATTTTATCACTAAACTATCCCTTAAAATATAATATAAGGGGAAAAAACAATTATAACTTGAAAATAAGTAAAAACAAAGTTAGAACTGAATATTGAAGTACTTAAAATAATGGGGTAGAAAAGCATAAGATGACCCATGTTTGACAAGGTACTTTTAAAACAGATTTTAAGGCTTTACGGATTTCATATTTGTTTTCTAAGGTGTTTTCTAAGGTAGAACAATAGTACTTTTGGGCTAGCATGAAACTAAAACACATTTTAATGTATGAAATATTATTTTCTAAGGTACCGATAAATATTTTTTCCACCGCTTCTCCTGCGTACCTTTCTCTATTGTGATGTTTATTTTCACATGTTGTCGTTTTCTTCACCTCCTCGGACCTTAGGGTACGTTAATTGTTTTATGTTTGCATATTTTGATTCTTATTAATTACATTTAATCTTTAAAGAATGGAATCGTGGAGTATTTCATATCGTTTGTATAAAATTTTATTAACTTTTATTGCAACCACTATTTATACTACCACTATTTATACTTATCATATTCACTTATTACTCATATATTTTTCTATGTATATGTTATATGTTTTTCTTATTTAACAAGTAGTAAAAAGGATCTCCACCACAACACACAATGAAAAAAAAAACTAGATTAGTATATAAAGAGAATAGGTCAAAACTAAAGTCAACAAAATTAAACATAGAAACATTGTTTGTCAAAGATGATCGAGGTCAAGATTGTCATCAAGTGAACGACGGGACAATCAAGAGAAACTTTCTTTAAGGAAATGTTCAAACCTTCAATATATAATATATTGACTTAATAATAAAAGTTATATACATATTTATAAGGTTTATTGGTTTTAAATAATCCCGGTTATAAACAATTGACTCATACTAATCCTAACTTAAATTGGTTTATAGCGATCCAAACTTTTTTATCTATTTTCTTTCGATGAGCCAAAAGTAACTAAAACTTAACTCTGTTAAAATTTTTATTATGTGGCATCCCTGCCGCCTTCGGTGATTGAATTCCGTCTTGTAAAATTCTTTAGGTATGTTTCAGCAACAATACTTTGACCTCAATTGTCCCCGCCTGTAATTGTTACAAAAATCTAAAACGTTCGTCTTTTCCTATTCCTAAAACATATTTAAGAATCTATTTTGATGGTCGAATAAGTTGATGTTTACAAGTGAAGTTGTGGTGCACTTTAATGTTTCCGGATTAAACACTAACAATAGTGCGAATCACATACAAAACTTGATTAAGATGGCTCCAAATCGATTCAAGGTGGAAGGATTCGAGCACTGAGTTTGCAGGGAAGGATCGCTAGGAGGTGATCAATTTTGGGAGGGAACGATGGATTGGGAGCGACTGGAACTGTGGAACATCGATTGGGATTTTAGTGCTTTTTTTTCTTCATCTAAGTCTATAAATCCAACTCAGCAAAAAAAATTAATAAAAAAATGAAAAATGATAAATTAAAGCCAACTTGGATGCCACGTAATAAAAAACTTAACGGAGTTAAGATTTAGTTAGTTTTGGCTCACTGGAAGAAAATAGTTTAAAAGTTTGGATCGTTAAAAACCAATTCTTGAGTTGGGTTTATTGTGAGCTAATTATTATAATATACAATGAAAATGTGAAGTTTAATAGTGATCTTTTTGCTTCTTACAATTTGACCACAACTTTTTATTTTTATTAACACTTATACTCCTTATTGACATATAGTATACTTTGTATTTTTTATAGTTTGGTCACAACACTTTGGAAGTTTGACGCTTTCTACCCCTTAAACTTTTATAATTTCTTTTTTCTTTTAACGAAATAGTAAACTTTTGGTTATAGTTGAGCCATGTTTCATACTCTTACGTTTTGTATCCTTTAACTTTGAAAGTTTTTTTTTTTTTGAAAATTGGATTTTAATAATATCAGTTTTAAGCTGTTGGTGGAAAATAATATGAATTTTAAAAATAGCATAGAATAATATCAATTATTAAGTGGGGTGTTAATAATAGAATCCCGTTACTAAAATCATAACAGTGTTAAAATCTGTCCAACATGGACAATGACGTGGCATAGTAAATAACATATTTATTTACATTTACCTCTTTTTTTAGGAAAATTGGATTATAATAATATCAGTTTTAAGCTTTTGGTGGGAAATAATATGAATTTTAAAAATAGCATAGAATAATATCAATTATTAAGTGGGGTGTTAATAATAGAATCCTGTTACTAAAATCATAACGGTGTTAAAGTCTGTCCAACGTGTACAATGACGTGGCATAAAAACAGAGTGACATATAAACGGGTATAATATAAACGTTGGACAGACTTTAACACCGTTATGATTTTAGTAACGGGATTCTATTATTAACACCCCACTTAATAATTAATATTATTCTATGCTATTTTTAAAATTCATATTATCTCCCAACAACAGCTTAAAACTGATATTATTATAATCCAATTTTTTTTTTTTTTTTAAGTTTTGTTGTCTCCTACTTTGGCCACAAAACTTTTAACTTTTCTACTTTCGTTTTTTGTATATTTTTATAGTTTTATATTTTCACTACACAACTTTTAGACTTTTACGTTTTTACCCCTTAACTTTTTTACCCTCTAACTTTTAAAGTTTTTTGTTTGTTTTAAGTTTTGTTTTCTTCTACTTTGGCCACGAAATTTTAAACTTTTCTACTTTCGTTTTTAGTATACTTTTATAGTTTTATACTTTCACCACCAGACTTTTAGACTTTTACGTTTTATACTCCTTAACTTTTTAACCCTCTAACTTTTAAAGTTTTTATTTTTGTTTTAAATTTTTTTGTTTTCTACTTTTGTCACGAAACTTTTAACTTTTCTACTTTAGCTTTTAGTATACTTCTATAGTTTTATACTTTCACCATTAGACTTTTAAACTTTTATGTTTTATACCACTTAACTTTTTGACTTTCGTTCAGTATAGAATTCAACACCGTAGCAACGCGCGAGGTGGTAAACATCTCGTTATAAATAGATGGGATTATTTAAAACCAATAAGCCTATTTATAAACATTAAATTTAGTATTAATCTGTATGAAAACCATGTTAATAATATATCACTAGTTGTAGTAAACGCTCGTTGCCGTGGGCATACGCAAATACAAAAAAACAGTTGAATTGCTAACACTACGTAAAAAGATGAACATAAAAAAATTGTGTAACAATAAAACGCTTAAAACCAAAACTTTAGTTACACACCAACAAAACACCAATTGCTTACTTAAATAATTCGGATAAAAAAATATTAAAAAGCAAAAAAAGAAAAAGAACTTAAATAATTTAAATCTTCATGATAAACTATTAAAAATGAGGTTGGAATAAAATAATAATAACTAGATTAAAATATATTAATTTATTATTAAGCTAATAAAATAATAATATTGAGGATTCCAAGATTTGGAAAATATAGATTTGCTACCCATGTGTTGTCGCGGAGATAATGTTGGCACACAAAACCGTTGTATCGTATAACGGTACGTAAAGATTACGGGAAAAAAGTGTAAGGTTATTCTCAATACCCATCTTTCACCTTTCACTCTTTTTACTTACTTTTTTGCCAACTCAGCGCCACATCACCACCTCTTACTCCTCTCACTTTCACTCCCAATACTCATATTTCACCCTTTCAACCCCTTATTTTACTTTTTAGTATTATTTTATTTCATTTAAATTAAAAAAAAAAGACAAAATGACTCTTAGAGAGAGATTTGGGGAGAGGAACCCACAAAACCCATTTACCGAGCAAAAGAGAAAGGGGAGGAGAGGGGGAGTGGGAACCGACCAATCCATTGAGCCCTTCCACCGCACCCCTTTGCAATGGATCCACCGAAGCACCACAACCACGTCGGATAGCACCGAGGGGCTCGGTGAACCCATTGCGTATAACCTAACAACTAAACACTTCAAACCAAAAACTATGTTGCATTACTCTACATAAGAAAATTTATGTGTCTTTATTACATCACCTAAAAAACACCAACTCATTTGCCAAGCTCAATCGACTCATTTTCAAATACAAAATACTATGTTAAAATTAGTTACTGAACGCTCAAAGTGTTAAGCCTATGACTTAAAAGTTATGTTACACGACTGTATACGTTACATCACAGTCTTATGAGCTAAATTCGTCGCTTTCAAGTAAAAATAAAAAAGAAGTCTAAGAATTGATAGATAATTTAGCAGAATAAGCCCTGAAAATATTCTTATTTTAATGTTGCTACTCTAAAATGAAGAAAAAAAAGGCAAAATGATAAAAACTTACAAATGGTAAAATGATAAATAACTCCGAAGTTTTTTTAATGGTAAACTTGTAAATAACTCCAACTAATAAATGTATAGAGGTATATAAGGATACTAGGTTAGTAACCCGTATATTACACAGGCTGTATTTAGATTCATAATATTAAATAAAATAAAATAAAAGAAAAAAAACGATTAAGAGAATTAAAAATTATGATTAATGTAAAATTCTTATAAAACAGTAAATGACAATTTAATAAATTAAAGAAATTTATTATTATTATTAAATTGTCGATTAATTTTCTTACAAACACTCAAATTATTTAGTAACTTTATCAAATCTATATTAGTTTTGTCGAATTTTTTTAAATTAAAGTTTACTTTGGACAAAATTGGTAATTAGTCTTAATTGGTGGTTTAATAAATTTGTAATTGATTGTAAGTTTGACATGTGTAAGTGATGATGTGGACCCTCTAAAACGAAGACATGTGACAACCATTTTAGTGTTTTATTAGGATTATATAAGATAAGGATGGTATTAAAACATAATCCTACTAGGCATCATGGATTAAATTTATGTCATATTTGATAATAGTTTGTTAAAAACTATGAGTTACGTCGTTAACTTTATAATCTTCTTGATCCCTAATTATACGGTTCAACTCATATCAACATCATAAAATAAATGTATCATTTGAAATCAAAAAATGAAAAGTAAACTAACTAGATATGAAAACATTTAATGTTCTTCCTATAAATATCAAATCCAAACATATCATAATTCATCCACAAATCACCATCTCAATAAACAAATATTTTGATCAAGTTCAACCATGGCATCTAGTTCCGCTTCAAATTTAATGGTCTTCATGGCCATAATGGTTGCATCTATGCAACTTTATGGCACCCTGGCACAAACCACACACGTTGTTGGTGACACCATGGGATGGACCATCCCTCAAGGTGGTGCAACAGCATACACCACCTGGGCCTCACAACAAACCTTCACCGTCGGTGACATTCTCGTATTTAACTTCACAAACGGAGCACACGATGTTGCAGAGGTATCAACAGCTGCATACGACTCATGCACTTCCACCAACCCTATTTCCCTCTCCACCACCAGCCCCACCTCCCTCACCTTGACCACCGCCGGTACACATTATTACATCTGCACCTTCACAAGTCATTGCCAGATCGGTCAGAAATTAACCATCAATGTCTCGACTCTGGCCACCACTCCTCCAACAACTCCCACAACTCCGACGCCTCCACCCACCACCGGTACTCCTCCATCAATAACTCCTACTACACCAGCATCTCCACCGACCACCACTCCTACTCCTCCATCAACAACACCCGTTGAACCGTGTCCCCCAACCTCATCTCCATCCTCCAGCCCATTGTCACCACCGTTGGTCACCTCCGGAAACGCAACTCCACCGCCTAGTAATGGAGCTCCATCCTTCACCGTTATGGTTCCGGCCACTCTTTTGGCAATTGGCTTAGTGTATTTGAACTATTAAATTCTTAAACGTGAGACTACAAGCACATTCTTATCATTTTATATGTGTTGCTTATTTTTATGCATTTTTTGTTGTTAATTATTAGTGTTTAAGGATTACTATACTTTTTGTTCGTGTGTTTGAGATCGATCTATTAAATAATGAGATGATATATATTTGTATATTTATACCTCGATCGACTAAGTGTGGATTCCTTCTAAATCTTAATTATTTTTCTACAAGTTGTGTTCATTTAGTTTATCATAATATATGCTAACTATTTATTTAATCGAACTTCACATGTCACCACCAAGTGAATTACAAATTTTGTCCTTTATATTTACATGTTTCGCAAGTTTTGTCATTTACCTTTACTAATAACCATGGTTGTAAAAGTCGCTAGGCGTTCCCAAGTCGGTCGATTGGGAAGTTGTGACTACTCGGGGAATATGAGGGACTACTAGGGGAATACTAGGCGTATGCGGAGAGTACACGGTTGCATCGGACAAGTTTTACAGCAATTCTAATAACACTAGATGTCATTTAAACTTCACAAAGTTTCACTCAGTGTCCTTTGGCCCAGTTTTGTTTCTTGCGTCAAAGGACACAAAGAACACTCGGTGTAGGTTTGCTAGATTAAAGACATTGAGTGGAACTTTGTGAATTTAAAGGATATCCAGTGTTATTATTAATTAAGGTAAAGGAAAAACTTACAAAATGTGCAATTATGAAGAACAACATTTGTATTCACCCATAATTAATTTATAACTATTATATAATTCTTTGAACTATATAATGAACTAGTCTAAAAGCAAATATCACAAGTTCAACTATACTTTGACTGAAAAATATAGTTTAACATACTCTATTTTATTTTAATATTATTAATAGCATCTCTAATGACACATGCTACTAACGTTTAACCGCGTCCATTAGACTTTTATATTAGTAATAAAATAATGCATATATACTTTAAAAATTATATTTTCATATCAAGTTATCAATAGCATATTGTATCTTTTTCATTCTTGGTGTCTTGCTCTCTCTTAGAACGTCTTTTGATGTGATAATAATATTTTGTTAGTCGTTGAAAAAAAAAACTAAAATTTAATCTAAACGAATAAAGCAATAATATAAAACCATAAAAAATAAAAAAATCTAAAACGACAACCCACACACCTATCTAGAGCAGGTGGGTTTTCAAAACCGATCCCGACCCGATATTTAAACCGGTTTTATGTGAAACTAGTATCTAATCTACACGAATCATCGGTTAATTTCCAAATAGTTTTCTTACTTGCACGCCCAATAGTTCAACGACCCGAATTTTTTCGTAAAACCATTTCGACTGTTAAGTGGTCGTTAGCTATTTGTTAATATGACCATTGGGGGTCGAATCTAGCTACCTTCTAACGTTTTTCTACAACTTGTCTGATATCTATATATATATCTATATATACTAATACTAATAATAGATAACTATTTGGGACATATATGACTCTCACATTTAACTTGGGTCTGATTTTCCCGGCTAAATATGTGAACTCATGTCCCTTTACCCGCTTCTCTGATCTCCTTTTTCTTCTCAAACCCTAACCATTTTTTTCAATTGTCTTTCACACGCATCTGGATCATCTTCTTTTGTCGCCTTCTTCACACGCTATCTTTTCTCTTTAATTCCTTTCACTTTTATATTAATTAATATTTAATTGATAAAATAAGAAAGAGAGTGGGTATGAAGAATGTCTTCGGCTTCAATTCGGTTTTGAAGTGGTCTGCTTCGTGAAGCAGACAGTGGTGAAGCTTGAAAGTAAACCTCCGGAGGACGGGGCTTAAAAATTCTATCGAGGGGGGCGATATTTAATATATTCAAGGAAACGATACTTAATACATATAAAGTTTTTTTTTATATATAAAATTATGAAAATAAGTACTTCTAAGAAAAAACCAAGGAAGCAACTGATATGGTCTTGTGTGAACATTTGACTTTTTGATCAACTAATTCTTGTGATTTAAGTGAAGTCTATGGAGGCTCAACCGGCTCTAGGCAACTTCTATTTCTTTCCGTTTGATTTAGTCCACAATATAAACCAATTTTTGCATCCTTTATAAGTCGTTTCCTCTTCAAAACTTGAGAAATTCCAAGTTAACTCTATTTTATAATTTATAAAATTATAATAACAATAAAAATCACTATAATATAATTTATAAATTATAATTTATAAAGGGTCCGGCTATTAATACACACACTTTTATTATTCATACACACTACATGCGGTCGTTTGGGTCCAAATGGCCGATTGGAGTCTTAAAAAAATCATTTTTATTACATATAAACCATCCCCCTCCTATGAATTTTATGTGGTCGTCGTCGGGTCTCGTATACTCGTTTTGGTCCAAACGACCATATAGAGTGCGTTTATATATCAAAATGGTGTGTTTTAATATAAGGACCATTTATAAAATATGGGTTATTGGCTTGAATTAATCCCAACTATCACTTATTGGCCGGGATCACTCCCAACTAAAGAAATCACCACCGCCACCCCCAACTATGAACCTAATTTCTGACAACACTCCCTCATGCACATTTTATGACACGCTATGCACATTTTATGACACGATTTTTTAACGGAGGGAGTGTTGTCAGAAATTAGGTTCATAGTTGGGGGTGGCGGTGGTGATTTCTTTAGTTGGGAGTGATCCCGGCCAATAAATGATAGTTGGGATTAATTCAAGCCAATGACCCATAAAATATCGATACATTTTCAACAAAATTGATATAAAATAAAACGAATATAAAACACAATAATCACTCTCCAATCTCGTTAAACTCACATAACTAGTACTACTTAAGACGAGATTGTTTATATTAAAAAAAAGAGTTAGTTTTATTTATTGAGAACTTATAAACCGATGTGACCTTAACTTCTAACGTTTAGTTGGCTCCTGGCGATTTGCCAAAAGCGTACCTTTACGCTACCTCTCATTAGGTAGATCCTAACTCATAAAAAAAAATGATAAAACGCAAAATTAATTTTAAAGTGTTTGGATATCTGCATACCGGAGAAAAAACATTTATAATATTAGATTAGGTATAATCAGATTTTTTAAATTAGAGAACAAAGTATTTTCAATGTTGTTCGATAACGCTTCAAATAATAAATCCACGGTTAAATACTTTTAACTTAAAATATAAACGCATTTGCAACAACACTTTTTTTTCATATCCTATGTGTCACACGTATTGTTAATCTAGTTCTATAAGATAGACTCGCCGTTGAATCCATTTGACTAGGTCCGAAATGGAAAATTCATATTCGATATAATTTGGCTCCAAATACTTTATGAAAATGAAAACTTTATAAATCTTTCATAACCATCTTTCACGCGATTATTATTATATATGCGATTACAACACTTGTTTATATGAAAACAATTGCATTGACAATTATATATATATTTTTGTAATGTTTCGTAGCTAGGTAGATGTGTATTTTTATAAAAGTTTAGCCACAACAACCTTAAAAATAAGATATTTCCCTAGTATATGTGATCGACCATAGGTGTAGAAAAGGTGTAAGAAAACAAGAATGAGCAGGAAGATTTCACACTTAGTAAATCAAAGTACAAATAAATTTATAAAAAATTATCTCATTATTTAATAGATGGATCTCAAACACACGAACAAAAAGTACACAAATCCTTAAACACCAATAATTAACAATATAAAAATGCATAAAAATAAGTAGCACACTAGCACATACAAAATGATAAGAATATACTTGTAGTCCCATGTTGAAGAATTTAATAGTTCAAAAACACCAAGCCCATTGCCAAGAGAGTGGCAGGAACCATGAAGGTGAAAGATGGAGCTCCATTACTAGGTGGTGGAGTTGTGTTTCCGGAGGTGGCCGTTGGTGGCGACATTGGGCTGGAGGATGGAGACGAGGTTGGGGGACACGGTTCCATGGGTGTTGTTGACGGAGGAGTAGGAGTGGCGGTCGGTGGAGACGCTGGTGTAGTAGGAGTCATTGATGGAGGAGTACTGGCGGTGGGTGGAGACGTCGGAGTTGTGGGAGTTGTTGGGGGAGTGGTGGCCGCAGCCGAGACATTGATGGTTAACTTCTGACCAATCTGGCAATGACTTGTGAAGGTACATATGTAATAGTGTGTACCGGCAGTGGTCAAGGTGAGGGAGGTGGGGCTGGTGGTGGAGAGAGAAATAGGGTTAGTGGAAGTGCATGGATCGTATGCAGCCGCTGAAACCTCTGCAACATCGTGTGCTCCGTTTGCGAAGTTAAATACGAGAATGTCACCGACGGTGAAGGTTTGTTGTGATGCCCAGGTGGTATAAGCTGTCGCACCACCTTGAGGGATGGTCCATCCCATGGTGTCACCGACAACGTGTGTGGTTTGTGCCATGGTGCCATAAAGTTGCATAGATGCAACCATTATGGCCATGAACACCATCAAATTTGAACTGAAACTAGATTTCATAGTTGTATTTGATCAAAGATATTTGTTTATTGAGAAGGTGATTTTGTGAATGAATTATGATGTATTTGGATTTGATATTTATAGGTAGAACAATAAATGCTTTCATATACATGTAGTTTACTTTTTCATTTTCTTGATTTCAGAAAGATAAATGTTATGATGTTGATATCATGATAGGAGTTGAACGAAATAAGGAATCAAGAAGATTATGAAGTTAATTCATATTTTATAATAATGATTTATAATAAATTGTTATTAGTATAACATAAGTTCATCATTAATGAAAGGTGATGAAATTTGTTAACTTTAAAATTAAAAGGTTAATGGTTAAAATCCTATAAATTACATGTGATATATTCCTGGAAATCAAGAACTTGTTCTTTTTATCAAAGAAAAAATATGACATAAGTTTAATTCATGATGCCACGACAGGATAATGCTTTTTTGTTTTTTAAAAACAATTTCTAGATTTTCAAAATTAAATACACCACTATATATCTTTCGGGATATTAACCTCAAGCCTCTTGGGTGTGGGGCATATAACCCCTAGGATATCCCCTTAGGACATGTAATGTTTTAATATCATTATTGGTTAGAACTATATATTTTTAACATATGTTTAATATGGATTTATATATATAAATTTGTTTTCTTTTTGAACGGCAAACATTCTAGTATTAAAGGGTTAGTAAAAATCTAAAACTTTACAAAAATAAGTGCAAACAAACAAACAAAAGAACACAAAATCCAAGCAACAATATGCTAAAGTATCAACTAACATCAAAAGTACACCAATATGAAGCCAATCAATCATATTCTTACGCATCTTTTTTGTAATTTATAAATAGTCTGAGAGTCTTAATGTTGTCTAAAAAAATCTTTTCACTGAACGTCCTTTCACCCTTAAAACAACCTCATTCCCACTATACCATATGCAGAGAGCGTGAGTGAATTTTATTTATTTTTTAAACACCCAATTGTTAGTCCAAATCTCAAGTCTTCCCCTTCGAAGGGTTGAACACTATACTAAAAGAAAGTCTTCCCCATCGAAGGGTTGAACACGGTACTAAAAGAAAGTTCCTCGTGTTTTTGAACGACAATATTGACACTGTCTTTGACAAAAAAAAAAAGTGATTTTACATTTAATTCTTTGACAAAAAAATAATGATTTTACATTTAATTTTGTGGACTTTTAGATTTGACCTATTCTCTAATATATCAATATCCAGGGGCCCATATTACTATTAGAGGTTCTAACTTTCCTTATATGAAACCATACCTCTACCCCTGAACAATAAAGAGGTTGCTTCCGGAAAGGCTCTAGCTTCGAATCACAGCCGAATGCGACAGCGAAAGCCGGAAAGAAAGAGAAAAAGAAAAAGAAAACCAACCCCTCCAAACTCCTCCAGAAGTCCTTAACCTTAATCATACGCTTTTACGGTGTCATATCTTTGACCGTATTATCAAAGAGGTGTAAGCCTAGCAAATCAATCCTAATACGCTCATCCCATGTTAGTTTAGGTCTACATCTCCCTCCCCTTCCCTCTATCGTAATGATATCAATGAATGAACTAGTGGCGTCAACTTCCTGCTCTTTACATGCCAAAACCATCAAAATCTTTCCTCCCATATCTTCTCGAATTACTCATCGTAAATCTTTCCACAAAAACATCATTTCTAATTCGGTTCAACTGTGTGTGACAGTGAAACCATGTGCTCCTATCAAGCGCTACTACTATTATTCCTTTCAAGTATTAAAATGTTAAATAGTATATAAAAATATATATATATAAAACATCTATAAGAAATATAGTCGAGTCTAGACTAAACTTGACTTGTGAATAAATTTTCACATCAGAGATTTATAAATAAGCTCTAAACAAGTCAAGCTCCAAGCCAAACAACACTCCTAAATTTAAACACGCAAGAACCCAACTCCTTTACACCCCAAACACCACATTCTTTTAAGATCTATTGAGCGACCTAAGTGGAGACGTTATATGAAGATGATGATGTTTTGCATATAATAACTTTTTTAACTCCTAAAAGAAAAACATAATTAAACCTAATAATACAATAAATTATTGCAAGACAACAATAAAACAAACATCTACAAGTCGAGGTCAAGAAAATATTCTGAAACACTAAACATGTACAGGTTGTATAAGCAACTACTATTTTGTATTCAATCAGGATGGAAAAGAAAGAAAAAACACACACACACAGCGCACCATATTAACTGAAAAGCAAACCAATCTGCCCCGGATAGTCCGCTAGTAACGCTTAAAATGATCTCTTGTAAAAAATGGATGTCTTAAAGCTTCTCGAGCGGTTAACCTATCTAAAGGATCATATCTCAAAAGCCCCTGTAAGAGATGAATAAGGTCCCCAGCTGAATGGTCTACGTGCTGCATGATTAAGTTCTGCGAAAATAGAAAAACTATTAATAACAATTTGATTATGTTATGTGTACAAGAGCGGAAGTGAGGATAGAAACCTGAAGTCGAGGGAGTTTTAGAACGGCTTTGATGCTTTCTCTTGAGGTAGCACCCTCGGGCCAGTCTAGTCTACCTTTTCTAATGTACTTGTCTGCATTCCGACTGTGGAGGTAGCAGCATTTAATATATGGTAGTCAAAAGTAGATACGGATGGCCAGATAAGCGGGTCGAAACACAGAATCGGGTTGGGTTGAAACACAAACATTTTTTGTTAATTTTTAATAGCTGTTTTGTAAGTAACTATATTTCCAGCTGATTGCAATACCATAGTGATTTAGGGGGTTGCAACTTGTATGCATTATATATATATGCATCTGCTTTATTTTCATCATTTGACCAGTTTTTATGAACCATCTGAAACATAACATTATATATCTAGAGTGGTTCGTAACTGTCATTTATATATCTAGAGTTGATTGCAATTTCAACCCGTATAAAAGTCAATTCAGGTTGTGCTTTATTAAAAATAGGTTGAACAAGTAAAACGTAAGGAAAAAAGGCTATTAATGAAATGGGTCAAAAAAAAAATAAAGATTGTTATCTAATAATATAGTTTTTGTGAGCATAATTATCATAATACATATTTGAAAAATTCCAAAAATGTATTATCCAACCCACGAGTTTTGCCAAGGAATTACAAAAGAAAGTTTTATTTAGAGATGAAACACTCACTCTGCTTTTCTCAACATGTGCTGAGGTAAAAAGCCAAGGACCCTTTCCATCATAGCAAGATGTTCAAGATTCTCATGCGTTTGGAACAAAGCTTCACCCTGTTAGAAGGTGCACCAGTTAAAATAAGCCTTGACTACATACAGTGTGATTTGCACATAACAAAGAAATTGTACTTTGACAAGTTTACCCTCACCTATCGGCTCTCAAAACATTTTCTTATCTTCTCTAACTATATAATGGTAAAATTGTTGAAAGGCATCTATTTGTTGTGTATGTATTCACTTTTATTGTGAATATTCTGTTAGTTTGGGACTGCCAGAAGAAAATAGGGTGAAAGTTTGGTTCGTTAGAAAACATTTCTTGAGTTGGGATTATTATCGGCCAATTACTGATAGTTGGGATTATTTAAATCCAATAACCCAAACTTAAAAGAAAGGAGAAAGATGAAGATAGGACTTACGGAGCATAATTCCACAATGATACAACCGACACTCCATATGTCACATGGGTAACTCCATCCCAGTCCTGCAAGAAACACAGGTTAGATGGCAAATAAATATCCGACACTATTATCCATCGAAAACGAATAAGAGACAATGCATTTGTAGCCCAGCAAAGTATTCAGCAATTTTCCTTGAAGAAAACCATATACTAAAACTGTTTTATAGACCACCCAAATATATCCAGTTTTATTTATAGCTATTTTAGCCAAGAACGTTCATGTTGACAAAAATGCCCTTACTTGTTTTTTAAATACAATAAGCGCAACCTATAGCACACTGCCACCTCATCAAAAGTACTTTTGTTCTTAAAACTTACAAGGGCATGTTCATCATCCAGACATTTTTTTTGCCAGGACTGGAATAAATGGAACCAGATATACTTGATGGCCTATAAAGTAGCTTCAATAATTCAATGTAAAGGTTGCCATAGTGAAATCAGCTCAATATTTGAATTGCTGATTGCCACAACATGCTTAATACCCCAAAAAATTTAAATATAAATGTAGATAAACTGGACAAATTGGTTACCTAATATAACTTCTGGTGCGCGATAATGGCGGGTTGACACTACATAGGACTGGTCCTGACGATCATATGTTGTGCTGCCAAAATCAATCACTTTGATAGTACTGCATTTCGGAATTCTTTTGGAGTACGAACTATCCTTGGGTGACCTAGATGAGCCCTAAAACAACATAATGAAAACAAGACGTGTTAGACATTAGTATCTGCCATCATTGAAACTATAGGTGGCAATTTCGACCAATTTCTTATGAAGAGTCTGATCCCAGGCTGTATTGAATCTCAAACGGAACAAAGGGGGAGATTAGTTTAAAAGGAAACAGCTCAATTGGATCAGATGGTGATACTCCCGCAAAGTATGTTTTGATAGGATAAAACCTCCTAAATCATTTTATTTGAAAGATTGCAATACAATCAAAATAAATCTAACTACTGTGATCATATTTGACACACTGATTGCAAGAAGAAACTAGTTTATGGAGAATAAATTGCTTCAAGTTGACCACCACATGAAAATACACATTTCAACCTGGGCCCAGTTTGACCATTTGACCATTTACCCACAAGCCCCAACCCACCCGTTTTGTCACCTCTAGAAATAAACTAATTGTTCAAACCTTGTAATCAGGCACTTTGATATATTCTGGGGACACTAGAAGAATGTTCTCAGGCTTCAAGTCCGTGTGTATCAAGCGAAGATCATGCATGACTGCAATTTCTTTGATAAATACTTATTAATACATTGATTATCAACAGCAAAGAAAGACAAAATTCTCAAACTTCTAAATCACACACAGGGAGCAACCCAAAAGCATTTTCCTTGCTTGGTAACAGAGGCAAGAGATTATGATATGGAACAAACAACTACAGGGAGGATAATATATAGATGTAAATAAAAGTAGCATAAGTGATTACTACACACATGCTATACATTCCAAGAGTTGTCTTCCAATCTCACGGACTAGGTCTATAGGAAATGATCGATAATTGTTTTTGCGTAGAAAATCATATAAACTTGGTCCAAGCTTCTCAAAAACCTGAATGCATCCAAATACCTTAAACCCAACACATTTGATAAATTGGGGAAATAAATCCACCATATCAATTTTAATATACTTACAATACAGATATGGTTACGATAGTCAAACCAGTTCCTTATTTGTACACAACTGCAAGGAATAAACCAATTTAACAAACCCAAACTTAACCAACCATTTTACTCAAATATAAAACTGTCACTCACCGATTGCCATCTTTATCATGTTTACCAAGTTGTTGGAGCACATCGATCTCAATCATGGCTGCCTCGCGATATTTCTTTATACCACGAACGATTTTAATGGCCACCATTTCTTTCCTTTCCTTGTCCCAACATTCCAAAACTTGACCAAACGTACCTAAATCAAACAAGTAAATAGAATTATATACTTCAATTATCGATAATTAACTTATTGCCTGCAATTAGTTAGCAATTAGTTAGCAGATGATTCTCACCTTCGCCCATTTTTCCATGAATTTTATCTGTGAGAAACAAAAAAAACAAAACAAAACAAAAAAGGGAAATCAGTATCATACAAGCATGATAGTACAAACATCAAGCTATGTAAAAAAAAAATTTACCGCCACACTACTAGGACAAGACACAAAATTAGTTCATACTTCATACTGCATTACCAAATAGTTTTATTCCCTATTATTAACAATTCTAGATACCAAATACGTACAAAGGTAGCATGACATTAATTTACTTGTATGCAGAACTTTAAAAGGCTATAGTTAAAGATGTAACTAGTGGTATGCGATATAAAATTTTCAACAAGTGCTACAACCAGAAATCAGTATAAAAATCTATTTGATGGTAGTAAAGGGTAGTTACAGCGAGAAGTTAAATTATCTCCAAGCGCAAACATATAATGCCCATCTTTATCATCTTCACGCCATGGTGGAGAACCATTACGAGCCACATGATGCTTAACAAG
Organism: Deinandra increscens subsp. villosa; assembly: GCA_039602395.1. Lineage (NCBI taxonomy): Eukaryota > Viridiplantae > Streptophyta > Magnoliopsida > Asterales > Asteraceae > Deinandra > Deinandra increscens. The sequence continues at coordinate 5,273,113 of JBCNJP010000012.1, read as the reverse complement.
AGATGAATTACTATGGTCTTGGGGTCCCCGTGAGGGTGCAAAGCCGGTCACATTTCCAACATCTTGTCCATAAAACAATCCTACCTGAGCCTACACACAGGCATCCATTCACGTTTCTTTTAAATAGACGTTATTAACTCCCCTTACCATTATGATTTTGATTCTCAAAATGCCACAAATTTGAAAAAGCTTGTCAATAAAGTCAGCAAAATAAATATGAAATTGATAATATACAAGCTGGCAATTACAATAATAAATTAACAATTCCAAAACCAATTTAATCAGTCTCAAACTCCATGATCACAGATTATAATTCTTGCCACAGCTTCTCTTATTAACAGTAAGGTTAAAGTTTGATCAAAATAAATGATCTAGCCAAAAGTTGCTTAAATTAGAGTTTCAGTGCTTAATAATCTCTAGCAAGTAAAAATTGAGAGATATCATCCGAAAATTAGAACTTCAAAAACAAAAACTACAAAAAATCATCGAAGAACTAAATATCCTATGCCAAAATCCACAAAAACCCTAGATCTTCAAATCAAAGTACAACAAAAGTGAAATTCCAACATCTTCGATAAAATACGAAAAACAACATAGCGAATCGGCTAATCGAAACTATAGCAAGTTGTAATCCGGTGAGATCAAAATAAAAAAATAAAAATTAACAAGTTGTAACCTCGTTTTAACCTTACCTGGTGAAACGATTCAGATTTCGATAGGATCTAGCAAAACAAACAGAGCGAAAACGAAAGGAGCAACAAATTAGAGAAACAAGAAGAGAACGAAGCCGATCCAATACCTTGGCTACCGGATGAGCAACATCCCAGCCAATTCGCTGCCTTTTTCGCGGTCCGATGTCGACGTTAGTCATCGGAAACTCCGTAACGCGTTCCATCTCCATGATCTGATGCTAATTTTCACGAATCTCCGGTTGAATTTGTCGCCGATTGGAGAATTTGTGGAGGATAATATAAGAATAAACGCCTTTCTGTGAATGAATATGCCTGATCTCGATTCCTAACGCAAACCAAATATCGACCAACCAATTCGTAAAGTTTGTCGATCTGGCCGTACACGTGGCGGTTTTTCTAGACGTTGATGTGCAAGATGTGGGGGCATCTATTCGTGGGGTTTCACCATGGTTACTTATTTTTTTTTTTGAACGGCATATTTTTTATTCTCCAATAATTTTCTTCAATAATTTTTCTCCATTGCTAAGGTTTGAACCTTGGTCTCCATCAAAGAGACTTTGTCTCTTACCATTGGGGCTACAACCCAATGGCACCATGGTTACTTATTGAACTTCATTGTTAACTATGGTTAGATTATCGGTGAAATATATTTAAAAACTAGAAAAAAACTAGATTAGTAGATTATATTTGATTAAGAAAAGAAAAGTTATACCAAATATCTCACTCTAACCAACAAGCTCATTGCTCAATAGTCAATGGTATTTGGGAATAATTAAAACCCTAAGGTCTTGGGTTCAAAATCGGATGTGAGTAAAAATACTTTCGGGCTGGAGACAGAGGTTTTTTCGAGAATAACCGGGTTTTCACTAAAATTGAACATGGGCATATGAAGAGATGCAGTGTCGTGAGCCCAAACATGCCGTTAATTTTTTTTTATCTCACTCTAAACAAGTTAACTTACTCCTATGTTTAATCCAAAAAAGGAGAGAGATCTAATGTCGCAAAAAATTGCCTCATGAACAAAGAGACCGTTCTTGAAAACATTCTCTGTTATGTGCATATCAAATACACCAAAGCGAAGCGAAGAAGATGTCGAGATATATTTTATTGACATGTTTCTTCAACGACAAACTCTCCAAGCATTCAAAGACATCTTTAATCGATATACAATGTACCGTCGGACCAAGCACCACCTCAACACTTGCGACCAAATATTGGATGTTTTTAAGAACTATTTTAGGGTATGAAGATATACATGTTGTGAGTTAGGGATGTGAGTTTTCTTACGTAGATAGTGACCGGACTCACACTCAAACTCATATAGGAGGGGTATATATGATTTGAGTTAGGCATGTGAGTTGATACTTATTTAATATTTTTTCAACTACTTTTATTTAAAATTTAAAACATAAACATTTAAAATTAATAAAAAAAACCATTTCATTAAAACATAAATAAAAAAAAGTTACATGAACGAGGTAAAAAATTACAATGCTAAAAAACTAAATATTATAATTTTTCTTAACCGAAAGTTTTTTCATCTTAATAAACTCCCGTTCTCCTGGGTCAAGATACGTAATGTCTAATGCGAGTAGACAAATGTCTTCTGGATGTTTCTTGATGTCGATTTTTTCATGTTGGATTTCCAAGTCCGAAGGTTAAGATCGTTGGAGTCTTTAGGGTTCATGTTAGGAAAAAGAAATTGAGTAGAGAATATGAAAGTGTGTAAAAAATCGACTAGAAGTGAAATTAGTTTAAATAGGTAATTTTTTGGGTATTTTTTATTATTAATTGCTCTCAACGATTGAATAACATGACTGTTACATCCATCCACCACCAAACCGTCAGCATTGTTTAAATCACGCACACTTTAAAAGTATCCATTTTGTTGGTTGTAAAATGACTCGGGTCAACCAAACCCGACCCATCTCATTTCTTGACGGGCAACCCAATCTACTCATCAACTAATAACACAAAATCCATATACTACAAGATTCGAACCTCCCTAGTTAATGAAGGAATACACCATTTACTGACAGAATGTTCCCCTAATAACATTACAATCTTTGTGTCAGTATTTTCAGATAACAAATTACATCAAATTACACACATATATACATATAGTTTAAAGCTCACAAGCTCAAGAAACAAAGATCACTTCATAGATGTGATAACAGAACTTGCTCAAAACAAACTTGAAACAACTTACTTTCACCACAACATCATACGCTATTTCCGAGATTCCCGAGCTCAGATTATCTCGGGTTCTTCATCAAAAAGCGTTTTCAACCGTTTCGACACCAACGGATAATACTTCGGGGACCCTTTCGGACTGCAGAAACTTGTTTGCTTAGAAGGCATAAACTTTGTTCCTTCCTCACTGGTGCAAGTATCTAGACCACAATCTTTACAAAAAGATTCAACATCAGATTCCAACATCAACAACTGTTTACATAAGTCCAAAAGCGGATAATGATTTAGCTTATATCCTCCATGATTCAAACACGACAACCCCAACGCACGAATCTCACAAATGTACGGTTCAAGAACATAATACTGTAAACGGGTTGCTTCAGAAGCTACAGTTTCAAGAAACCGTTTATAATTGCCAAAACGAGAGTACCTCAAAAGTCTCCGCGAGAACATCATTTCCTTTGACTTCATGATCGAAAAAGGAAGCTTCTGGAGCCATAGAGATAACGACTCACCCGTTGGTTGATGATCGGAACCAAGATGCAGAAGGACATAAAAGGAATAGAACTCCGGGTTTGCGTTATGGGTTTGGTCATACAAATGGTATAAAGACGAAAGCGTTTTTGTAAGCTGCTCCATGTTAAGGTGATGCATTGGAGAGGAATTTGAATCTGAATTTGAGTTCATGTTATTTCTTTGAAGTTTATAATGAGATATGATATGAAACTTAACAATTCTTTCATAAATTCCAATGGCTTGATCTCCTGTGATTATACCTTGCATACTAAGATCTTGCCTTATGGATCTTGTTCTGTCAAAGATGAAGTCATGAATAACTTCAAAAGGATGACTTTTCGACCCGAAAATGTCTAAAAGGTGATTCAAGGTGTCTTCCAGTACAAAAACAGGGCGTAAGTCAACATCCCGGGCGTCTTTTGTGGAGATGGTTCTGCAGAACTTTTTAACAGCAAGTGTAGATGATGATTCAGACGGGTTTCCGTTTAGTCTCTCAAAAATGGCTAGATCTCTTAGTCGTTCACGGCGGATTCTCTCGTCAACCGGACACATATAAGGGCAGGATCCGATTAAGTTGGGGAGTTCTTCGGAACTGTTATGGTCTTCTTTGTTGCTAATATCAGAAATGGTATGATTTGGGGCTGGTTTTCTAGGAGTTGGATGATTTGAAGTGTTTGAAGGTCTAAAGTTGTTTGATCGAGTTTGTGAAGATGATGAATAGCTTCCATTTCCTTTTCCTCTCCCCCTCCTTGGCTGCCATCTCTCCATAAGATAAGCTCTCTAAAAGATAACATTGTGCCAAACATAGATTAACTGATACTTGATTCTAGGGTGTGCATGAAACCAAAATAACCGACTCGTAACCGAAATAACTGAGACAAGCGAACTGAGCTAACCGAACCCAGCCCGAAACTGACAGTATGGTTTTATGTTTTCTTAAAAGCTGGATTTCCTGTTCGGTTTTGGTTCCACATGTACAAAACTGTACCAAATCCATAAAAATATAAAAAACCAAACCAAACCAAACCAAACCAAACCAAACCAAACCGTACAAGCCAAACCAAAATAATTTTTATGTTGAATGCTAAGAGCATTTACAACCCATTTGTCATCCATATCCTTACAATTAACTAAAAACTATCATCCCTTATATTAAAATCTTAATTTTTCAAAAACTCTCACATCCCATTCTTCAAAGTTATAAAGATAAGGATATGGAGTCTATATACATGGAAATATAAGGAACTTCGATAAATACCATAAATTTATCTTATTATTATAAAGATAAGGATTATTATAAAGAATGGGATGGAGGAGTGATTTTAAGTTTATTTTAAAATTTTCCTTAAAATATGAAGATAAAGAGATTATACCAAATGGGATATGAGTGCTCTATTTAATTTATAAATAATTAATAAATAGCCTAGCCATGCAATGTGTAAGGCACGCTATCCTATGATCTTTATCTCACTCATTCGGGAACCACACCGCTTGTATCCTATACAGATGCTGATTGGGGCGGCTTGTCTACACACACCTCAGTCTACATCCGACTATTGGATGTATATGGGAGATAATCTTCTCTCTTGGTCATCCAAACCTCAACCCACATTATCTCGCTCAAATGCCGAGGCAGAGTACAAGGGGGTCAATAATATAGTCTCCGAGGTTTTTGGTCACAAAATTTACTCCTAGAACTACATCACCCTCCAAAGCATGCAACTATCGTCTACTTTGACAAAGTCAGCACATTATATCTCACGGTAATCCTATTCAACATCAACAAACCAAACACATTGAAATCGACATCCATTTTGTTCACGAGAAGGTTTGCTCGAGGACAAGTCCGAAGTACCACATGTGCCATCTCGACATCAAATTACCGATATTTTCACAAATGATTTCCCCTCAGTCTCAACATCCAAAAACCTCGCGTTTCGACTGCGGGTGTAATAGTAAATATACTATTTGTATAGTTTATTTTGAAAATTATTCTGTATTTAATAAAAAAAATAGGTCAATGATTATATTCTATAAACTGATCATGATTATAATTTATGCCATTATTTGAGACTGAATCACTGAAATAGTCAATTTTGTATAACCAGATCCACAGTTGCTTATTCAAACTGATAATCAGTTAATCAACGTTTCAATTCATATCAGTAGCAACTAACAAGCACACACGATTAAGCAGGAAGCAATCTTAGCTGAAGAAGATGAAAGGATTCAAGGAACTTACATCGAGTGGTTCAGATTTCAGATTTATCGGTAGATTATTCAAAGCATTATCATTATCACGAACATCAGGATCATAAGTTTAATAAATCCGAGACGATGAATCCACCGTCTGATTCTTCGATCGCCAAATTAGCATCGATTCGGCTCAAATTTCGCGGCTAGAAATCTGGATATCTTCAACCAGCGAGTGATTTGCTTTATTCAATTCAATAATCGAGAATCTAGATAAATCATTCTGGAAAATTGAAGAGTTTTGTTTCTAAATTAGGGTTTTTTTTCTTCGTAGATCCGAGTCTCTGTTAACCCGTTGACGTGGTGATGTGCTTTTGTTCATCTTAGCTTATTGGGCTCTTCTGGCCCAAATAATATGGGCTCATCTGTCATCATAATTTGTTTGTTGAGTTTAGTGGCCCATTTGTTTTGAGCCTAAACTGAATACAATGATTTTACATGACTATATGGAAAATTGTTTATAGATTTTTCATGTGATAAAAATTTATTTTTAGGGGCATTTGTATATCTTTCCTTCTAAATTAGAGAAATTGTATATTTTTTTTCTTCAAATTATGTATGAAGAGAATTCTACATTATGCATTAAAAACTTGTGTTTTAAAAAATATGTATTTTTATTTTTTCAAATTAGGAGAAATATGTAATACCCGTATATTGTTATAGGATGACTCCATTAGTTAACATAAGGTTGACGATCCTATATGTACATTGTGTCTGTTCTAGCGCATATGTTCTATAAGGTTACGGATTCAAGTCTTTGCGTATGTTTTATAAGGTTACATATTCAAGTCTTTGTTCACGTTTTTTTTTTTGTTTTTTTTTTGTTGTGTTTTATTCAAAGCCTTTCAGGGGAATCCCACTATATACCCACGCCTAGTAAATATCCAACATGCTCAATTTTCACTAAATACCCAATACTTATACTAGACTTTAGTGATAAAAATTTGACCGGACTTGAAAATTATCATGTTGAATTGATAGAAATCTAAGATCTAGAAAATGAGTGACTCTAGTTGAAAAATCATGAACCACCACTGCTATTATCTCGAATGAAATGAGATTATTTGGACGTTAATTATATTATACTATTAAAAAAGAAGAAAATGTTATTAATACTAGCTTCTCTAGTCATGCTTTGTCACATAACAGATCATGTAAAGTTTTTATTTAAAGATGTTTTATTTAATTATTTTTTTGTTTTTTATATACTACATAAACCTACCGTTTATGAAATATATTTAATTTTTTCATCAACTATATATTGTAGTGTTTGAAAAGCCGGATTGAACCGGCCGGTTCAACCGGTTGAACCGGTAACCGGTGGGTGTCCCGGTTCGGTTGAGGGCGGTTTTTAGTAATTTCGGGCGAAAAAATAAACCGGCCGGTTTTCCGGACCCGGAACCAAATGAATCGTTTTTTCTTCTTTTTTTGATAAATATAACTTGATTAAAACATATATTGATATTATTTGGATAATTGTAACTTGTTTTAGACTTTATTAAAGTTTCTTTTTGACATTGTGTCATGGTTGAAAGTTTATAAAATGTATGTCGTAAATTTATAGTTTGAGTAGTCAATCCGGTTCAACCGTCCGGGTTAACCCGGGTCAACCGGTTGAACCGTTTTTTTACACAAGACCGGTCCGATTTAAAAATCCGGATTTAAAACATTGATATATTGTATTGTTAGTTGTTATTTCTAATCATAAGCATAATCAATTAACATCTTTACACATCAATTTCAACATATTCATTTCTTACATGTTAAACATTACAACCAAAAGCATTATTTGAACTTATTACACACACATACTATATACAAACATAAAACCAAACCATCTAAAAGCCAATTAACTTCTCAAACATATGGAGTTGCCAACACCAATAAAGGCAACTTCTTATGAATAGTAATCCCACTAGTCTCACTCATATCCAAATCCTCCATTTTCTGCCCATCACCCAACCCAAAATCAAACTTATGCACCAAACTAGCCAACACTAACTCATTAACACTCATTGCAAACTGAATCCCAGGGCACTTCCTCCGGCCCGCGCCAAATGGTGTCAACTCAAAATCAAGCCCTCGATAATCAACCCCGCTATCCAAGAACCTTTCGGGTCGGAACTCATCAGGGTCGTCCCATACAGACGGGTCCCGCCCGACTGCCCATGCATTGATCAGAACTTGGGTCCCGGATGCAATATCGTAACCCATTAGTTTGACATCTTGGGTGGATTCACGAGGGACGAGGAGTGGGAGTGGCATGTGCATTCGGAAAGTTTCTTTTACGACGGCTTTTAGGTAGGGCATGTGGTCTAAGTCGTCCTCGGTGATCTTGGGCTTGCCGTTGGCGATTTCGCGTACTTCTTGTTGTAGTTTGGTCATTGCTTGTGGGTTTCTTATTAACTCACTGAGTTCCCATTCTAGAGTTGCGTAGGTTGAATCAGTCCCTCCGGTGAACACATCCTGCGTACAGAATTTATTGATATATTTTCTAATAAGTTGTAATATTTATTTAAGAAAAAAAATCTAAATATACGGTTTTGTTATCTAAACAGTCATATCATATATAAATTTTGTTGTATAGGAAAAAGTCTCTCTATATTAAGAAAAGACATATTTGGAATCATATTCAAACTTTGACTTTTTCAAACCTTTTAAAAGTTGGTTGGACGAGTATTCGACAACTTTGACTTTTTCAAATCTTTCAAAAGTTGCAGACGAGTATTCGACCATCAGAAACGACTGTTTGGCTTTCAAAAGTTTGAGAAAGTCTGCATAACTTTCAAACAACCATTCGATGAAACCTCAAATAGTTGTTTAAAAGTAGAGGCAATGACCATCAAGACACTCATACCTTCAAATGACTGTTAAATGAAACCTTAAACGTAACAACCGTTTGAAATGTCAGCAGGGGTGGAAAATTCGTATTGAGGACCTACCTAGTCGAGGTCCTAGGAACACACACTGCAAATTGGCAAAATTTAGTAGGGCTACTTCTGGACATAGTGTAAGCCGCAATTGATTAAGGCACCTAAAGTTTTTCCCGAGGCACCTAAAATTTGTGAAAATGATTTTTTTAAGCTGTTTTTGGCGTCCAATGTTTGTGAAAATAGCTTCTTTTGAGTTGATTTTTTACTGATTTTTTTTAACATCCACTAAACAAATTTTTTAGATCCGCCATTGGAAAGCGGTCTGAGTCTATTTGAAAAATCATTTGTTCAATGCAACTTCAAACGATCGTTTAAGAAATAAATAAATTTATATTGTTAGTGACTTTAGTTTGTGTATAATATCTAAGTTCAAAAAAAGTTAGTTACCAAGATAAGAGCTTTAACGGTATCTCTTTCAAGAACAAAACTTGCATCCTTGTCATTCTGAATATCCAACAAAATATCCACAAAATCTTTCTCTTCTTCATCATCTCCACCACTCAACATTAGTTTATTCCTCCTCTCTTCATGCTCAACAATCACACCTTCAAGAAATGCATCAAATTCAGCAGCAATTTTCACAGCTCTAACTTCATACCCATTCAAACGATCCACCCATGATAACCATGGGATGTAATCACCAACACTAAAAACACCTAACAACTCCACAAAATCAACAAACAACTCTTTAAACTTTTCGCCACCATGCCTCCGCCCCATCGCCGACCTACATATCACACCATTCGTGAGCGAAATCAACAACTCGCTCAAGTTAACAATCGGAGAAGACGAGCGACTGATAGTTCTGATCTTCTCGACGAGAATATCCGTCTCTTCTTCACGCACTCGACGAAACGATTGAACTCGTTTGTGACTCAGGAGTTGGAGGACAACGATGCTTTTGATCTGTCTCCAGTACTCTCCGTAATCCGCAAATGCAACGTCCCGGGCATTATAAGAAAGAATGCTCGGGACAGTTGATTTCGCGCGGTTTAAGAAAGTCAAATCATGTGTTTTCATGATTTCTCGGGATGCGTGCGCAGAGGAGGCTACAACCACTGGCACGCTACCGAAGTGTAGCAGCATGAGTGGGCCATGTTTCTTGGCTAATGCTTGGAGGGAGCGGTGGGGGCTCGAGCCTAGCTGGTGGAGGTTTCCGATGATCGGAAGTTTCGCCGGAGATGGTGGTAGGGTTTTTAGGGTTTTTGAATGAGAGAAGTACAATTTGAAAAGAATTATAGTGACTAGTAATGTGAAATAGGGAAGGAGAGAGGAAGTCAAGAGTTGATGAAAGATGATTGACAACATTGTTGTGAGTTAAGATTGAGTGAGTATGGATTAGGAAGTTAGTGGCAAATATATAACCTTTTTTGGAGATAACAAACAAACATGGTTTAACCATATACATGTATTAACTATTAGTACATGATTAATGAGGCAATAATTATCCAAGTCTTTTGTTTATTAAAAAATATTAAAGAGTCATTAGATGAGATGACTTACCCTAAAATTTCGGTGGATGTGTATTTTCTAATTATAGTAATAATAAACAATTAAATAATTAAAAAATAACAATAATGTAAGTCTCAAAACCATTTGACTTGATATAATATATAGGTTCCACCTAGAACCAATGTCATATCATTTATAGAATTATTATTTATTAATAAAATGTTTGTTAAGTGTTGGTAAATTATCACTTATGTACTTGCTTAGTAAGTAGAATTTAAACTCATAACTTTTCTATTAAAAAGCTATCATTTTATCAACATATTATATCTTTAAAAAGACATCTCAAAGTTACTCAAAACATCATTTTATCAACATATTATATCTTTAAAAAGACATCTCAAAGTTACTCAAAACAAACATTCATAGGGTTTTTATTATAAAAAAACTTCTTGTGATAGATAAATTTGGTGTCCTGTGATAGAGGAGGTGTTAAGTTTATTATAGAAAACGATTGTAGCCTAGTTAGAGGTTCACTATAGACCATTCTAAAAAAATGTAGACCCATAGACCCTCTATTTTGCATGCGAAATTACTATATTTCGCATGCGAAATTACTATATTTCGCATGCGAAATTACTATATTTCGCATGTGAAATTCGCTGAAAAGGAAAAAAAAAACTTTTCTCCTAAGTCATGTTTTGTGTTTTTCTCTTTAACGAATTTCACATGTGAAATAGAGTAATTTTACATGTGAAATAGAGGGTTTACGAATCTATACTTTTTAGTACTTCTATAATTAACCTCCACCTTGTAGCCTATGTTCATATATAATCGGTTATGACAGATTGGATTGGGTGTCTGTTTTTGTCTGTAACTAGGTTTGAATGTTTGTATTTTTGCTTGAGTTTGAAACATGACAGAGGAGGTGGCGCTTAAAATCAATTAATTATATATTAACATCAGGACAAAATCCATAGATCGAAGGTTTATATATATAGCATCTTGGAACATTAAAAATCAGATTATATTTTGTTAACCCTCACGACTCTTTTTAAATGAATAAAAACCACTTCAAATAAGATAATCCACATTATCTATTTATATAGTTACTCTAAGTTGATCATCAAACTATTGAGATCTAGACTCGATCTTTAAATTTAAATTATGAAACCAAATCTGAAGAGAATAGATCTAAATTCATTCTCGAAACGGGTCATCTGTGGGCCTCATGCGGGTTAAGGCTATGCTCCGAAGAGGGGATCAAAATAAACGGTTATGTCATATGACATGTGCCATTTCATCAAATCAGAGCATAACATGAAGGTGCATAACTCCTTCCAAAAGGTCCACACGTACGCGCATATCACGCGCCTGATGTCAGCACGAGTAAGGAAACCCTAATTCTCATACAACTATAAATATAAGGTCTGAAGTAGTTTCTTCTCTAATGCTCTCATCCCTTATACTTTACATCTCCAATTCAATCAAATACTTATCTCTTTATAAATTTTGCAAGTATGTTAGTGAGATATACGGGGCACATTTATGCAAACCAACATGGAGTGACATTATGAGTCTATACGAGACATATAAAAATAAACAAGGATTTCCCGGGATGGTCAATAGTCTTGATTGTATGCATTGGGAGTGGTCTAGTTGCCCAAAAGCTTTGCAGGGGCGATTCATGCGAGGCGATTATAACACCCAACAATTATGCTGGAGGCGGTAGCGTCAAATTATTTGTGGTTTTGACATGCGTTCTTTGGAGTGGTTGGCTCAAAAAACGACATCTACATGCTTAACCAATTAAATTTGTTGAATGATCTTATTAAGAAAAATGCACATGATTCATCATTTGAAGTAAACGAGATAGAATACAAACACGGTTATTATATGGTTATTATATTGCCTATGGTATATATCCCGACTACTTTGTGTTTGTAAGAACTTTAATGGCACCCATAATTCCTACACGAAAAGAGTTTGCAAAAGGTCAGAAGGGGGCAAGGAAGATATAGAACGAACGTTAGGGGTGCTCAAGAAAAATTTCACATTATTAAAAATCCGGCACGGGCGAGGAAACTTCCTAGAATTACTATCATCATATATTCTTGCATGATTTTACACAATATGATTACGGAAGATGAGGGATTTGCAACTTGTGAATGCAATCTCGACGATGTTCAACCGCCTAACATTCAAATTCCCCAATATTTTGGTGATTCGTAGTCACGATACACACGATAGCCTTAGAGCTGATTAGGTGAAACACGTCGATTTGGTTCAAGACTCATTCCAAGAGACGAGGACGAAAATGAATGCAAAGATGAGGACGGAGATGAAGAGTAGACTATCTTTATGTATTTTTATTTTTATTTTTAATTGATGTAACCTTTTTTTTAATTTTATTTAATGAAATAACCTTTTTTATTAGATGTAACTTTTTTAATTGTAGTATTTTAATTAGTTTGGTTTATTAAATGTAATATGTTTCGTGTTTTGAGTATTTCCATCGGACTTAGGTTTCAATGTCATTCTTAACGGTACTGATAAGTTTTTTTTTTATAAAAATGATACAAGTTCAAATCCTTGTCGATACGAATTCAAGTTAATTATACGATAATTTAAGACGCGTAGGGTCGCCTAGTATGTCATGAAATACATCATTTGAAGGAATATTCTTTTGATTTCACTTATAATATAAAGATACAAACTTATGAAAGGTCACTTGTGGTGGATGAGGCAAGCAGGATGCTAAACATGGGTTATGACTTTTGAAAGGTTTGTGATTAGGTGAAAAATATAACTTAAGTTAATTCGAAAGAATAATAATATAATGTTTTTATAATTAGTGGTTTATACGGACATATGATATGTATTCCTCATATTCATGCATCCACATGATGAACAAACAATTATTTCTCCTACTTACTTTCCTATATTTTTATTAGGTAGTTTTAGTTCTTTTAGGATTTCCTTATATTTAAGTTAGTAGATTGAACGAAAGAGGAGAAGACAAAATAGTCTCAAGACTCTTCTTGTTTCTCTCTTCTTTCTTAGAAAGATTTTTCTATAGTTTTCTTATAAGATTGACTATTTCGAATAGTTCTTTATAAAAATATAACACTTTTATACTCTACCGAGAAATAATTATTTTATAAATAAGATCATACCGGATATGTTTTTTTCGAACTCATGAAAAGTATTGCAAATGAAGTAAAAAACATATGCATCTTAGACTGCCCACAACGGGCGTATTTGAGGTGGTACGTACGGCCACGTACATACGTCAACCGTTGTGGCGTACGTATGTGCGCTCGTACGTACGTATATACATACCTCGACGTACCACCTTTTGTGGGCCCCCCGAGAATTCCTTTTCTTTCTTTTTTTTTTAACGGCTGTTTTTCAAAAAACTCAATTTTTTTTGTTTTATTTTAAACATTTATTAATTCAAATAAAATATAAATAAATTTGAAAAAAATCTGAAAAAATTTCTAAAATTCATAATTAAATAAAACATTAAACTTAATAATTTTTTTTAAAAAAAACGGCTAATTTTTTTTTGTCTTATTATAACGGCTAGTTTTTTAATATAAAATATTAATAACGGCTAGTTTTTTTGTATTTTTCCTAACGGCTAGTTTTTCATCACTGCTATAAATACACTCAGTATTCTCATTTCATTTCACACATCTCTCACAAAACCCTCTCAATACATACGCATTGGTGAGAGTACTGCCATCAAATGTCTACACAACTTTTGTAGATCTATTGTGGAGATCTATAGGGACAAGTACCTAAGAAGGCCAACCCAAGAAGATGTTGATCGATTAACAGCCTTCCATGAGGAGAAGCATGGCTTCCCAGGGATGCTTGGTAGCATTGATTGTATGCATTAGGGTTGGAGGAATTGTCCAACTGCTTGGAAGGGGCACTATACTCGTGGTGACCATGGTTATCCAACAATCATGCTTGAGGCTGTTGCTTCACAAGACTTGTGGATATGGCATGCTTTCTTTGGTGTTGCCGGATCAAACAATGACACCAATGTGATCAACCAATCTCCGTTGTTTAACGAGATCTTGCAGGGGCAAGCGCCTAGATGTGACTTCCATGTGAATGGGAATGTCTATAGGAAAGGTTACTATCTTGCAGATGGTATCTATCCTGCATGGTCAACACTTGTGAAGAGTTTCACATATCCCCCTGAGAACAACTTGAAGATGAGGTACTTTAAGCGTCGACAAGAGTCTGCCAGGAAAGATGTTGAGAGGGCATTTGGTGTTCTCCAGTCTAGGTGGGGAATAATTAGAGGACCATCAAGGTCAATGGATCTACCAAATATTGGTGATATTATGTTGGCTTGCATCATCCTACACAATATGATTGTGGAAGACGAAGGACGTGATGTGTTGAATTGGACTCCTGAGGATGGTGCACCTCCTCCACCTCCATATAATCATGGGGCACCTCAAGCATTTGTCCATAACCTTGAGAGGTTCATAGACTTGCGTGCTAAGGATCAGCATACGGCTCTAAGAAACGATTTAGTTGAGCATCTTTAGGCAAACAAGCCGGTGTGGGATGAAGATTAGTGCTCAAGGCCTTACTTTGAATAAGGCTTCCAATTATTGAATAAGTTGTGTTTCCTTTCTGTAGTTGAATAAGTTGTGTTTCCTTTTAGTAATCTTGTATTTCCTTTTAGTAATCTTGTATTTCCTTTTACTTCAGTTTAATATATTATTGAGTTCTCAATTAAAACATAATTAGATTAAAACTGAAAAGCAACCTAAGATACTTATTAAAACTAAAATAATATACGTTTAATTATGTCGGTAAGTTTTTTTTAAAATTAAAATAATATACGTCGGTAAGTTTTTTTTAAAATTAAAATAATATACGTTTTAAATAAAAGAATTAATTTGTTAACTAGTTTTTTAAAATAAAGATTAAATAAAATGGTGATGTGGAAATAAAAGGTGGTATGTGGGGAAGTACTTGATGTGGAAAAAAAGTGGGTTTTGTGGTATGTGGTAAGTACGTGACGTGGCATGCTGACTGGACCAAAAAGGTGGTATTTAGTGGTATTTAGTGTGGTATTGATGTGGGTGGTCTTATAAGTTATAATAGTCATAACGAGACTTGCGACCCGCGCGTTGCGGCGGGCGAGACGTTAGTCTAACTATTTATGTTAACTTGTTGTCTTCGACCGGAGCGATGTCGTGGATGAGGTGGGTGTTTTGAGACTTTGAATTATCAAAAAGAAAAAATACTCTCTAAGAAAAAAAAGACTCTTAATATTAGATTTAAGATTCCTTTCATCACCTTCTCTGTCTTCTACAACGGATTCGTTCTAGATAAAGACTCAAACTTAATTTGATTAATACAACCTCAATAGAGCTTGTTAAGCAACAAAAAGTTACATAAAGAATTTCAAATGCCAAGTTTTTTCTATAAAAAGCAATTATAGAATATTATGTGTTAACAGATAAACAATTTTGTTCTTTTCGAAATCGAAAAGAAACAGTTTTGACCTCAAACGTCAAAACTCAATTAGCGCCTCTTATTAAATTGTGTACCTGAAGCTCAATGGAATGCACCCTAACCGGAAGACAGGAGATGGTGTTGTGTAGCCTGGTTTGAATTGCTGCAATGAGGTCATTGTTAATTAAAATTATAAGATAGCACTTAAAAAAACTATCTTCAAAGAAAAGACAAAACAAATATTAAGCACCTTGCTTCTTAATCATATAAAAGTATGATGCAAAAGTTGAATAAACTTCCATTGCTTTTAAATCGTCTGAGAAAACAAAATGACCTCACTGAAAATTATGATGCAAGAGTTGAATAAACTTCCCTTGCTTCTGAATGATCGTGCTTCTTACCAGTCTTTTTGTTTGTTTGTTTCTTTATTACAAACAATTCAACAAACTAACCAGAGAAAATCTGCCTACCAAATTTAACTTCCAAATTAAGAGGTCAGATCAATGAGGAAACAACGTAATCCCAAGGGATGGAACATAAACTATTGAAGAAATTCGACCTGAATTTGAGAGGATTTTGATGGATCTTGGTTAGTGATAAAGAGTTAAGTAAATTGCGACCACTTGAAGAGGCACAAACGAAGAGGTCAGGTCATATTTTTTTAGAATTAAACATATAAAATAGAATAAAAACAGTCACCTATAACAAATTTTTCTTAGAGTTTCTTATTTCCAAAGGTAAACAAACAATTTCAAATGGGTCATGGCTACTAAGTGAAAGTCAAAACACTGACCTATGTGGATTAAATATTTTGACCAGCTTTAATCCTTCAAGTCCAATTCTGGAGTATAAATAGTGCGATATGGAAGTAGAGCATTTTCGATAGTCTCTATGCTCTACAGGTCATCCATTGATCGAAAAGGAATTGGCTTTAAAATCAGTCCATAGGCAGCAGTTAATGTGCACCTGAACAATAGTTATAAACACAAATCAACTTTGACATATTATCACAAAACCAATCGCTAGAAGACATGATTTCATATTATTTTTACAATCAAGTGAGTTTCTAGTACATATATAGAGTATAAAGGGTCAGGTCTTTCGCGTTTAGTAGGTTTTAGTAGGTTGACAGGGTCACACCCTTTCCATACTCACCCCACTTTATTCCCTCTAAGCTCCAAGCTCACCTATTATCACAAAACTAATCGTTATATAGAACAGGATTTCATATCATTTTCATAATCAACTGAGTTTCTAATAGGTATATATTACCCACATAACATCGCCATAGTCGTTCACTGCATCGATAAACCTTAAAATTAAGCATAGATAAACCCAAAAATGCCCAAAATATTGGTGGGACTAAATGTTAAACTTGGGATTATTATTTGCCAATATGTTAAACTTGGGATTATTAAAATCCAATAACCAATTCTATGAGATATGCTACTTGATTAAGATACAAATAAAACTACAGGAACGCTTGATCTTCCATCGAACAAAGTGGCTGTTCATTATATACATGTGATTCATGTTAGTAAAGTGTCATCATATTAAAACATTGGTGTAGTATGAGGTGTTTATAAACTTTTTTGTTTCAAAATTAAATTTGATTCTATTTTTATTACTGTGATGCAGCCTTTCTTGGTAACATTTTCAATCTGCAATTGTTTGTTGGTTAGGATTTGTTCTTAAATTCTTTGATCGGAAAGTGTTTTTTGTTACCTTTTGATTTCTTCGCTGTATTCTTCTATTGCCAGATCCATGTCAATTGTGGTTGCACTTGTAGATTGAAGCTGCAAGTTTCCTGTTATTATAGACATGAGGTGAATAAATGTCAATATGTCTTTGTTAATAGTTTATTTAAGTAAGTGAATGCAGATTAGGTTGTATAATCAGTTGTTACCAAAGTGCTTGGTGATCTTTAAGGTTGCTACAATGATCACTTTTCCCACAGGACGTTTGCATAAGTATAGGCAATGTTTTCCCACAAAGTTATCTCAATTAGCTGCTGGCTGTTTAAGTGAAGGGTACATTTTAATTTAAACATGTGTGCCTCTGTTAGCTGTGCACGAAAAAGTGACCAGAGATTGTAGTTTGCGCACCTTTGGTTGATGACCATCATCCTCAACATGTGATTGTCCTTTCTTTTCATGACTGCAGTGTTGCTTTCCATACGGCACAGGCAATCTGCTGAGAATTATTTTGGTAAATGTGGTCAGTGGATACTATGAAAACTGATACTTTAAGAAACTGTTACGGAAGAATTAGCATCATGTTTATAGTTTTAGTTTTATTGGTTTCAATAGAGGATTAAATGCGGTTGTGAGTAGTAATTGGATGAATGATTTGTGTAATCTAATACTTTTCGCATGGAAATTTGTTACCTGTTAAGAGAACTGTTTTCTTGAATCTAGTCTCCAGGACATCATATGGAGTGAAGTTGAAGTACTGCTTTGGGATAGCTACCTCTGTAATTGGTTGGAAGATTGTTCTATCTCGATGACCATTGTGGCAGTTTGATGTAATACTTTCCTGTGTGCCAACGGTGCATCAATTACATAACTATCTAAATTGTAGTATTTATAGAGGAAAACCAGTGAATCAATTTTATTTCATATTGTTTCAACCATTGCTTCGATGGCGTTGCCCTGCGAAAGTTAGACAGCAGGTTAGTTTCTATATTTGGTTTAAATAGATGAAACTTACATTGGTGTCCATGAGTAGATAGAATGACTTCCGGTTGTCCTTTGGGTCACATTGGATAGTATATTTCCTTATCAAACGAATGTTTAAGGGAACATGTCCCTTGTATGGTTTCAGGTCAGTGATGTTATAAGTGGACATTAGCTGTATTTTGGCAGTAAAACAACGAAAAAAGTTAGTTGACGATTCACATTTAACGTCGAGCGTAAGTGTGCTTGTTGCGATGATTGACGACCTAAACTCTGATTTAAAACAAAACGTGTTCTTTCCATGGGCACACTAATTGCTGCAAATTGTGCATTCAGTAAGGCACAAAATATAACTAAAGGCACCTAATCTAAAGCAAAAGTAAAGAAGCAAGTAACCCAATACTAATATGAATGCAAGCAGAAGTGTTTACCTACTGATAGTGATGAAACTATCGCAACAACAAACGGAATAGCCAACCTGAAAACATACAGTCAAGCATTAGGTAATAAAAGCAGGAAAACCTCTAGAAATCTGCAAAACAAAAAGAAAGGCTAAAATCTAATAACACTTCAAACTTAAGTCTAAAAAACATTCTTCATTAACTGAATAAGAAACACAAAAAGGGCAAAATTACTACCTCAGCTTCAAAGGGAAAGCAAAACAGTCTGCACATAACAATGTTAACACAGATAGGCTAAAATATAAGAACACTTCAAACTTAATCACAGAAACATGCATCATTAACAGAATAAGAAATACCAAAAGGGGGAAATTACTATGATTTTCATGTCACAGAAGTACAAAGAGATTCATATGAAAAATCATGTTTTTGAAAATTATTGTATCTGTACCTATACAGTTCGGCAAGATTCCTCTTATTCATTGAGCTTCTGCCAAGATTTCATAGCCACTTTCTTATTCATTTTCACCTACAATACTCACAACCCAAATGAATTTCAAACTCAAATGGGGTACAACTTGACAACAATTCTTCTAATTTAGGTCCAGATCAGAGTAATGACACATCAACAGGGATGAAAAAAATTGGATTGAGAAGAGTAGTTATACCTCAGTGGGGTAGAAAAGTTGAAATTCTTGACAACAATTCTCCTAATTCCTCATCGCCTTCAACCCATTTGTGGAACCAAAAAACATACGAACATTCAAATAAATACAAATCATTAAATTCTTAAGCAATTAACATTTATAATCTGAAATTAGAGACAAAAAAGAAAGGAAAAAAAAAAACAAAATCAAATGATTTGAAGACGACATGAGTTCAGTCGAAAGGATATTGAAAGCAAATCAAATCTGATTCATACCTGAGAATGCATATCTGTATTCTAAAACAACGATAAAGATGAAGGATCGATAAAAACCCCTAAAACATTAATTCGAACAAAAAACCTAAAAAACTAAATCATCATGGAACTAAAGAATCAATATTAATAGACTTTTAAGATAATACTGTGTTGTATAATCAATAGAAGTAAAAGAATAGATTTTTAAGATAATACAGTATTGTATAATGAATCGAAGTAAAAGAAGTACCTTGTTCTTCACAATTGATCGATTATCCTGACAGAGCCTGTAACTTCCCCAAAACTGTACTTACATAAATCATTCAGTAACACACAAACCTTATCAAATATTACTACCATCACACACACAGATAGTCAAAGTTGGAGTTTTGAAGGTCAAATTAGATCTTTCAACTTCAAGTACAACAGGAAACATATCATCTGGTTACTTTGTTTCATGAGAAATACGTACCATCACCATTCTTGATCATCACCACCATTCTGGATCAAGAAGCTGCTGGTTCTTGCTTGATCATGACAACACGAAGAGCTCTCATCATCATCAAAGTGAGAGAGAAGCAAAAAAACCCTAATCGTCGATCTTCATCATAAGAACGAATTAACACGTCTATCAACGATCGCCAATAAAACAACAGATTACCAAAATTAGGGCACGCATAAGAAGTCGATTAGACCTACCCGAATTCTGTGGGACGTGATTCAATCCAGAAGAGGCGACCATGAGAGTCAACGGCGGTGCCGCCGAGGCTCTTGGAAGCTCCGGAAACGACGTCGGAGGTGATGGGAGACTACCAGGAGCCGTAGGGTGCGGTGATTTTTTGCTCCGGTGAAGGAGTTGTGGAGGATGCTGCCATCGTTGTTATCAGCTTTCTGACGGCGGCGTGTTGTTATGGAGAGTAGAGTGACGGTGGTGGTGGAAGAAAGAGAGAGACGGCTGAGGGAGAGAGAGATATATCAACGGGAATTTAGCCACGTATGAGGTAAGGTGGATGAAGGGGACACTAATCTGCATCTAATAGATGCCATCTGTATACCTAGCTCTTTATATGAATCTGTGGGCTTAAAACAGGAAGAGGAAAAAACAAAAAAAAAACCCGCTGCACATAAGTCTCGAACCTGGGTCCTGTGTAAAAATTATAGTGATCTGACCACCACGGCAGCATATAACATGTAGTTTCTATTGGAAACGAAAAGTATATAAATACATTAAAACCATTGAGGCAAAAAAAAAAATTTAACAGCGCCACGTGGCAGTACCGCCACATGCCACGTGGTATGAACAGTACTTTGGTAGTGTACACGTGGGATTTTCAAAATGATATATATATAATTATAATAATAATAATAACAATAACAATTTAAATATCAAAGCCATTTGACTTGATTAAGTGTAGGCTCCACCTAAAACTATGTTATGTGATATTTACATTGAATTTGTAAAAGGAAAAACATATTGCATTTGCTATGAGTCTATGACATACATATGATTTGTTTTACAATTTATGTAAACAAATAAAAATATTAATATGTTACATTAAAATCATATATGCTTAGAAATGGTTCATCTTTAGACGATCTTGATTGATCATCCTAAAACACCTACTAGTTTAACAAAATTTAGTGTAAATAATAAATGATCAAATTCATTCAAATAGGGTATTCACTCTGCCTCTTTGTTCATTTCAATACCTTTTTTTAATAGACAACTTAATTTACTTTTAATATCTAACATCACCAAACCTGTACTAGAACTCAAACTCCTACAATTTAATGAGTAGATACACCATTTACCACAAAATTGTCCTTTGATAACGTTCATCTCAATAATTAAACCAAGTAATGACTCTTCTCATTTTTTTCTTTTGGAAAGATAGTCCATAAATTGTCCAAATCAGGAGGAAATCCATACTACTATGGTAAAATCCCTATAGAATCAGGATTCGAACCCAGAACCTCAAAAGAGACTTGAGCTATACCTCATATCCCATAAGAAGGCCAATGGCAATGACTCATTCTCATTATCATTTAAGTAAACAGAATTATATGATAATCAATTTGTTAGGTAGGTTAGCTAAATTAACATGCTTGAATGAGACATTTGAGTCTTAATTAGGATGAAGGTTTGTAAGACTAAGTATATGCTACAACTTAAATTAAGAATGACTATTTCTGACCATAAGTTAATGTATGCTTATAACTATATTAATATTCAACTATGTATCTAAGCATATTTTTGATGACAAATAGTGTTAGTGCTAAGTACTATCTTCCCAACAAATCTAAAATTCCAGTGTCACAAACAACAAACTCATCAGAGATACTTAAACCTGGCAATAACCACTCTGCAGAATAAGAAACCTTTGTTTTCTCATCTAAAGGTCTCACAAGAATCCGATGCGTAACGAACGACTGCCACGTTAACGGCATGTACTCACGATACAAGTTCTTTAAGCCGCCCGAAACCCGGCTAGAATATGACTGTTTGACTTGATTTGTAACCGTTTTCGTAGCTAAAACGATCATGGAACGTGGCTCCAAGAGTTTCTTCATCTCCTGAACAACGGCCTCAAACATGGTTTGCAGACCGATATTTTTCCTGGCCGGGTTCCCTTGTGGTAAAGACGAGAAGCCACGGTCAATCGAGTGAAACGCTCCAATGTTGTCGATCATAAGGACATGAACACCGGTGCTCGTGAGCTTGTGGTTCAATACCTTTAAAGCGGAAAGAAACTCAAAACTATCGTAACACCGGGTGTACCGAAACCTTTCCATGCACTCCATAAACAAATCCCCCTCATCGTAAAAATCAACGCGCTTTCGAGAATCTTTGGTTTTGTGCAGGCGATGGGCTTCGGTTATTTTCAGTTTCAGACACTCAGAAAGACGATAGATTTCGAAACGACAATCTAAGTCCAGGAATAAGACAGGATGTTCCAAGCCTCCATATTCCACACCCTTTCGGTTCTTTGGAAGGATACAGTTAACAGCCACTTGGACCAAGATCTCGGTTTTGGCCGAAGCAGTCGGGCCCACGATTTCTAGGACGTTGCTGACGCCCAGGGGTACCCTGTGAAGAGGATGTGGTAAGTGTAACAATGGTCTCTCTTTAAGAACCCTGCTAAGCATTTGTCTTGCATTTTCATTACCATTTATCCAAGCTTTAGCCATTTTTACTGCCAATTGGTAAAAACCAGATTAGATGAATGCACAGAAATGAAGTTAAACACCAGTTTTCGCCATTTTTTAACAGCATAAAACTTGATAGAGGCATGTTCGGTACAGAAACAATTTTAAGTATAGACTCAGGAGAACCACAATAATCACTTGTAAGTAGTGCTCATAGATGGCGAAAAGGGCAGTTATGCAGTTACACCATTGTATTATGTATCACATTTATAGCAAGAGTTACAAGAGTTAAAAACTTAAAATTGGTTATATAGGTTGCGTTTGGTTGTGGAAAACGTTTTCCAGTTTTCCATTTTCAGTTTTCTAGAAAATGAAATGGGTTTTCCATTTCTAGAAAACACTTGGAAAATTTTGAAAACGCGATCTAACCAAAAGATGTGTTTTCCATTTTCTGGAAAATAGAAAACGGAAATTGGAAAACAATGCAAAACTATTTTCCAAATTTAGTTAAAAGAATGGAAAACTGTATTTTCTGTTTTCTAGGAAATTTTTTTCAGAAAACTATCACTAGAACGCGTTTTCTGTTTTCCATGTTTTCTTAGAAAACAGAAATGGAAAACACCCCATGTTTTCCACAACCAAACGCGCCCATAGTGTCTCTCAAACTTATAGATATAGCATATTACCTCTAATTCAAATCCATTTTCATCAAATTGCATGCTAACAAATCCATCCAAAGCAATTGCTACACACATCTCAAATGGATAGAATTAGAGGTCGATCCGAGAAAACTGATAATCGACACGGACCCGGCCAAGACCAACCCGAAACAAGCAAAATTTGTGCAGTCAGGCCCTTGGTCATTGTTTTTCACCTTATTCAGTTTCGGTCCCAGAACGGTTCAGTTCGGCCCAGTCCCTGATCCATGATCATCCTATGAGGGACATCTCGCTGGCTGACCCGAGAAAACCGATGAACCCGGCCAGACTAATCCAACAATTCGAGGTGGCCTTAGTTGTATTTATGATCAAAACCTCAAAGAAAAATTGTTCCACAGACCTAATTTGCATCATTACAAAATTCAACACAAATGATTTGTTTTTCTAAGCATCCTGGATGAATTTTATGAACATTGAGAGCTAAAATGGAACCCTAATTATTCAACCGTACGAAATGTGATCGATTGAGGCCTCGATCTACCTAAATGATGTCAAATATCATCAAACTTCAAAATTTTTGTATCGTATACGACATTCAAGTAGTAAATAAGCATTCCAAATTAGTTCCCCAATTGGATGATTTGAAATTTGAAACGAGAAGAAATTTACAGCAAAATCAAACGGATTCGAGGGTGATTAAAACGAGAGGAGAGAGCGACGAACCTGTTGCATCGATTATTGATTAATTGATCAGTCCTTTATTGTTATCAATCTTCGTCTTCCTGCAAATAATCACGAAATTTCGCACCAGGTTACTAAACCCTAAAATCGCTATAAATCAAGATCAAAAGCATTAGAATTTGAACTACAATACCATTGCACAAGGAGATGAGTGTAAAATTCAATTATGAGTTAGACTAGTATTTATTTCTTTTTGAAAAACTCGGGATTAAAATGTCACGAGTTCGATTTTCGAGTTTAAAACGTTTTTTACTAGATCATTTACGAAGGTGATTTTTTCTGCGAAATGTTTAACCGGTGTAAATCTATACCTGGAATTTCCAGGTTCACTTTTTCACTCGGTTTTGTTTCTTCTACTCTCTTCCACTTGATCATCATAATGGATCACTATATCATTCAAAGGGGTAATATGTAACTATGTAAATATTTGGTGTGTAATATGTAAAATCAGAAAGAAGTATATAAATATTAGAGGGTTAAATGAAATGTTTGTTTTGAAAAACGTGTGTGAGACAAACCACGTAGAAACTTCATTTTCACGTGGTAAAATAGAGAGGCTACACGTCGCGTATAGAGTAAAAAAGTAGTCCGCTACTCCTAGTGTTGCATGTAAAAAAGTCTTTATGTGGTTAATAGTAGTTACATTTCATAATAAAGATTGGAATGTTAAGTACTACACCTGTTAAAACCAAGACTAAAATTAGTTTTTAAAACAACTCCGTTTTTGTAAATATATAAATCAGATTTAAAACAACTCCATTTTTATAAATATATAGATCCGAATGTTAAGTAAAACATCGTCTAAGTCTCTAAGACAAGTTTGCTTTTACCTTAGAAAACAACGTAAGTGCAAGTTTTCAATGAACATGTTTTAAATACTAAATCATTAACTCTTTCCTTGGCATTTTGATTTTGCGTTTCAAAGTTAACTATAACTAATTTTAGTCGGGGTAGCTCAACATTTTTAGCGTCTTGTTTCTTAAAGCGAGCTTATAAATGGGTTCTTTTTGGGTTAAAAATACTATTTACGCATACCTTTTTGGTCTTATTAATTTTTACTTTCTTAATGCAAAATCTTTAATTAACATAACTTATTAAGTTTTGAGTAATAGGTTAATAATACATAAGCGTTACAAAACAATCTAAAAATAAGCCTAATAAGGAATAAGGACACTAAGAAACATGACAAATCCAAAGGAAAGGATGGGGAGGAAAAATGAGTAAGCCATGGGTCATGGATTTAGCCTATTTTTTGGTTGATCTTTTAGGCTTTTGTATCGTTTTTTATGTTCTTGAATATACTTTAGCGTACCAATTGGTGTGTCATTTTGCGTGCATGTCTTAACTTATAATATTAATTAATTTATACCATTAATCTCTTTAACAATTTTTTAAATAGCCCCTGCATTAAAATAGAGTTAATTTTATAAATGTTCTCTTTGGTTATAACAGGGTATTTTATTTGGGTTATTTTATCTAAATTTGACATAAGTTATTCTTAGACTCTTAGACCCCTAACATGTTACAAAATCATAACCACAATCAAGGATTGAAGAATGGTAGTTAGAATTGATGAATAAAGTTGTTGTGATATAGATTTCAAGATGAAAAACTAATTTCACTTTTGAAAATTTATAGTTATAGCGAAAAACCAAAATCAAAAAATATTGAACTTCAAACTTTAAATGCTTTTTATAAAAACCCTCTCTAAAATCTACATATGAGGTTAACTCATTTATTAAATGGATCGTATTCGAGTTGACATGTTTAGTAAAACGAGTTATACTAGCCAACACAAAACCTAGTAAAACGAGTTATACTAGCCGACACAAAACCTGATTATTTCATGTTGTGTTTCGAGTTGTGTCGCCTTTATTACGACAAGTATTTACATGTCATTATCATATATATCATATTCTAGAGGGTATCTATGTAATTCGAGTAGCTTAAAACATGGACCAAAAAAAGGGGCAAGTCAAATTTTTTGGTTCCTTCGAGCCGAGGGTCTTCGTGGGTGCTTTGTCTTTTGACATGAAAATCAGGTTTTTCGTTGATGATACTAGGTATCTTACCGGTATCATGTACGTGTACCGGGTGTGTTGGTATTTAACATATGCGATGGATTATGAGTTACAAAAAATATAGGTATTCATCTGAGCCTAGGACCAAAGTCTGGAATGGATATGACCGGGAATGCATATACGACGGATCCGGACGGGAACATGACATATACGGCGTGGAAAGTCTATCAATAGAAGAGGGTCAGCATGGAAGAATTGAAGGGATATAAAACATTTTACACTTTTTATTATATGTAATGCATTTGTTTTCTCTCTCTAATTCCATACTAGTTTCAATCAATAAAGATTCATTTGATGTTCTTTCATCGTGTTCTTACATTCTCTGTATTTGGAGTTTAATTCTATTCGGACTATCCCGGGGAGAATTTGATTCTTTAGCCCCCATCCTACCCTCCCCAGACCCTATTCGAGTAGAATTCGCTAGATATGTTGTTCGTTTATTCTAGAGGGCATCTATGTGTAATATGAGTAGCTTAGAACATGTACTCAAAAAAAGGGGCAAGTCGATTTTCTTGACAAAAAAATGTGCATAGTCGATTTTCTTGACAAAAATAGTGCTTAGATGCTTACAACTAGGACCCTAGGAGCCTTTATAAAGTAGAAAAACCATAAGGAAAGAAACCCACTAAGTTCTACATTTTCCCATATGCATATGAGTGTCACATTGTAAATCCTGTGTATTATAAACATACATTTTTAATCTATTGTTCTTACATTCTTTGCAGCTTTGTCCCATCTTCAGAAAAGGGGCATCAGGTACATTTTCTACACACACCTCTAATTTACATTTTTTTAACGGCAAATTTGAATAACTGACAGGGACATTATACCACTCACCCGATCAATTATTCACTTTCAGAATCCCTCCACACAAAAATCCTTCAAATAACTTAATTTTGTTATTATTATAATTTTTTATATAATTCAGTGTTTTTAGACGTGTTGCAAATAAAACATAATTATTTTATATGATTTTGTCCTATCTGCAAGAGTCACAGATAGGACAAAGTCAAACTTTATTGAACACCAAATGCCTCAACATTTGTTGTTTTACAATCTGTTCTCGAAGATTGTAAAACGACCGGGTCGCCCTGATGGTAACTTTTTCATTTATCCGACCCGTAAGTTCAAACATAGAGATCGATAGAAATAATAGGACCGAAAAAGTAACTTCATAGAGAAAAAATCATGGGTTCGTCATTGTATTCTTCGTATTAGGCGATCAGCGGTTCACTTACAGTTCTTTTGGTCCAAAAAATGCTCCATATCTTCGGGTGAGTTTTTCTTGTGATCTTGTAAAGTAGTTGCACCAAAGATCTGAACTTTAGGATGTACCATATGCATTTCTTTAGCAAATCAACCGGTCCGAATCTATATATTTGCAAGATTTTTATCTAGTTTCCCACCTACAAATAGCTCACAGTCTATATATTTGCAAGATTTTTATCTTGTTCCTTCGATATCGTTCTCCGATGGACCGTATACGAGCCTCGTGTAAGTCACTCGAGTGCCTCGTTCTTGTTCTTTTGTTCTTCGGTCGAGTCGATTGTAGGAACTCCACGATAAGTGGCCAATGGAAATGGAAACTTTTGTTGAATAACACGGGCGTGGTAGCTATGCACATGGCGGTCACCCACGACAACAATGTGGTCATATTCGACCAGACGGGTGCAGGCCCGTCAAGGTACCGGCTCCGTAAGTGTAGAACTCACGGGCCGGGGGATTCGTCATGTTATGCGCACTCGGTGGAGTATAATGTTTTGAAGAACAAAGTTCGGGCTCTACATCTTGCGACCGATACGTGGTGCTCATCGGGCTCGTTTTTGAGGAATGGAAGCCTCCTTCAAACGGGAGGTAACGGGTTGGGTTCGCGAAGGGTTCGATATTATAGGCCGTGTGCTAATGGTCAATGTGACTGGATGGAAGTTAAGAGGCGGTTATCGGTTAGACGATGGTATTCGTCGAGTCTATATCTCCCGGGGGAAAACGGTGTTATAGTTGTCGGGGGACAAGGGGCGTTTAGTTATGAGTTCGTCCCGAAATCTTCGGGCTCGAGTGAACCATACAATCTCCCGTTCTTGCACCGTACGTACGAACGGGACTCGAAAGGGAACAATCTGTACCCTTTCTTACACTTATCGACCGATGGAAATTTGTTCATTTTCGCCAACCGGGATTCGATTCTTTTCGATTATAAACGTCGGAAGGTCGTGAAAAGGTTCCCGACAATTCCCGGTCACGGGGGCCGTAGCTACCCGAGCACCGGCTCTTCGGTGATCCTTCCTTTAAACCATGACGACAATTTCACGAAAGTTGAAGTCATGGTTTGTGGTGGGGCCGCCCGGGGATCTTATCAGGCGGTTCAACAACATGGTAGATACCTGCCCGCTTTAAGATCCTGCGGGAGAATGGTCATCACTGGAAACCAACCCCGGTGGCGGATGGAAACCATGCCCGGACCACGGGTCATGAGCGACATGTTAATATTACCCACCGGCGACATCTTAATCATCAACGGTGCGAAACGGGGTTGTGCCGGATGGGATAGCGCATCACATCCCGCTTTCGAGCCGTACCTTTATCGACCGGACCACAAGGCGGGCGAAAGGTTCCAAGTTCTAAAACCGACTAAAATAGCCCGGTTATATCATTCATCCGCCGTGCTATTACCCGACGGTCGGGTCTTGGTAGCCGGTGGAAACCCGAACAACGAGTACATCTCACACGGGGTGGCTCACCCGACCGAGCTCCGGCTACAAGCCTTAGTCCCGGGATACATGACCGCCCGGCTCGACCACCTTCGGCCGAAAAACGTGACCGTCACGTACTCGCAAGGCGCAAACGGCGTAGCGAACGGGAACGTGTTCGGTGTCAGTTTCCGGCTCCGGCTCGGGACGGAGTTGAGTAATCTCACGGTAGTGGCGTATGCACCGCCGTTTACGACCCACTCGTTATCGATGAATCAACGAATGGTGAGACTCGCGTGTTTGAGTACGGAGATGGGCGGAGAGGCGGATACGGTGGTGGCGACCGTGGTGGCGCCACCCTCGATATACGTAGCGCCACCGGGTTTTTATATGTTAACGGTGGTTAACGGTGGGGTTCCGAGTAGATCCGCGTGGGTTAGGATCTTGTAGATTGTAGGTAAAATGTTGTTACTATCGAAAAATATATTTTACTGTCTAGTAAATATAACTAAAACCAACGACTTATATGATCATGTTAAATATTAGCAAACCATAAAAAGGAATAACGACGTTAAAAGTTAAAACAAGTCATATCTTTTTCTTTTCTAAAATACGTCATATGTAAAAGTAACTTATTATTATTTTTTGAAATAAATATTATATACGAGTATACGACAGGAATTGCAAGCTATTTTTTTTTTTTTTAACAATAACAATGTGACGATGTAATGTTTATTTTGTGAAACCTGAACATGTATCAATTTAATAAAGATGAACTCGTATCTGTTATTGAGATTTGAGAAACTTTTTATTTGCAAATTTGTGAGTTTTAACTATAAGCTATGTTTTTCCGCACACAAACAAATTGTAAAACTAGAAGAAAATTGTTCGTAAATTTAAAATAAAATAAGTATTTTATTTGTGTATGATTACAACAAATGTATAAACTTATTCTGTTACAATACAAGTAAAAGAAATTTGATCTACTCCTATTACAATTACAATAAAATGAAGTACGATACAAGGAAATAAATAATACATTACAGGGAAATAAAATGAAGTGAAATTACAATACAAATAAAATAAATACGGAACTTGACAAAAAAAAATAATAATGATTTGAATGAAAGAAAATATTGACAGAGAGTTATGAAAAAAGGTTTGAGAAAATCTTTTGAGATTAGTTTAAGAAAAGAAGAAGGTTCCAAGGAACCTGTGCAAACGCTTCAGGTCAAAACCCGAGTCCCATAAAACAAATTCTGGGTCTAACGAGGATCTCGTTTTGTTTCTCAGGGTACAATCGCCTAAACCGTATTGTACGGCCGTGATAACTCGAAGGTAAAGTTACCTTCGAGTTCTTGACGTCTTGATGAACACTAATACACGATGAAGATTTAGAGAGAAGGGAAGAGGATGAAGAGATAATAAGAATTTAGAAGTGAATTCGGTGTATTTTGCCTCAACTAATGAGTTTGTATTTATAGTGGTGGGAGTCTTGTTAAACACTCAAAAGTTAATTCGTAGTCAAACTTTGCATTAAACGTCTTTAATGCAAATTAACTTAATTAACTCGGAATTAACTTAATTAGCTCAAAAACACGT
>JBCNJP010000012.1:5212360-5242193 GCA_039602395.1 Deinandra increscens subsp. villosa | reverse complement strand
TTTTTTTTTTTTTTAACAATAACAATGTGACGATGTAATGTTTATTTTGTGAAACCTGAACATGTATCAATTTAATAAAGATGAACTCGTATCTGTTATTGAGATTTGAGAAACTTTTTATTTGCAAATTTGTGAGTTTTAACTATAAGCTATGTTTTTCCGCACACAAACAAATTGTAAAACTAGAAGAAAATTGTTCGTAAATTTAAAATAAAATAAGTATTTTATTTGTGTATGATTACAACAAATGTATAAACTTATTCTGTTACAATACAAGTAAAAGAAATTTGATCTACTCCTATTACAATTACAATAAAATGAAGTACGATACAAGGAAATAAATAATACATTACAGGGAAATAAAATGAAGTGAAATTACAATACAAATAAAATAAATACGGAACTTGACAAAAAAAAATAATAATGATTTGAATGAAAGAAAATATTGACAGAGAGTTATGAAAAAAGGTTTGAGAAAATCTTTTGAGATTAGTTTAAGAAAAGAAGAAGGTTCCAAGGAACCTGTGCAAACGCTTCAGGTCAAAACCCGAGTCCCATAAAACAAATTCTGGGTCTAACGAGGATCTCGTTTTGTTTCTCAGGGTACAATCGCCTAAACCGTATTGTACGGCCGTGATAACTCGAAGGTAAAGTTACCTTCGAGTTCTTGACGTCTTGATGAACACTAATACACGATGAAGATTTAGAGAGAAGGGAAGAGGATGAAGAGATAATAAGAATTTAGAAGTGAATTCGGTGTATTTTGCCTCAACTAATGAGTTTGTATTTATAGTGGTGGGAGTCTTGTTAAACACTCAAAAGTTAATTCGTAGTCAAACTTTGCATTAAACGTCTTTAATGCAAATTAACTTAATTAACTCGGAATTAACTTAATTAGCTCAAAAACACGTTTACAGCTATACTCCGCGTAACAGTCATTTTTTCGGAAGAACTGATCTTCCGGTTCAACTTTCCATTCCAACTTCGTCCGAACAAAATTCCGGCTGAACCACATAGGTCCGCTTGGACTGTTTTCCGGATCAACTTTCCCCTTGAACTTCAACCGGAACATCATCCGGCTGAACTCGTTCCGCTTGGACTTCAACCGGACCAACTTCCGGTTGAGTGTAGGCCATCAAAGCGCCACATTGCGCCTCATACGCCCACGCCACGCGCGAGTGCGAGTTAGGGGTCCTCAGGGTCCAAGGGATATGTCCTACTAGAGGAAACAATAGTTGGTAAGGTTCCCACCTTATAAACCACTTTTGGTTTCATTCCCCAACCAATGTGGGATGAGTTCCACTTCAATTCTATCTAAAATTTTCAGTTCTAACAGCTTCGAGCCCTTAACTTTGAGCCTCGATATCTCATTCATACGAGCTCGGATTTGGACGTGGTTTGATGCCTTGGAAAACCCTCACAACGTACTACACAAACTCATAAAATACAGAGGCAGCAACATATGTTATCTATATTTTATTTTAGTCCAAATTTGATGAAAAACTCATTTTAACACTTAGTGAAAAAACCCCATTTTCCACTAATTTTTCTCCCAAAATCCCAACAGAATTATAGTATCACTTGATAGGACAATCACTGCAAGAAAACTTTTTTTTATTCGACTCTCTTCTTGCACGTTTTAAACATATTAAATATTTAATGTTATTTTTTTATAGCAATAACCGGTTAGGTTGCAAACCGCAACTGGTTAGACTAGTTAGTACATTTGGGAGCCATAGCCGGTTAGTAACCGTAACCTATTATTGGGATTCCGATTAGAGCCGACTATACAAATAACCGGTTATGGTTACTAATCGGTTATGGTTAACAACCGAAATGTGCACCTCTATGATGGTGTATGGGGATGGATAAGGGATTGGAGGTTTTTAAGTGATTTTCTTAAACTCTGAGGATGAGTTGTAGATAGAGAAGGATATATGAATGCTCTAATACATCAAAAATTAGATTGAAATAATTATTATATATATATACAATAGGAATTGAAGGTGAATAGTTAACTTTTACTTTCTTTCATTTGGACCACAACATTTTCTTAATTTTACAGTTTTGGTCCACGTCTTTTTTTTTCTTTTATATACTTTCACCACTATTACTTTTTAATTTAATACTTTGACCACGTGATTTTTATAGTTTTACCTTTTATACCCCTTAACTTTTATAGATTCATTTTTAATATATTTTTTTATAGTTTTATACTTTAACCACAAAACTTTTAGACTTTTACGTTTTATGTCCCTTAGCTTTTCTACATTCGTTTTCAGTATACTTCTTATAGTTTTATACTTTAACAATAAAATTTTTAGACTTTTACGTTATATCCCTCATAACTTTTCTACTTTTGTTTTAGTATACTTTTAAAAATTTTGACTTTGACCACTATTTTTTTGTTGTTTAATACTTTGACCACATTAAAATGTCTATTACTTAATAGTTAACTTTTACTTTCTTTCATTTGGACCACAACATTTTCTTAATTTTACAGTTTTGGTCCACGTTTTTTTTTCTTTTATATACTTTCACCACTATTACTTTTTAATTTAATACTTTGACCACGTGACTTTTAGAGTTTTACCTTTTATACCTCTTAACTTTTATAATTTCATTTTTAATATATTTTTTTTTATAGTTTTATACTTTAACCACAAAACTTTTAGACTTTTACGTTTTATGTCCCTTAGCTTTTCTACATTCGTTTTTAGTATACTTCTTATAGTTTTATACTTTAACAATGAAATTTTTAGACTTTTACGTTATATCCCTCTTAACTTTTCTACTTTTGTTTTTAGTATACTTTTAAAGATTTTTGACTTTGACCACTATTTTTTTGTTGTTTAATACTTTGACCACATTAAAATGTCTATTACTTAAACTGGCGGGTAAATGGGTGTCCCACCGTGAAACGTTTTATACTCCTTAATTTTTCTACTTTATTTTATTTGGCCACGACACTTTTAACTTTTCTACTTTCGCTTTTAGTATATATACTTTCACCACAAAACTTTTCAACTTTTACGTTTTATACCATTTAACTTTTTTTACTTTCGTTTAGTATACAAATTCAACCCCGCAGCAACGCGCGGAGAGGGCATTACTCACAAGTTATAATCTTTTGAACTTCTTTTTGTGAATTTTTGGTTTACATTTACTTCTTTTGTTATTTTTTTATTTAAATTTACTTAGTAATATTTATTTTTGGACAATAAATATTCATTCATTAACCTGGTAGAGTCGTATAAACACGTAATTGTAAACCGATAATTAATATACAATTTAACACGACACTTTAACTTTTCTACTTTCGCTTTTAGTATACTTCTATAGTCTTATACTTTCACCACGAAACTTTTCAACTTTTACGTTTTATACCATTTAACTTTTTTTACTTTCGTTTAGTATACAAATTCAACCCCGCTCATGTTTACTATATGAATTTTTACTATAATTTAGTCTACAGTTTCAACCCCGCGACAACGCGCGGGGGGGGGGGGGGGTCACACAACTCGTTTAAAAGATTGAATATCTTTTCCTTAGTTTAGTCCCGTAATTTACTCTAAAAAATTAAATATTTTTTACTAGGGCTATAAAATGTTAGAATTCAGAGGCTAAATTCGGTAAGCCAGCAACTGAGCCAACCTAGCTTATCTCAAACTCGGTTTGTTTACAAACCGAGTCAGTTCGGCTTGGCTCGTTTACATGCTATTTTTTCATGCTTTTTCTGACTACAAGTTATCTGGATATTCCTAGACTCAAAACCCTTTTTCTTATTGGGTTTTTATCTGTAGATATAGAACTTTTGATTTGATATCATTTGTATTGCTTTTTGAAGGTGGTTTCAGTTTCAACTTTCAACTTAACTTTCAACTCTAGTACTTTTTATTTTATACAAATTGCTTCATTTTTGCAGATGAAAATGACTATCTTGACATGGAAATAGACTGGATTCCCGGAATGGAAGGAACCCGCTTGAAAGATCTACCCGAGTTTACGCGCTACGCGAAACCCGACGATCCAGCTGATGACGTGTGTATGTTCAGCAAACAATACACCACACAAGGTTCGACCTGAACAAGGTCGACCACTCATCACAGTCGAAACTAACTTCAGCCACGCAGAGGTCGACCCACCCATCATTACATGAGGGTCGACCAAGCAGCAGCAACCTCCACCCACGTCACCTGCCGAAGTGATTCCACGAAGATCATACCTCGGCTAGGTCGTGACACCCTAACTCATCCACAAGTACATGCCTTCGGCTAATGACAAATGCCGAAGTGCTTAACAAAGGTTGCTTTACTTCGGCCAGTCGATACCCGACATACCGAAGTTCGTACAACAGACCAACGCTCACACGACAATGTCAGAAACGTTCATACAACGTTGTTACAGCCACTAACGGCCTCCACTGAGGGGACACAAGGACGGCCACGTCAGCGTGGATCGTACCTCTCGGTGGTAAACGCACAATTCAGAGTAAGACAAGGATTGATGAGTATAAATACTCATCAATCACCAGGTAAATGGACAAGTTCAAAAACCCTAATCTTTTACATTCCTTCTTACTCTCACCGGAACCAATACTGATTCTCACGCCGGAGCTTGGTCGCAGGACACCCTGTCCTGCGCTCCAAGAACAACGGTTTGCTATTTGTGTAGGTTTCAAGGAAGGAGACCACCTCCATTATTATTCAACCATCTTTGTAGTCTAATATCCCCTTCAATCCGTCCTAGAGCTTCTATCTGATTGTCGAGATATCCAGATTCTACACCAGCCTACAAATTCCTCCTCAAAACCGCTCGAACAGCCGACAAAGTTTCCCATATCATCATCCACACGTTCGAGGAACTCGAACCCAAACTTGTTTAGTAAATTAAGAAATATATTAGTTTTCTTTTACTAATCCTAAATAAATATTCAGCAAATTACAATATTTATGTATACATAATTTTTCAAGTATTTTTCTTAAACTAAGGTGATAATAAAAATTATGATTTATGTTTTTTGTTTTATAACACGTTACCTCCTTTCCTCTAACGATAATTAAAGTTTATCCGTTAGGTTAAAATCATGTGTTTTGTCATTTAAATTTTGTGGTTCACTGAATTACAAAAGTAGTCACTGAATAACAAAAAGACCATCAACTAGGATTTGTCTTGTTGGTTCTGGTGGTATTGGTGATGGTAGAAAACTAGTTAACTAAGACGTCACTAGTTTGATTCTTTAGTTCACAAGTTTTCATACCAGTTGTTCGCAGATATGAATTTTTCTTAAAATGGGTTCGACTGATATGTCTTGGTCACCCAAACATCTGCGAGTGTATGTATATGTTCTCTGCTTTTCCAGATGTGTGTGTCCTTTAAGCCATTAGGGTTACCTCTAATGGTCGGGCATTATTAATCGATCATTCATAAAAGTAACGAAAAGACCGAAATACAATCACATGTAACGCACATAACTAGACTTAAGTTAACACTCGTTGAAGAAAATAATTTGTTATTTATTTTAAAATATTTATTACTTAATTTCAAAAAAAGAAAAAGAAATAGAAAATTTATGTGACATATCCATGGAATGGTTGACTTGGATGTTGACTACTAGTTTTTTCCACACGTTAATTGGAAATACATCATTTTCAAAATAGCATTTAAAACTAACACAATCTACCCTCCCAAAAAATATCCCACTTTACTCCGGCCACCGTCAACACCGTTAACCGCCGTCAATGGCCACCACCACCCACCTCCCACTCCTCCTTTTCTTCACACTAACCCTCTCAATTCACGCCAAACTAAACCCTAACGCCGCCGACCACCACCCTCTCCTCACCATTCTTACCAATCTCGGCGTCTCCGGCGACCTCCGCCGTCCGTACAACCCCTGCGACACCGCCGGAATATTCTGCAACCCAAGAATCTCAAACGGGTCCGACGCCGTTAAAGTCACCGGAATTGTGTTCAAAACTCGCCGGCTAACCGGTTTTCTCTCGCCGGAGATTGGGAAGCTATCGGAACTCAAAGAATTGTCCATCCCTGACAACTATTTAACCGATCGTATCCCGTTTCAAATTTCCGATTGCCGGAAAATAGAAGTTATAAACCTCCGTAACAATAGTTTTTCCGGCGAAGTTCCGACGGAAATAACACGTCTCCTCCGTCTCCGTATCCTGGATCTTTCCTCCAATCGATTTTCCGGCGACTTGGGTTTTTTGAAATATTTTCCGAATCTTGAAAAACTGTTTCTGGAGAACAACATGTTCGCCGGAAAAGTACCGGTTTCCGTACGGTCGTTTCGAAACCTCCGGTTGTTCAACGTCTCCGGCAATAGTTTGTTGGAAGGACCGGTGCCGGAGTTACACCGGTTGGAATCTCCGTCGCCGGATGTGAAGAAATCAAACAACAAACATGTCACAAGACGATATATCTTCGCAGAATCGGTTAATCGGAGCGGAAACAAAGGTTTTGATCGGAGTCAAATCCTAACTCCGGCACCGGCGCCGGCGCCGACGACGGCGACGGTGGAAGCAAAACATCATCATAAACATAATAAGACCAGAAAGAAAATCATGGGTTGGGTTCTTGGGTTTTTTGCGGGTTCATTTGTTGGAATTCTTTCCATTATAACTTTTTCGGTGTTGATCAAACTGGTTTTGATTATGGTTAACTATAGCGGGAAGGAATCTGGTCCGTCCATTTTTAGTCCGTTGATTAAGGCGGAAGATCTCAAGTTTCTCGACAATGATGATGTCGTTGCGGCGCTTCAAGTCATCGGAAGAGGTGGTTGTGGACAAGTGTACAAAACCGATATCCCGAACGAAAAGATCAAAACAATCGCCATTAAACGAATCATACAACCTCCAAAAGACGCGGGAGAGCTCACGTCTGAGGACACGAAAATGCTCAACAAGAAAATGCGTCAGGTTCGGTCAGAAATCCAAACCGTCGGCCAGATCCGCCATCGGAACCTCTTATCCTTACTCGCTCATGCTTCCAAACCTACGTGTCATTACCTCGTATACGAGTACATGAAAAACGGAAGCTTACAGGACATTTTACAACAAGTGAAGGCTGGCGCGCGGGCACTAGAGTGGCTCGCGCGACACAAGATTGCCATCGGGGTCGCGTCTGGGCTCGAGTATCTTCACCAGAGCCACACACCACGTATAGTCCATCGAGACTTGAAGCCAGCTAACATACTCCTTGATGATGACATGGAGGCTCGAATCGCGGATTTTGGGCTAGCCAAATCCATCCCTGAGTCTGACACGCACATGACAAGTTCTAATGTCGCGGGAACTTTAGGGTACATCGCACCTGAATATCACCAGACGTTAAAATTTACTGATAAATGTGATATTTATAGTTTTGGAGTGTTACTAGGAGTTCTGGTCATGGGGAAACTACCATCAGATGAGTTTTTTCAACACACTGCCGAAATGAATCTAGTGAAATGGATGAGAAAGGTGATGACATCTGATACTCCGAATGAAGCAATCGATCCAAGTCTTTTGGGAAACGGGTACGAGAGCCAGATGCTTCTTGTGCTTAAGATCGCTTGTTTTTGTACACTCGATAATCCGAAAGAGAGACCTAGCAGTAAAGATTGTAAATACATGTTGGAACAAATCGAACATTGATAAACATAGAACAATTAAGCAAGGTGGTAATTTGGTTTTATAAGTTGTGTATCATGTCGATATTTGGAAATGTGTTACCTTTTAAGTATTAAGCAAGGTTTGAATTTGGTTTTACACCCATTTGTCAACCCCCGGGATTGAACCGCTACTATTTGCAAAATCTAAATCTGATCCAACACCAAGATTCCATTAAGTCAAATGTCCATTTAAACAACCTTACTTTTAGGCTCGAGTACAAAATCGGCTTGATTCAAGCTTTTAACGAGCCAGTCTCTAGTGGATCACTGGTGACTTCACTTATACACAACTAGTTATGTACCGGTTTCAAGTAGTTTAAAAAATTCATAACTTAGTTCAGTTTATTATATCAATGGATATTAATGTGTAAAAAGTTGTTGAGTGATTTTTTTGAGAAAAGAAACAAAGTTATATTAATTTTTATATGAATAAAAGTTACTAAGGCTGTGTTTGGCGCACTAGCTGAAAAGCTAGCTGCTAGCTGATAAGCTAGCTGATAAACTAGTTGATAAGCTAGCTGCTAGCTGATAAACTATAAGCTAGCTTATAAGCTAGTAGCGTTTGGTTAAAACTAGCTGATAAACTAGCTGAAAAATATTAAATGTCATTAAAGTACATGTATATAAATAAATTAAAATTTAAAAGTGAAATTATGTATAAGTTAGGAAAGGGTAAAACTGGAATTATTATAAAAGCTAGTTGAAAAGCTACTTCAACTAGCTTTTTAAAAGCTAGCTTTTTGACATTACCAAACGGAGCTTTTTAAAAAAGCTAGCTTATGGCGCGCCAAACACAGCTTAAGAGATTTTTATAAGAAAAAAAGACGAGTATCTTGGTGTTTTATGAGTTAACTCTTTTATAAAACTAAATTAAAAGCTAGTTACTTATTTTATTTATTAGGCTTACTAGAATAAAACCCGTATGTTATACGTGTTGAATCATTAGCAAATATATATAGTTGATGATTCACGCATACTCTTTTTATTAGTGGAATAACGTATTATATTACATTAAATAAAAAGCTAAAGTTATAATTCATAATATAGTATTGGTGACTTTACCATCTTTATAAAAAAATATATATTTAGAGCATGTCTTTACTTGTATATTTGAAAAATGGAACATAAACATGATCATGTTTAAAAAAATGGTTGTTTAAAAAAACAATCCAACTCTGAATAGCGACTAACATTAATTTATAATTTGATAAACTTGAGACTTTAAGTCTGTATAGAATGTTAGGTGAGTATAAAGTTTTAGCAAAAGTATAATGAACACATTCTGATTGTTGAGTATAAAATCAAAATTATAATCAAAATATTATAATGTTATATCAATAAAAAATGTTATCTTGATATACATATAAAATTTACAATTGTATTAGTCATGATGTTTAAAATTTTCAAAATCGGATGAACATGGATCATTTGATATGGTAGAAAAATTATTTAATATTGGATATTACGAACATAATTTTTATCGTTTATGAACTTCACTATAAATAGTATCATCCACAATGTTAATTGAATTTGTAAAATAATATTAGGTATTCATTAATTAAAATATTAAATGTGATTTGCTCAGTTATATTTGAAAACACACTAAATAAGTGTTTGTTGGTATTCTATAAGTTTTTTAAATATTTATTAAAATTAAAATTAATAATAGTTTAAAAAAAATAATTTTAAATAAAAGTAAGATGTAAATTAATATATGATTGTCAAAATTCCATAAATATAAATAGATAAAAATATCATGATTATAAAAATAGCATATAATTTTCAATAAAATGAATTTATTAGAGAGTAGATTTGCGAGGAAAAAATTTTGTAAGGGCATGCGGTATGGTGAGTGATAGGGTGGCGTTTTGGGGGATAACTGCGTGGAACACCGCCCCCCCCCCCCCCCAAAGACGTTGTCCATTGGCGTGATCTCCAGCTGTGGAGATTTACACGGCGTTGTAGATGATGGCGTTGTAGAGGATGGTGGGCTTGGTCCAATCACAAAAATTCCACATTTAATTTTTTTTTTGGTTTAAACTAAATAAAAAATAACCCAAGATAACACCACTCATCACACCATGTGTACCACACTTGGTGTTGAAATATGGTGTTATCCAGTCATCGCCTACGTGGCATGATAACACCAAATTATCACACCAAGTATACCACATGCCCTAAGAATAAATTTAGTGTTGACATGTGTCTACAATTGTAATTGTTTATTAGAGTAGAAAAATTAGATTTAAATAATCCCAAGTTTTATCAATTGGTCGACAATAATCCCAAGTCTCGAAATGTTTTACCACCGAGCCCAATTTTTAACCTATTTTCATATAGCGATCCCTGACTAACAAAAACTTAACGGCGTTAATTTCTGATGAAACTTGGGATTATTGCCGGCAATCGATGAAACTTGGGATTATTTTTAATGAAACTTGAGATTATTGTCGACCAATTGATGAAACCTGGGTTTTAAATCTAATGTTTCATCAAAAAATTAACGTCGTTAAGTTTCTGTTAGTCAATGATCATTGTTGAAAAATAGGTTAAAAGTTGAGCTCGGATAGTAAATATTTCATGAGTTAAGATTATTACCGGCCAATTGATAAAATTATTTAAATCCAATAAGCCTATTTATTATGATAAAGAAAATTGAGAAGACTTGACTAGTAGTCTGTTTCAAGTAGCCTTTACTTCACCGATGATAACGATCCCCATAAGGTGAGACCATTTAGTCATTCTTTATGATATTAAAATATATAATATTAATATGAAATAAAACGTTCATTGAAATCATCCAAAAAGTTATAAAATACAAAATTAACTAAAAAGTTTCCATGAATTTAAATTTGCAATCTAGTAGCGTGATAATTTTAACCGTTAAAAACGTGTATATTTTTTCACATTTCTACTAGTACTAACTATGACCACTAACGAAGAACATCTAGTCAATACAAATTAAGGATCTTATATGGTCCTCTTTTCATGAAATAATTTTACATTTTATAAAAGGTTTACATAAACTTCTAAAGTTCTCTTATTTTAATTTTTAATGTATCTGTATTTAAGAACAAAGCAGAAGAGATGATTTGGAAGCACTTGAATTTGTTCTTATTTAGTTCTTAAGAGGAAGGTAGATATGCTCTACGCACTATATTCTTATTATTATTATTATTATATATTATTTTAATTTTGATGCACAATTATGATATTATTGGTTCTGACGTCAAGTTTTGTACGTTCTAGTCTTCCCTGCCGGGAACAAGAAACAAAAGTACGAAAATCAAATGGTAACTGATGTGGAATCTCGTGGTTTTGGAGGTTGCCGTCAACAGGAAAGCCGGTTGCTGGGCTCGGTTGGTGATGGTTCTATGACGAAGGAGAACACCTCAGAGCTGGTTTCCGAGCAAGATAAGGCTGACCTGGCCCTAGCGAACGAGGTAATCAACACTTTGCATGTAGCAGCTTTGGTAGGGGTTCAATTGATTGATTGTGAAGAACGTGTGAAGGATCTGGTGTTGGAAGACGGAGTGGTTGAAGTTATTTGATGGATTTCCTTTCTTTAAACGTTTGCGGGCTTGGGGATGAGGTGAAAGTGAATTGGGTAAATTGTTTGCGGAAAGAATTTCGGGTGTCAATGTTGTGCATTCAAGAGTCCCATCTGGCGGAGGAAGACCGTTTGCCGATATCGGGGCTGTGGGGCATTCGTAATGTTGGTTACGAGTGGATTCCGGCTGTTGGTAGGTCTGGGGGTATCATTTCCTTGTGGGATCCGTCGAGTGTTTCTGTTTCTGTTGAGAATACATATCTTTTGTATTTCTTAACAATTCAATATCCTCAAACATTTAAATTTGTATTAGTTTTTTTATATTTTTTATGTTATGTTTGTTTATTAGTTTTGATTGTTGTTTTTAGGTGTTTAAAGTGTTCGTGGGCTGCTGATGCTTGTGGGCTTGCTGGGCTGGTGGATCAATGGGTAAGGAGAAGGCCCACGTCGGGTGTTAGCTGCTGATATACTCATATAAGTTGCTGTTTTAGGGTTTGTGTAAGAGAGTTTTTTTCAGCCGGTTTCATTAGTCTCTCTCTCACTTTACGGTTTCTAGGGTTTGTTGGTTTCTACCAAGTTGGTTGAATCTCTTCTTGGTAGAGATAGTGTTTTGTATTTTCTTGGTGTATAGATCATCGAGTTGATGATCGATTTCTGTCTTCTGGTTTTCGTTCTGGATCTAGCTTGTATTCAGAGGTTTTAAGTTCGTTTCTACACTGGTTGTTCATCTCTGTTCGTAACATGGTATCAGAGCCATCTGGCTCTTGATCGCTCGTGATTCTGGGTTGCTCGGTGTGTAGTCTTCCGCGGTGGTTCTCTGTTAGGGTTCACAGTACGAAACCCTAGTTCTTGGCGTGTGGAAGGTCAGATTTGTACCGGTGGTTGAGAAATCAAGGAGATTAGGTCCAGGGAGTAAAGATCTGTTGCAATACGAGGGGTGATATATTGTTCGTGTCCGTCTGGATTGAAGACGGATTCGCTGGTGCTGTGCTCCAGATCTAATCACCCTAAGTGAAGGTGGTTGGATCTGGTTTTCGGAAACCCTAACTTGGGCTATCTTCTTGGTGAGATCGTTTCATTCTGTCTTCTTATTTGCTTGTTCC
This sequence comes from Deinandra increscens subsp. villosa, assembly GCA_039602395.1. Classification (NCBI taxonomy): domain Eukaryota; kingdom Viridiplantae; phylum Streptophyta; class Magnoliopsida; order Asterales; family Asteraceae; genus Deinandra; species Deinandra increscens. Next base: position 5,229,871 of record JBCNJP010000012.1, on the reverse strand, counting down.
ATTTTGTCCTCTTATTTGCCTGCTCTTATTTGAAATTTGCTGTTAATCATTTGAATTGATTATACCTCTGTTTGCAACTCCCTGGTTAAGACCTGGCTGCCATACAATCTGGTAAGTATCTGGAGCACTGGCCGGGTTTCGTTGCCTTCAGAGTTTAGGGTATATGCTATTGTATGGTGATTTGTGTGCCTTCTCTATTGTTGAGGCAATTTTCTGTTGTTTAGTTGTGTATGTTTGTTTGTTGTTGTGGTTTCTGTCCATCAATACTTGCTACTATGACTGGTGATGATGTTGGTACTTCTGCTACCCTTGTTAGTAAGATAGAGGCTACAAACCCTCTTTACTTGCATGCTAGTGATTCGAGTAGTTTGACTGTTGTTTCTATTAAACTGAAAGGTACTGAGAATTATAATGTTTGGGCAAATGCAATGAAACTTGCCTTGAGGGTTAAGAACAAGACGGGTTTCATTGATGGTAAATGTGTTAAACCTGTTGATGATGAGGTTCTGGCCCAACAGTGGGATAGGTGTAATTCTGTGGTTCTTACATGGATTCTTAATTCTATTTCTGAAGAATTATATGTTGGTCAAGTCTATTCCAGTCTTGCATCTGAGGTGTGGAATGACTTGAAAGAAACATACGACAAGGTGGATGGATCGGTGGTGTTTGACCTTTTTCAAAAAATTAATTCTGTTAAACAAAATGGTACTACAGTTTCTGAATACTTTAATAAATTGAATACAATGTGGAAGCAGTTTGATGCCACTGTTCAAATTCCATCTTGTACGTGTGATGCTTCAAAAACATACAATGATTTTAGTAGTCTTGTCAAATTAATGCAGTTTTTAATGGGCCTTGATGATGTATATCAACCTGTTAGGACAAATTTGTTGATTAGAGATCCGTTACCAACTGTTAAGACTGCATTCTCTACTGTTTCTAGAGAGGAATCCCACAGGCTTAGTAGTGGGATTCAAAAAACCCAAGGTCAAAACTCTGTTTTTGTGTCAAAAGGTTTTCAGTCTCAACAGTCTCAGGGTAATACAAATTTAAGAAGACCTATGAGGGGTCCTAATCCTAATATGAAGTGTAGTCATTGTAATAAAATTGGTCACATGAAGGAAAGATGTTTTGAGTTGGTTGGATTTCCTCAAGGATTTAAACCTAGAGGAAATCAATTGACAGTTACTCTTCCAGTGTCCAACTTCACCACAATGGTGACAGATCTGGTCTTTAGCCGGATACTCTTTTGCGGCCGAAGGGGTTTGCTTGGTTCTAGGAACAAGCGCAACTGCCTTGCCTTTTCCCTTACCATCATTCTTGCCCTTCGCCTTTTGTGGTCGTTTAGCCTTTTGGATCTTTCCCCCTTTGATCATATGAACTTGGGGTGTTTCAGTGGCCTTCTTAGGAATCGTTTTTTCATACTCGACAAGCATAGCATGAAGCTCATGTATAGTCTTAGTCATACTATGCATGTTGTAGTTGCGCACAAAACCCTCAAAATCCTTCGTAAGAGATTTGAGGATCAGGCCAACTGCCACAGCCTAATTAAACCCATAATTGAGCAATTCCAATTTGTCAAAGTAGCTCTTCATCTTGAGCACATGACTACTGACCGATTTACCAGTTTCAAGCTTCAAGTCGTGGAGTTCCACAACTAGGTCGAACAATTCAACACCAGCTTGTTTTTCATACATCTTCTTTAGCTCTTTGATCATATCACAAGGTGTATGAAATTCGTATTGCTTCTGAAGATCGGGAGTCATACTCGAGATCATCATGCAAGCAACCTCATCGTATCTGCTATACTCTGCATTGTAGAATGCTTTCTCTTGATCAGAAGCATTAGCAGCTGGCTCGGTCGGCCAATGATTTTCAAGGACATCGGTCCTTCGTTCAACTCTAAGGACAATCCTTAGTTGACGGTACCAGTCATTGAAGTTAGATCCATTCAGCTTTTCTCTTTCAAATATTTGACAAAAAGCATGACCAACATTGTTTTGAGGAGGGTTTGTTGCCATCTACAAAACAGATTAAGTTCAAAAATCAGTATTTTCGATAATCTTTTTCTTAATAAATTTAATTACCCAATGTTTAAACACTTTAAACAATTAAGTTTATTAAAGCTAGGATCCAATCGACATGCCATAATTTCATCAGTTGATCTGCTAGAAATGATGCATTCAAAAGGTAAGTGACGATCAATAATTGTACTCCAAGTACAATTCCTAGATTTTATGGGACCTACAACTAATACTTGTGAATCTTGCACCAAGTAATTTGTAGTCATGTTTCATCCCATCTTTTGCCACGGGCCAAGGGTCTCACCGCCTAGCTCGCTTTAAGTCGTCCAACTAAGAACGCACAAATTGTCCACCATTGTGTACCAATGAGTGGGAATTTGCCATGTAAATGCCATTTTACCATTGTGTATCAATGAGTAAGATGACATCCACAAGTGTCCTTTTCAAGGTGGATGGCAAAGACTTAAGTTTGGTTTGGGTCAAAACAATTTTGATATGTGATCAAAATGTTATGTGTGAAGATTCATGCACATCTTCATCACATAATGTGTTTATAAAATTCTTAGTTTGTCTTCCAAGTCAAAAGAGCTCGGTAGCTCCATTTGCAACACACAAAGAAGCGTAGGGGTGAGGTTTGCGCTTTTGCAATTAAAAACCTACCCACTTTAGGGAAGCATGGCGACCCGACTTATACCTCTCTTAGAGTGTGTTCAAATGGGTGAGCCGGTGTTTCTTTTGAGTTTTAGGACACAAAATTTATTTTATAAACAAAATCATATTTCAATAGATATTTAAACAAATTTCGATTTTCATAAAACAAATTTGCATTAAAACCTTTTATTATGTCACAATTATCACAAATAATCACATAATCTTAGGATTTCTAATTATCTAACATAATTTTAATTTTAATCCTCTTTGATCTAAGTAATAACCACGAACGATTTGCATGAAACATCATGGTTTTTACTTCCTTTTAACATTAAAAAAAAGGTACAACATGTTGATTATCAATTAACAAAAACTTGGGTTCTTAATTTTAGATCACAAAATCAAATTTTTAGACCTAAAATTAGGGTTTCCGATTCGGCTAGAGGTTTTCGATCCGTTATATAGTTTTCGATCGGAATCAGGGTTTCCGATCGAGAACATCACTTTTCGATTAGGGTTTACGATCGAAACATGTGTTTCCGATCGAAACTAGGGTTTCCGATCGAAACTAGGGTTTCCGATCGAAAAACAAGGGTTTCCGATCGGGAGTAGGGTTTCCGATCGGAAAACAAGGGTTTCCGATCGGGAGTAGCCTGCGGGTCGAAAAGTGGTTTTCGATCGGGTCGAAAAGCAGTTTTCTATCGAATTTTTGAGTTTTTTCGTTTTTACCAATTTGCGAAACCTTTTCCAATTGTAAAACACGGTTTTTAATTGGATCGAAAAGCTAGAATCTGATTTGTTTACCCCCCTTCCAAGTTTTTATCGCCGGTAATTAATTAAAATCATAGGTGGCTCGTGATACCACTGTTGGGTTATATAACTATTTATCAAATAAACACGAGTACGCAGCTGAATTAATCCTATGAATTAATCTAACTAACCGGATAGACAACGTGTACCTTTTTAGCTCGGCAAGAGAAGATCTTCTAGGATTTGAAGTAAATCCCTCTACGATCGCACACACGACACACCGATGTACGTATGCTACTACTTGATCACGAACTCCTCTTGTGATGATGGCTTGGTCGAACCACAAAAGAAATCGAACCCCTAGGGTTCTTTTCTTTTTGCCGAAAATTAGAGAGAGAATAGATGGAGATTAGGGTTTGCACTTTATCAGATAAATGCAGTAAATAAACCTTAAACCCATAAGGTTTATTTATAGGGTTAAAAGACTTGGAAAACAAGATAGGGATTGGCATAGGAGCCCTAGCCGAATTCGGCCTAGAGGCCCTATCCAAAACCTTTCCTTAATTGTAATCCAAATCTAACTCTCTCTAATTACAACTAACCCCCTTGTTAACAATTAACCGTTAGTTTTTAACGATTCCTCGTTAAATGTTCGTGATAAATATTAATTAACCAATTAATTAATATAAATACATTAGTGTCGAGACGTGTAACCCCGTAGGCTTAAATACTTTCCGGACATACGTTTATTAATACGTGATCATATCCCTACAGGGGGGTTCGGCGTTTACGTATTCCTACAGTAAAGGGGTGAATTTCAGTAAGTTGGATAGATTCTCGGTGTGTGGGGATTTCTTGAATCAATGGCCTTTCGCGACTCTTAAGGTATTGCCGAGGCTTTACTCGGATCACAGTCCTATTTTGTTAAAAACCTCGTCGGAGGATTTCGGTCCGATCCCGTTTCGATTCTTTTCCTATTGGTTGGGCTTGGAGGGATTTAATGGAGTTGTGGCGCAGGCTGTGCGATCCTTTCAGGGAGTAGGAAGACCAGACGTATTACTTAAAAACAAACTGAAATGGATTAAGGGAGATTTAAAAAGGTGGGCATCAGAGGTTAGAGAGAAGGATAGAGTCGACATAAGCAAGTGGAAGGATGTGTGTGCGGAGTTTGAACGGAGGTCCGAGAATGAGTGTCTTGAGCAAGAAGATCTTGATGCTTGGGTGATTGCAAAATCTAAACTCATTCAGGTGGAAGGCCGGCGACTGGACGAGATCAAGCAGAAGTCACGTATCAAATGGGCTAAGGATGGAGATGAGAATTCGAGTTTCTTTCACCGTACCTGCAAAATGGATTCTGTCGCGTGTAGAATTAACGGGTTGTGGTGTGGTGATCAGTGGGTGCACTCCCCTGATGAGGTAAAAGATTTGGTTTTTATTTTTTTTAAGGATATGTTTAAAAAACAAGAGTACCCTTGGCCTCCTATGATGTGCAATAATTTGAAAAAAGTCTCTGATACGGATTGCGAGTTGCTTGTGGCTCCCTTTTCTAAAGAGGAGTTGAAGAGAGCGGTGTGGGATTGTGGAAGCAATAAGGCCCCGGGCCCCGACGGGTTTAATTTTGCTTTCATCAAGAATCAGTGGGGTTTTCTTGAAGAGGATTTTGTCAATATTTTAAATCAATTCTATGAGGATGGGAGGATTGGTAGGGGTTGCGGGTCGTCCTTTATCCATTTGATCCCTAAAAAGAAAGACGCTGCGTGGTTAAAAGACTATCGGCCTATTTCTTTGTTGGGATGCATTCCTAAGGTAATATCTAAAGTCTTGGCATTAAGGCTAAAACAGGTCTTGGGGTCGGTGGTGTCTGAAAATCAAATGGCGTTCGTTGAAAAGAGGAGTATCTTGGAAGGGCCTTTGATTATCAATGAGGCTTTGTCTTGGCTTAAGAAATCTAAGTCGCAAGGCCTCTTTTTCAAGGTGGACTTTAATAAGGCTTATGACTCTTTGGACTGGAGATTCATTGATGCGATGATGGAGCAAATGGGCTTCCCCTTAAAATGGAGACGTTGGGTCTTGGGGGTGCTCGAGGCGTCTCGGTGTTCGGTTCTAGTGAACGGGTCCCCCACTCGTGAATTTCAATGCTATCGGGGCATTCGTTAAGGTGACCCTATTTCTCCTTTCTTGTTTATTATCGTTATGGAGGCTTTTCACAATATGATGTGTAGGGCGGAGTCTAGTGGTTTGTTCGAGGGATTGCATCTTCCTAAGGAGGGTCCAGTTCTATCCCATTTGCTGTTCGCCGATGACGCCATGATAATGGGGAAGTGGTCGAGTAAGAATGTGTTGAACATTAATAGACTGCTTCGGGCCTTCTTTCTCACCTCGGGGCTGCGGGTCAACCTTGATAAATGTGGTCTTTATGGTGTCAATGTGCCTTCTGAGGAGGTCGCAGAGTGGGCTGCTAAGGTTGGGTGCAAACAAGGTGTTTTCCCGTTTAAATATTTGGGTCTTATGGTAGAGGAGAATATGAATTTAGTTAGAAGCTGGGATCCGGTGGTGGAGTTCTTTCAAAATAGGTTAGCGAGTTGGAAAACTAGGCATCTATCTTTTGGGGGGAGGCTCACATTGGTGAAATCGGTGTTGGAGGTTGTCCCTTCTTACTTCTTATCGCTTTATAAGGCTCCGGTGGCGGTGTTGAATAAGTTGGAAAGCATTAGATTTAACTTTCTGTGGGGATGCAATAAATCGGGCAAGTGTATTCATTGGGTTAATAAGGATACGGTGTGTAAACCCAAGGTTAGGAAGGTTTGGGGCTGATCCCTCTCCGTGTAGTCAATGAGTGTTTTTTGGCAAAATGGGTTTGGAAATTGAAGGAGGATCCCTCGAAACTGTGGTGCAAAGTCATCCTTAGTTTGCATGGTTCTCGTCTTAGGGGTGGGATTGTTCCATGCAGAAAAGGTTTAACCGGAGTGTGGAATCGCATTTATGTTGTGGTGAATTGTTTTGAGGATGCAGGGGTCGATTTGAGGGAGCTGATGTCGGAGGAGGATGGCAGAATTACGTGGAAAGGGGACGATTCGGGTGCTTTCTCGGTTAAATCTCTTCGTAATCTAGTCTTAAATAGGGGGGATGCTTCTGCCTCGCATGCCTTTAGGTGGTTTAAGCATATTCCTCTAAAAGTGAACGTGATGGTCTGGAGAATGAGTCTTCGAAAATTAGCTACCCGGGTAGCTTTGGCTCGAAGAAATGTGCATATCCACTCTACGATTTGTCCGAATGTGTGGTGATACGGAGGAATCGGTGGATCACCTTTTACGGGATGTATGGTGGCTTCTATCTTATGGCAACAGGTGGCGAAGTGGGGGAATATCTCGAACATCTTTGCGTTCTCCGTCGAGGATCTGGTTCGGGTGCATACGTCTGTGGAGGGGGGGGGGGGGCAGGAGAAAAAGCAGTGGATTCAAGCTTTGGTGTACTTGGCTGTGTGGTGCTTGTGGAAAGAGCGTAATGAAGTGGTTTTCAATAATAAGTCGGTGTCTGTCGAAAGCATTTTGAGCAATACCTTGGGTTATTGCAGATTTTGGGTGAAACATCGCGGAGAGGTTGTGGTTTAGGCTGCATGTCTTTCTTGTTATGGCCTATTGTTAATCTTTGTGTTTTTTCATTGTTTTCTTGTTTTTTCTCTGCATTACCTTCTTGGTAGTGTTGTGGTGTTGTATGTTGAGTTTTCTTTTTGGTGAATGAATTTTCAGCTGTTCAAAAAAAAAAGTACGAAAAAATTAGTTGAAGTAAAATTATTATATGACATGATGCTTTTGCCTACCAATTTGCATTGTGTGGGACTGTGTTTATCTTACTATTATCATTATTAATTAATCATTATAATATTTGCAGTCCCGATAGAGTTTGCGTCTTACTTCCATTATTATTGTTCCTTAAGATTTGATGATAAGCCGGATTATGCTTATTTAAAGAGAATCTTCCGTGATCTTTTTATTTGTGAAGGCAAGTTGTTGGAGGTCATCTTGTTTACTTTGTTTAATTAACTTGGCACATAGTTCAAATAGAGTGTTAAGCTCTAGTCAGAGTGTGTTTGGGCGTGGGTGTGTGCTCTGTTATTGATTATTTGATAATTGAGAAATAACCAGTTTAGGGGTCGAATTATAGCTGTAAGAATACCGTGGTTCGAATCCTTTAACCTAATTTTAGAGACTTATTTCGCAGCACGTTTGTCATGTTTGGTCATTTTATATATTAGTTCTTTATATCTTATTGTCAAATTGTTATAACTACGAACTCTAGAGACGCATTCAAACACTATTTCTGCAGCCATTTTCAACTGGTTATCTTATTGTCAATGTCACTACCACTTTCAAATCGCACATCCAAACATCCCGAAAATATATCAAGCCGGTGGAGCAAAGTCAAAGCTACCAATACTTCTAAATGTTATTTATTGATAAAAAGGGGTTTGTATTGAAGCCATACCTGAAAAAGATATGCTATTTGTTGCATTTATTTTTTCTGAGAGTAATTAGTAACTGTTTCATCTAGTTTGGACTGAATCAGGTATATGGTATCTAAATGTTAATTTCTAATTGTTAATTAAATCTAATTGCATCAGGCTTTCAGTTTGATTACATCTTTGATTGGACTATTTTGAAATATCAGCAATCACAACTTGTCAATCCTCCATCCCGCGCTATTGTAAGTTGTTTACCTTTTATTTATTTACATTTTTAGAAGGATATTATTTAGGAATCCTAGTATCATTGAATTATATAATGATTTCTTTACAGGGTACTGATGCTGGAACAAGTTCTGCGGTACATGCTGTGGCTGCCAACCCTTAGTAGGCTACCAGGTTAGATTTAGTATCTTTAAGTAGTTTAAATAACTTTTAAAAATCTAGTAAGGAGATTGTAACACCCAGTACCAACCATTATTGTCCACTTTACCACACATTGGTTGTGGGTGAGAGAATTTCAAAGTTAAGTGTGCTTGGATAGAAGCAATTCAAGAATGGTGACCTTCCGGGAAATCCCCACTTGGGCAAACAAAAACAAATCTGTCAGCTTCTAGTGGCAAAAGCCGACAATATTGGTTGGTATGTCATATGTGTCAAATATCCGAAATATTGATAGACAATAAACATGTCTTGTGGATCTATATTATTCCATCACTTTATCTGTAATACTGATATATTCATTAATAATAATAAAATGTTATATAATAAAACGAAAATAAAATGTTGACAGGTGGTGAAGAAGGGAGACCTTCTGGTTGATCCTCTGCAAATCCCTCCAGGAGTAGAAGGAGTAGAAATGTCGGGATGCCCTTTAATTCGGGAGACCCTTTCCAGACAGAAAAATCCAGCTTCAAGTATTCTATCCATAAGTAAAGAGGTATTGATTTTATATATTTATAAATTAAGACGATCAGATGAAATGGCATTATATAATCAATGAAACTATATCATGTGACCACTTATCATGCTAACGAGTAATTCGACCCGCGCCTTGCGGCGGGTCGAAAATGTTAGAAAGTTGACGTCCTAGGTCACGAAGGTTGAGCTAACCAATATCAATGTCTCCATCACCTACGTGACCATGTCAGAATTTGTATTTCTAAGTAATTAAACCATATGAAATCTGTCATCATAATTTAGTTGGTTGTTTTCAATTTCTGGGTTATAGATTGGTTCTTTCATTAGGTTAAATACATGTTAGTTGTTTGTTTATTATTTTTTTTTTGTTGCGAATCAAATGTCAACTTATGTGGATTAGAGTTGTTTTTCACCAAATGCCTGTTTAAATGTCTCTTAGAATTTTCTTAAATTTGTATATACTTTTGATGTTCTTTAGCCTCTGGAAAACGATCTGCAATGTGCTTAATGTGAGATCATCAATTAAGAACGTATCATTCTTATACAAATGTTTTTTTAGCATTGATGCAGACAGATAATGCTTCCTCCATTTTACCCATTCTCTCCAAAATAAGAGCCTTAAGTGCCTGAGTTACATTAGAACAAAAAACTATAAGAAGAAAAAAACGTGAAAACAAAAAATAAGATCATTGTAGTTTTTATAAACATTATAAATAACCAAAAAAAGTAGAGACTCAAATTGTCAAAAGAAATCATCACTGCCTCTGTAAATTGATCCCAAATCAAGAAAATGACATCAAAAGCATGAAGAAAAAAAAAGTATAAACCTTGGTAAATCATCTCAATGTGGCTCAGATCAGTGATGGCGAGCAAAGAACTAAACGTACCATGGCTGCAAATCTATTTGCCACGCCAAGACAGTGGTCCTTGTATCTTTACTCCAAGCCAACAAAGAAAACTCATCACAGCCAAAATACAAACAGTAGCCAAAATTAAGATAGCATATCTGAATCGAGTAAGAATCACCGACCTATGCAGGTCTCATCTCGTAAAACACGCACTACCGAACAATAATCACCAACGCAGATCGGGAAACAGAACACCAAACAAAGACACATTCGTCTTTCAAAGGCAAAAGAAACCCTAGAGCCGCCGTATAGCGGCTAACAACCAGGGCACAAACCGGCGCATCCCAAATCGGCGACCACCATCAGCAGAGGTATTAACCCGACGGCGGAACGCCGGTCACCAGAGGCATAACTCGGCGACTGTCGAACACCACAAATCCCTCCAACTGAGAGATCGTCCTTTTTCAGATCTGGATCGGAACAACATTTAAACCCCCAATCATCAACGGAGCTGCGCCTAAACGGCGCCACCTCGACGTTATACAGATCTGAATGCCAAAAGCGGCAACGAAGAAGAGATCTGGTCCAGATCTCTAATCCGGATCTATAAAAGAATGAGAGAGAGAGAGAACAGAACAACAAAACCATCATCATCGCCGGCAACGGCCGTCGCCGTCATCAAGAAACCCTAGATCGAGGTTGCGTCGTGAACAACGATAAACGAAAAACACCCCCAAACCGACCATTGATCTCACAGTCACCATCACCATTCTGGTGTGGTTGAGAGAGAGAGATGAAAGAATCGGTAGGAATCACCGGAGAGAGGTTTCTCTCTCTCCCTTTATGGCATAAAAGCTTAGCTTTAAAGCTAAAAGAAGATAAGGTTTACGTGTTCAAGCAAATAGAAAGTTGCCACCACAAAACAAAGTCAATAGAAAAAAAAAGAGCACCGCCCAACTTGACCAATCAATAAAACTTGAATAGTCCACCGCCCTTTAACTCCAACAAAAAAAAACACGCTCAAGGGAATAGTCCCTTTGTGTGACTGACAAGCTACCGTTTTTGATATATAAGGAAATGTATATATGTGACAAAATGGGTGGGTAACACGGGTTGCGTAATCGGTTAAAGCTTGTATTTCTGCTATGGGTTGGGCATGGTTGGGTGATGGGCCGAAAGGCTTGCCATCGTTTTTTTTGTAAATAATAATTTCTTAACAATATTTACATAAGTTGTATTATTACAATAAAAAAAGGACGCATATAACAAATACAAAGGTAGGATTTCTAAGTAATTATGAGATGTATAAGTAATAAATAGCTTGACATATAAGGTTTAATAAACATGTTTTGACTATTTATCAAATATTTTAATCTTTTTTCTTTGAATGGCCAACAAATGCCTCGGAAAACTCAGGAAATATTTACATCAGGTGAGCTCGTTCCAGGAAAAATCCACTCCGCGAGTGGTCAGGTGGTAAAACCTGGGAGCTTAGGGATCGAACTTGTGACCTCTCAGTCCCAAGTCTCCCCTCATCGTCAATGCCCCCTTCAAAGTGTTGACCGTAAGAATTGAACCTATGTCTCAAGCAGGGGCGGACCTGTAATAGGCCCAGGGGGTCCCCGGGGACCCCCTCAACTTCGTACGTAAAGTGGATATTATTTAAACGATTTTTAAATTAATTTTTTTTTGTGATTAAGAGTTATAAAATATATAGTTTGGTAAAAGCAACAATTCCTTCTACTAGCCTGGTGGCAAATCGTCCGCTGGATTTCAAATAGCCGCAAGTTCGATTCTAGCGTTTCCGTTTTTCATTTTCCCGGCCCAACTTTTGTTTTCCCAAACTTGTGTTCATTAAGTAAAGTGTTTTTCATTTTCCCGTCCTTTCTGTTTTTCATTTTCCCGGCCCAATCAATTTTGTTTTCCCAACTTTTGTTCATTAAACACTTTAATGTTTTTCATTTTCCCAACTTTTGTTTCATTAAATTTAGTGTTGTATAAAAAGGGTAACACACATTTTTTTCCCCACTTTTATTTATTATTAATTTTAGTGAAGAGATTAATGAGGGGTAAGCACGGTGGGTTTTAGACAAATATGTAAATGAGGGGTAATGCACCTAATAGTCCAATTTAAATGTAATCTACAAATTAATTATCAATACATTAATAATGATGCTCCAATTCGAAACAAAATTGTTGATCATCCTCATTTCATCTATGATATTTTTATTGAAATCTTGTATCATCCTCATTTTTCTATATTATTTAAATTCTAATTGATGATATTTCTTTTGTTTTTGTGTGGTATTTATCTTATGTAACCAACTCGATCCGGGCCAAATTCCTTATGTATGTTTATATAAAACTGAAATATCTAAAAATAGTGACTACGTAAAAAAATTTGTGGACCTCCTCAAAAACTTTTCTAGTTCCGCCACTGGTCTCAAGTAGAGAACATAGGTTTCCTATCACTACACCACAATGGAAGTTCCATAATAATAACATGTATAAGTTTTGTGAAAGAAATTGATGTTATGTAGTACGTACATCTAACAACTAAACAAATGTACATGGTAAAAATCCCACTCATAAAGTAGGGTCGTGGAAGGTGAGATTGGGGCAAACCTTATCTCTATCCCGGTATGTTACATTACATACATCTAGATGTTACATACTTTATCTACTATCTCTTGTTTGACATGTCACAAATAAAACATAAGGCGCATTAGTAAAAGGGTCGAAATTGTCACATGTAAGAATGTAACAATATGACTCTCATGATGTGTTTTCTTTTGGGCTATGCAGTTATCAAGTAATATTATTTTATAATCAAGTGGATCTTCAAGGCGTCCTGGTGTCTCTAGCAGCCGTGACCCAGGTGGTGAACCTGAATCATCATATGGGCGGACCACAAATGCAAGCCCTAGAGCTCTTCGTAGGGTCACGAGCACCGGTCAAAGGAGCTCACCGGTTGTATCCTCGGACCAGAAACGCTCAACTAACATAAAGAACTTCGAGTCAACTCTCAAAGGTATCAAGGGTCTGCATCTTTAAACAAATTGAAAAAAATGGTTGGCTCATTTGCTCCTATACCATATAAATTTGTTTTTCGAAAGCAAAACTCTTGGCTCATGCGATAACAAAGAAATCATGAAAACCTAGATATGTTTTTCGATGCTGGTGGTTGTTTGTGGATAGTGAGATAATATTATGTGTTGTGGATATCTACTTTGTAATATGATCTGTCAACCATTGTATGTTTTTCTTCTATTGATTCATCATGTGACCTATCATTTCACAGCTTATCACGTCATGCCATTTTATTATTAGACTAGATAGATAGTTATATATATTTTCGATACTATAAAGTTGTTAATGTAAATAGTATCAGATCTTGTAATTATAACTACTATTGTAGATCAATGAGAATGAGACACATAAATTATACCGGTCTAACATGACATCAAAGCTAATGTTCTGGTTACCTTCTTTGTTGCAGTACCACACAGAAGTACAAACCCTAGTCGTCATTACCAAGTTCCCCCTAAACATGTTTGATGAGTTGAAACCTGTTAATCGTGTCATAAACGTGTTGACCTGTTTATAACACGAAACCTGCTTAACTTAGTTCCCAAACTTATTTACCCATGTCGTATCGTGTCAGGTTAACATGTCCGTAAATTTTTTAAAAAATGTTCTTAACAGGGTGGGTCCTTTTCTACCTGTCATCTTCTCATTAGTTGATAAGAACTTTAATCTAAACCGATACGCCAACCCAAATACTCAGAACTTAACTCAAAACCCTAAAAAGTAAAAATCCTCACATCGAATCGATTGATCCGATCACGTTTGTCTGTCATCTAATCTCCAACATCATGTAAGTAATCGTTTCGTTAGGGTTTATATCAAAATTTTAGCTCTGCAAATCTAGTGCTCATCTGAGAATTGACGAATTTAAGTAATCGAATTCAGTAATCGAATGGTGGTTGATTCAATCGATTTCGTTTTTTAGGTCGGAGGAAGAAATCGCGATTCAAGCAATTAAGCATGCTTTAAAGGCTCTTCGGAAGCGGCATTTGCTTGAGGAAGGAGCTCACGGGCCGGCGTTATTAGCACTTTCTAAACCTATCGCATCTCAGGTTATACTGCAATTTGTATTTATATATCTCAGATCTTTACTCTAATTTTGCGTACTTGTTATAGAATCTTGTGGTGGTTATTGGATTTTTAGTGGTGGTTGTAATAGAATCTTGTGAAGAATGTTATGCCTGCAGTGTTAGTTGGGATATTTTGTTATATAGTTACATTCTCCAAATTTAGTATCATTGTTATTTGGAAGGGAATTAAACAGGAGGATGTTAAAAAGGACTGTAGAAAGTTGAAGTGATTTTGTATGCCAAAAGATTGATATACTGCCTAGACATGTAACTGCTATCATATGTCACCCACCATGTGTATAATCATGTGATTGTTAGCTTGGTTTAAAAAGGTGTGCACCCGGGAGAACAGATCAGGGTCAAAAAGGCGCCCATCGTGTAGTTCTGAGTCAAATTGGTCAAAATTAGGGTCTCTAGGAGGTTTATATGTAACCAAAGGGATGGAGAAATTATAAAAGATTTACTTGATAAACATGTTATGTAAAACATATGAGAGAGACGTAACTTTTGGTTGTAAATAAAGCTTATTTGCGCGTGCCTGGGCCTTTGATTTTGGGATCAAAACGCCTCGGAGCTCGAGCGTCTTGTTCTTTTTAACCAAGATTGTTAATCTGGGTGACTGCCACTATATGTGTCTTATACCTTCTTCGTGAATGATCGTGCCTGTTACAAGCTAATATTTGTTAATGTTTTTCTGATTCAAAATCTATACGTTCTTATCCTTTTTCCTTTTCATTTATTCTCTTTTTAACTTTTTTTTATAACTAATTTATAGCATAGTTGTGGAAGTTTATCAAAGGGCATTATGCTCTGAAATCACCTCAGCTTGAATTGACTAACATCAACTCTTATAATAAAGCAATATAACTGAGTTAAGTTCTTTATGCAACATGAAGGGTTCAGAATGGAAGGATAAAGCAGAAAATCTTGAGTTAGAACTTCAGCAATGTTATAAAGCTCAGTCTCGATTATCCGAGCAGCTTGTGGTGGAAGTTGCTGAATCTAGAGCTGCAAAATCTTTAGTACAAGAAAAGGAAGCCTTAATTCCTAGTCTTGAGCATGATCTTTCACTAGCAAGGTTTTATATTTTACCTTCTGTGTGACATTACAGTAGATGGAGCTGTAATTAACAAAAGTAACATGTTATTGACCGTAGTTATGTTTATTGCTTCAGGGATGATTGTTCTCGTTTGACAGCACTTTTAGAAGAAAAGACTAAAGCCCTTGAATTGCTTATTGGTGAAAATAAAGAGCTCAGATCTCAATGTGAAGAGATAAGAACTAGAGCTATTAATGCAGAGGCTGAAAACAAGACATTGGTTGATCGATGGATGTTGCAGAAAATGCAGGATGCTGAACGCCTTAATGAGGTATGGTTTACTATTAATGGATTTTTGCTTGCTTCTAGTGATTGGATTTCTAGAATGCACTATGCAGTTGTACATCAAGCAATACTTCTCTTATTTGAAATACCTGTAATTTTTTATCATTCATGTAATGGATATAAAATGGCACATGCTCAAATGCATCCTATTTAGTACTCTTCATTCATCATAAACTTCAGGTCATAATTTAAGGCAAACTTGAAATAGAAACAAAGTTAACACTTCTTCCCAATTTTAGCAACCAACTTTGCACAAAATAGAACTCAAGTTGTACCTATTTCAACCACCAACCTACTAATTTTACCTGTAATCGATGATCATATAGCACTGACCCATTTTTAGCAACCAACTATGTCCAGAAACTATTAAAAATAAATTATTTGAAAGTTTAAAAAAATGATTCTTAGAAAATGTTATATTTGAAACTATTACTAAATGTCGCAAAATGGCACGTGGCATAAACATATAAATGAAATGAGAAAACAAGATGCCGCATCAGCAATATTTAAAGATTAGCAAAAACTGACCTGCTACCTGTTGAACAAGACACCCATTTGAACACTTGGTGTTAAAAAGCAACTTGGTTGCTAAATAGGTAATAAATGGCAGTTGATAACTTGATATTCTAATTATGCCTAATTTGAAGTCGTTGCTAAATTGGAAATAAGTGTAACGTTCATTTTTCTGTTTGGTAGTTTGCTCTATATTTTATAATCAGATATTTGATGAACACATAGATTCAGTTGGGCTTTATTAATTTATTTACTAGGCCAATGCTTTATATGAAGACATGCTTGGTAAGCTCAAAGCCAGTGGTTTAGAGCAACTTGCAAGGCAACAAGTGGACGGTGTGGTCCGCCAGAGTGAAGAAGGTGCAGAATATTATGTAGAATCAATCATACCCAAGACATGCAAGTACAGGATCCCAGCCCATGATGGAGGTTGTGCATCTATAGTTTTTGAAAACAGTTCTGGTAAATTAGTTAGTGGTGGGCAGGACCATACTGTTAAAATGTGGGACTCAACCACGGGACGTCTAACCCAAACTTACAACGGTTGTCTAGGGTCAGTCCTCGATCTAAGCATCACCCATGATAACAGATGCATAATCGCAGCTAGTAGCTCAAATAATCTATACGTTTGGGACGCAAATTCAGGCCGGGTCCGCCATACTCTCACGGGTCATAAAGATAAGGTATGTGCTGTTGACGTGAGCAGATTCTCCGCCCGCCATGTTGTCAGTGCGGGATATGACCGAACCATTAAAGTTTGGGATCTTAATAAAGGGTATTGTGTTAACACAATTATGTTTCCGAGTAACTGCAATGCACTATCGTCTAGCCCAGACGGTCAGACTATATTTTCAGGCCATGTTGACGGGCATTTACGGTTATGGGACATACAAACAGGGAAATTACTTAGTGAAGTTGCTGCACATTCTCTTGCTGTGACATCTATTTCTTTATCCAGAAACGGTAATACCATATTGACAAGTGGGAGAGATAATTTGCACAATTTGTTTGATACAAGAACACTTGAAGTTTGGGGGACACTAAGAGCAACTGAGAATAGAGTTGCATCTAATTGGAGTAGATCTTGTATTAGTGCTGATAACAATTACGTTGCTGCCGGGTCTGTTGACGGGTCGGTCCATGTTTGGTCGGTATCTAATGGGAACATAGTCAGCACGCTTAAGGAACACACGGGTTCAGTACTATGTTGTTCTTGGAGTGGTCTCGGGAAACCGCTTGCCACATCAGACAGGAATGGAGTCATATGTATGTGGACATGATAGGTGCCATGTTTCAACCTTGTCTCACATGCGGGTTTGTACATATAGGTCAGTTTCTTTCGTACACTTGTTATGCAAAAAAGTTGATTGTTTTGTTTTTTGATTCTTAGTTACAACATTAAGGGTCCAAAGTTTAGTTTTAAACAGGCATGGTGGTCACCTGAACCTGTAAGCCATTTGAATACTAGCTCCAGTTCCATGAATATTTCAGTATTTTATATATTATTTCTTATGCATTTGAATTCCATATGTTGCGACGCTAGTATAATTTTCCTACTTTTATGACCAATTTGTGACTGTAATGAGACATGCAAATTTTGCAACCAATTCGCAAACGAAACGAAGTGGTCGTAAAATTTGCCACCGTTTCGCGACCGTAATTTTTTTGTATTTATGATTCATTTTTTCCACCTTTGGTTTGCAACTGATCTGCGACCGAAATGAGACAGGACCGACTTTCAACTGCGTTTTAATTTTATTTTAGATTTACTTTTTAAAGTGTGATTTTTGTGATTGATTTG
>JBCNJP010000012.1:5128305-5211860 GCA_039602395.1 Deinandra increscens subsp. villosa | reverse complement strand
CAAGTAGAGAACATAGGTTTCCTACCACTACACCACAATGGAAGTTACATAATAATAACATTTATAAGTTTTGTGAAAGAAATTGATGTTACGTAGTACGTACATCTAACAACTAAACAAATGTACATGGTAAAAATCCCACTCATAAAGTAGGGCCGTGGAAGGTGAGATTGGGGCAAACCTTATCTCTATCCTTGTATGTTACATTACATACATCTAGATGTTACATACTTTATCTACTATCTCTTGTTTGACATGTCACAAATAAAACATAAGGCGCATTAGTAAAAGGGTCGAAATTGTCACATGTAAGAATGTAACCATATGACTCTCATGATGTGTTTTCTTTTGGGCTATGCAGTTATCAAGTAATATTATTTTATAATCAAGTGGATCTTCAAGGCGACCTGGTGTCTCTAGCAGCCGTGACCCAGGTGGTGAACCTGAATCATCATATGGGCGGACCACAAATGCAAGCCCTAGAGCTCTTCGTAGGGTCACGAGCACCGGTCAAAGGAGCTCACCGGTTGTATCCTCAGACTAGAAACGCTCAACTAACATAAAGAACTTCGAGTCAACTCTCAAAGGTATCGAGGGGCTGCATCTTTAAACAAAATGAAAAAAATGGTTGGCTCATTTGCCCCTGTGCCTTATAAATTTGTTTTTCGAAAGCAAAACTCTTGGGCTCATGCGATAACAAAGAAATCATGAAAACCTAGATATGTTTTTCGATGCCGGTGGTTGTTTGTGGATAGTGAGATAATATTATGTGTTGTGGATATCAACTTTGTAATATGATCTGTCAACCATTGTATGTTTTTCTTCTATTGATTCATCATGTGATCTATCGTTTCACAGCTTATCACGTCATGCCATTTTATTACTAGACTAGATAGATAGTTATATATATTTCCGATACTATAGGGTTATTAATGTAAATAGTATCAGATCTTGTAATTATAACTACTATTGTAGATCAATGAGAATGAGACACATAAATTATACCAGTCTCACATGACATCAAAGCTAATGTTCTGGTTACCTTCTTTGTTGCAGGACCACACAGAAGTACAAACCCTAGTCGTCATTACCAAGTTTCCCCTAATCATGTTTGATGAGGTGAAACCTGACGTGTTGACCTCTTTATAACACGAAACGTGTTTAACTTAGTTTCCAAACTTTTTTACTCATGTCGTATCGTGTCGGGTTAACATATCGGTGAATTTTTTAAAAAAATGTAACAGGGTGGGTCCTTTTCTACCTGTCATCTTCTCATTAGTTGATAAGAACTCTAATCTAAATCGATACGCCAACCCAACCCAAATACTTAGAACATAACTCAAAACCCTAAAAATCCTCACATCGAATCGATTGATCCGATCACGTTTGTCTGTCATCTAATCTCCAACATCATGTAAGTAATCGTTTCGTTAGGGTTTATATCAACATTTTAGCTCTGCAAATCTATTGCTCATCTGAGAATTGACGAATTTCAGTAATCGAATTCAGTAATCGAATGTTACTGATCGAATGGTGGTTGATTTAATCGATTTCGTTTTTTAGGTCGGAGGAAGAAATCGCGATTCAAGCAATTAAGCATGCTATAAAGGCTCTTCGGAAGCGGCATTTGCTTGAGGAAGGAGCTCACGGGCCGGCGTTATTAGCACTTTCTAAACCTATCGCATCTCAGGTTATACTGCAATTTGTATTTATGTATCTCAGATCTTTACTCTAATTTTGCGTACTTGTTATAGAATCTTGTGGTGGTTATTGGATTTTTAGTGGTGGTTGTAATAGAATCTTGTGAAGAATGTTATGCCTGCAGTGTTTGTTGGGATATTGTGTTATATAGTTACATGCTCCAAAATTAGTATCATTGTTATTTGGAAGGGAATTAAACAGGAGGATGTTAAAAGGGACTGTAGAAAGTTGAAGTGATTTTGTATGCTAAAAGATTGATATACAGCCTAGACATGTAATCGCTATCAATTGTCACCCACCATGTGTATAATCATGTGATTGTTAGCTTGGTTTAAAAAGGTGTGCACCCGGGAGAACAGATCAGGGTCAAAAAGGCGCCCATCGTGTAGTTCTGAGTCGAAATTGGTCAAAATTAGGGTCTCTAGGAGGTTTATATGTAACCAAAGGGATGAAGAAATTATGAAAGATTTACTTGATAAACATGTTATGTAAAACATATGAGAGAGACGTAACTTTTGGTTGTAAATAAAGCTTATTTGCCCGTGCCTTGGGCCTTTGATTTTGGGATCAAAACGCCTCGGAGCTCGAGCGTCTTGCTCTTTTTAAACCAAGATTGTTAATCTGGGTGACTGCCACTATATGTGTCTTATACCTTCTTCGTGAATGATCGTGCCTGTTACAAGCTAATATTTGTTAATGTTTTTCTGATTCAAAATCTATACGTTCTTATCCTTTTTCCTTTTCATTTATTCTCTTTTTAACTTTTTTTATAACTAATTAAAAGCATAGTTGTGGAAGTTTATCAAAGGGCATTATGTTCTGAAATCACCTCAACTTGAATAATTGGTAGCCTGTAGAAGGATTAGCTTGACTATTGACTAACATCAACTCTTATAATAAAGCAATATAACTGATTTAATCTCTTTATGCAACATGAAGGGTTCAGAATGGAAGGATAAAGCAGAAAATCTTGAGTTAGAACTTCAGCAATGTTATAAAGCTCAGTCTCGATTATCCGAGCAGCTTGTGGTGGAAGTTGCTGAATCTAGAGCTGCAAAATCTTTAGTACAAGAAAAGGAAGCCTTAATTCCTAGTCTTGAGCATGATCTTTCACAAGCAAGGTTTTATACTTTACCTTCTGTGTGACATTACAGTAGATGGAGCTGTAATTAACAAAAGTAACATGTTATTGACCGTAGTTATGTTTATTGCTTTAGGGATGATTGTTCTCGTTTGACAGCACTTTTAGAAGAAAAGACTAAAGCCCTTGAATTGCTTATTGGTGAAAATAAAGAGCTCAGATCTCAATGTGAAGAGATAAGAACTAGAGCTATTAATGCAGAGGCTGAAAACAAGACATTGGTTGATCGATGGATGTTGCAGAAAATGCAGGATGCTGAACGCCTTAATGAGGTATGGTTTACTATTAATGGATTTTTGCTTTCTTCTAGTGATTGGATTTCTAGAATGCACTATGCAGTTGTACATCAAGCAATACTTCTCTTGTTTGAAATACCTGTAATTTTTTATCATTCATGTAATGGATATAAAATGGGACATGCTCAAATGCATCCTATTTAGTACTCTTCATTCATCATAAACTTCAGGTCATAATTTAAGGCAAACTTGAAATAGAAACAAAGTTAACACTTCTTCCCAATTTTAGCAACCAACTTTGCACAAAATAGAACTCAAGTTGTACCTATTTCAACCACCAACCTACTAATTTTACCTGTAATCGATGATCATATAGCACTGACCCATTTTTAGCAACCAACTATGTCCAGAAACTATTAAAAATAAATTATTTGAAAGTTTGAATTAATGATTCTTAGAAAATGTTATATTTGAAATTATTACTAAACGTCGCAAAATGGCACGTGGCATATACATATAAATGAAATGAGAAAACAAGATGCCGCATCAGTAATATTTAAACATTAGCAAAAACTGACCTGCTACCTGTTTAACAAGACACCCATTAGAACACTTGGTAATAAAAGGTAACTTGGTAGGCTAAATAGGTAATAAATGGCAGTTGATATTCTAATTATGCCTAATTTGAAGTCGTTGCTAAATTGGAAATAAGTGTAACGTTCATTTTTCTGTTTGGTAGTTTGCTCTATATTTTATAATCAGATATTTGATAAACACATAGATTCAGTTGGGCTTTATTAATTTATTTACTAGGCCAATGCTTTATATGAAGACATGCTTGGTAAGCTCAAAGCCAGTGGTTTAGAGCAACTTGCAAGGCAACAAGTGGACGGTGTGGTCCGCCAGAGTGAAGAAGGTGCAGAATATTATGTAGAATCAATCATACCCAAGACATGCAAGTACAGGATCCCAGCCCATGATGGAGGTTGTGCATCTATAGTTTTTGAAAACAGTTCTGGTAAATTAGTTAGTGGTGGGCAGGACCATACTGTTAAAATGTGGGACTCAACCACGGGACGTCTAACCCAAACTTACAACGGTTGTCTAGGGTCAGTCCTCGATCTAAGCATCACCCATGATAACAGATGCATAATCGCAGCTAGTAGCTCAAATAATCTATACGTTTGGGACGCAAATTCAGGCCGGGTCCGCCATACTCTCACGGGTCATAAAGATAAGGTATGTGCTGTTGATGTGAGCAGATTCTCCGCCCGCCATGTTGTCAGTGCGGGATATGACCGAACCATTAAAGTTTGGGATCTTAATAAAGGGTATTGTGTTAACACAATTATGTTTCCGAGTAACTGTAATGCACTATCGTCTAGCCCAGACGGTCAGACCATATTTTCAGGCCACGTTGACGGGCATTTACGGTTATGGGACATACAAACAGGGAAACTACTTAGTGAAGTTGCTGCACATTCTCTTGCTGTGACATCTATTTCTTTATCTAGAAACGGTAATACGATATTGACAAGTGGGAGAGATAATTTGCACAATTTGTTTGATACAAGGACACTTGAAGTTTGGGGGACACTAAGAGCAACTGAGAATAGAGTTGCATCTAATTGGAGTAGATCTTGTATTAGTGCTGATAACAATTACGTTGCTGCCGGGTCTGTTGACGGGTCGGTCCATGTTTGGTCGGTATCTAATGGGAACATAGTCAGCACGCTTAAGGAACACACGGGTTCAGTACTATGTTGTTCTTGGAGTGGTCTCGGGAAACCGCTTGCCACATCAGACAGGAATGGAGTCATATGTATGTGGACATGATGTTTCAACCTTGTCTCACATGCGGGTTTGTACATATAGGTCAGTTTCTTTCGTACACTTGTTATGCAAAAAAGTTGATTGTTTTGTTTTTTGATTCTTAGTTACAACATTAAGGGTCCAAAGTTTAGTTTTAAACAGGCATGGTGGTCACCTGAACCTCTAAGTCATTTGAATACTAGCTCCAGTCCCATGAATATTTTATATATTATTTCTCATGCATTTGAATTCCATATTTTGCGACGCTAGCATAATTTTCATACTTATATGACCAATTTGTGACTGTAATGAGACAAATGCAAATTTTGCAACCGATTCGCAACCGAAACGAAGTGGTCGTAAAATTTACAAGCGGTTCTCGACCGTAATTTTTTTGTATTTATGATTCATTTTTTCCACCTTTGGTTTGCAACTGATCTGCGACCGAAATGAGACAGGACCGACTTTCAACTGCGTTTAATTTTATTTTAGATTTAATTTTTAAAGTGTGATTTTTGTGATTGATTTGCTGTGACCCGGTCGTAAAGTTGTCGCAAGATTTGCGACCAAAATAAGACGGCAAATTAGCTTTTAGTAGCTACCGTCTAGATTTCGGTCCCAAATGCCCATTTGCTGGATATGATGGGAGAATTGAAAAAAATATAGAACTAACTCAGGAACAATATTATCAAGAGAATTTGTTTAGACTTTTAAACGAAAGTGAAACACTAGATTTCATTTTGTTTATTTGTTCACTACACAAGCCTTTGTACATTAACTATCAAATAACTATAAAAAAACTGGTTCCTGTTACCGTTCTATAACTATCATTTAACAACTGACATTTAACCACCATAACTAACTTAACTATTGACCCATATTCTACCTAATGAAACTCGGGTATTAACATACATAATTAACACATTATTATATTTTTTTGGCTGTGTTTTGGTTTACATTCTCATGTGTTTTGTTTCGTTTGAATTGTTAGGGTTTGCCCACATGTTTTTTTTTCTTCCAAATATTTCTATTCTGTTCTGAATGGTTGTTTGTAGTCACGTGTGTATGATATTATAAGCTAACTACTGAAGTTTGATATCTATTTTCATGATGTAAATGTCTAGAAATGCAAATCAATGGATATGAGAACAAATCATGTGTTGGAAATAATCAGAGATCTAATCAAATCAAAACAATAGTCGAATTAAACACATTAGCGAAGCTTCACCGAAAAGTTTGAGGCGGGCGAAAACTAAGAAATACAACTGAACATTTTATTCTAAGGCTCATTTTATATTAACAAACATATCATCACCCTTACGCTCCTAATTCGATAACCTGATGTATTGTGTATATCGATCTAGATCCCTACATTTTTCGTATCAGGAGATTTACGAGGATAATCCGAGCATCGATAAAGACCACACATTCCTTGGGGAGGAACTCCTCCCCGTTGTACTCTCATGTATCCATCTTCACCCCAATCATGTCCCCACGAGTTCTTAATGATCCAATACTTCTGTCCATCAGGAGTCTCATCGTATCCCACATTTAACATCGCATGGTTTCCCGCGTTTCCACATGGTCCATTATATATACCCTGATAACGACACCAAGAATTGAATCATTGATATGTTATCTCGATCTCTCTATATATAGGGTAAGGTTCAAATGAATCTGATCTAGTTTTCTTACCTCTTTATAGTAAGCGAAACTTTCATGGTTAGTATCCATGCAAACTACCACGGGATTTTTTGCGACCGCTTCCATCATCGCTTTTTCATCGTTTATGGGTACAACCTCTTTCCCCTCGTCAACAGTTACAGCTTTTTGACTCCACTGGATTCAAAATTACACAATGTAAAACAACACTAACAAAAATTTATATATAGAGGTAAAAGTTAACTTATTAAAAGTACCTTGGATTTATCACACTGGCCTTTTTTAGCTACGTAAGGGTAGCTCTCATTTAGAGCTATACCTCCTGCACCATGGACATATGTGTATACACCACAGACCACCCCTCCGTCACAACCATTTGATCTCGCGGCTGTATCGCAATCTATGATTTGTTGCTCGGCTAATGTTACGAGTTGCCCGGTTACCAAGGCGTTCTTTGATTCGATTGCAGCCACGGCCGCAAACGCGTAACAACTTCCTGTGAAACTAAACCGTTACAAGTACTACAATCTAACAAACCAAATTGAAGTGTAGAGAAAAATTACCACATTGTGCTTGATTTTTGACGGGGGTGACTGCGTTATGTTCTCTCCAATCTATCCTTGGCGGTAGTTTAGCAGGAGCCGCAGGACATGGGCATTTTCCGTCACCAGAAGTCGCAGGACATGGACAACCAGGGGGACAGGGGCAGTTGCTGCCACCAGGAGCCGCAGGACAACATGGGCATTTTTCGTCACCAGAAGCCCCGGGACATGAACAACCAGGGGGACAGTGACAGTTGCCGTCACCTGGAGGCGCGGAACAACATGGACATTTTCCATCACCAGAAGCCCCTGGACATGAACAACCAGGGGGACAGTGACAGTTGCCGTCACCAGGAGCCGTGGGACAACATGGACATTTTCCGTCACCAGAAGCCCCGGGACATGAACAACCAGGGGGACAGTGACAGTTGCCGCCACCTGGAGCCGCGGGACAACATGGACATTTTCCATCACCAGAAGCCCCGGGACATGAACAACCAGGGGGACAGTTACAGTTGCCGCCACCAGGAGCCGCGGGACAGTTGTTACAACCAGGACCCGGCATCTTCAAATTATTGTTTCCCTTCAAGTTGTTAACTCCCGCAAGTGCGTTGTAATGTTCGATCTTCGAGTCGGCATAGGTGGTCCTAAACTCATGACTAGTCAAGGTAGCAAACTTGTTTACCTCCAACTTATATGGCCTGTTCAACTTGTTTATGCTGTGAATTTTTTCTACGTTGTACACGAACACATTGAACCGCTCGGGGCTTTTCTCGGTCACTTTGTGGTGGGCTCGCCATCTGTCGTACATCCCTTGCAACCCCTCCTCCGATTCGAGTTCTTTCTCATGGTAATCGAAGCTCTCTACTACTCCTACAATCAAAACCAAAAAAAGTAAAAGTAATGAAAAGAAGTTGTTTCTTTCCATTTGTGGAAAGTAAACAAGGGAGACACATTGAGATTGTTGTGATATAATTACCTGTTTATAGTGCCTCTTGTGTCTTAATTCTAGGATTTGAATTTGGAAATTTGATCGAGTCAAGTGCTTGGGGATGGTTGCTCTGATTGCAATTGCATGAAAAACTAACTAAATTTAGATATACAATACTTAATTACATATCTTAAAATAAAACCAATGAATTTAATTATAGTTTGATATTAGTTGTATAACTAGATTTTACAACATGTGCTTTGCCGCGGGATAATGGTGTCACATACAGAAATTGTATTCTATAACGACCAAACACTCAACATGTGTTTGTTTTCTTCGCTTTTGATACATTTGGTCATCTTGAGTCGGAGGCGGCGGCCATGTTGAGCCGGATCCAAAAAGTCATGTACGGGAATATCGTGGCCTCTAGATTGAAGAATGTTGTTTTTATACGTCTAGGATTTGCTATTAAAAAAAGGCTGGCGCCGCAGCTTATTGCCCGCCTTCCCTGCGTGTTGACTTGAGTCGTGTTTGTTACTTTTATGTCTTTTTAGTATATATATAAAACTGCTTAAATGCTTAATGATCAATAAAAATTAATATTATACCACAAACTCTCTTACTAAATTAGATGAGATTGAGAACAGAAAAATAAAGAAAGGTTACGCTACACAACTACGCTTATTATACCACTAGATCAATACCGAATACTAAAAGAAAACAACCATACATATTAAAAAAAAAATCATGGTGTCACATGACGACCACCTAGGTTGCCACGTGGCGTGGCAGGATAAGTGGACACAGCTACTATTCATACCATGTTTGTTTTTGTTATAGTACTAGGTGGCGAGAAGCGCGCAGCGAGAAGCGCGCATAGCATGCGGGATCCATTTAAAAACTATAAACCTATACAATAAGCTCCTTCAAAACAAAAGCGGAAACCACAAAGAAAATAAAAAAAAAAAAAAAAAGAACAGCTTTAAGCTTCCAATTTTTCTCGAAACCCACTATCTTGTCTTCACGCATCCTTATCCCATCAATCTGCATAATTTTACCATGGGACCTTTTGGAGTTATACCCGAACCCAAAACAACACATTATCGCACATCTAAAACAGAGCATAACCCCTTCACAACTATAATTCTATGCACATAATAAAAGTAGTGTATTAAGATGAATACAAATGAAAACACTAAATCATGTCGACATATATGTGTGTTTCTGGGCGAAAACTAAAACCAAAGTCACCGAAAATTAATGAAATTTGAGGTTCTAAAAAATAAAAATTTAAGAAATAAAATGCAGAAACACTAAACAAATATTTTTGGATTTTTATGTGAATTTTTGAAAAGCGAAAATTAAAAAACTAGCACTAAGAGCACGTATTTCCCGACAATGACGCCATTTTGATAGTGGATGTTGTCGTCCACTACCAAAAACATAAAGTACTTATAATATAGGCAAGTAGGGCATCGTATCCGAGGGAATTCGTGGATAATGATAGTTCTAGTGGCTACGTTCACTTGGATTGATATTGCAATTAAATTAACCTAAACTAAAATTGCTTTTTGAGTTGTGGATTGTATTACAAAAAACCTAAATTTGAGCCAAGTAAAATTAAGCAAAGCAAACTAGAATCGAGTTGTGAAAGTAATTATGAAGAGAAGTAATTACTCCGGGATCCAGGTTAAGTAGTTTATCAGTCAATTTCAATTATCCTAGTCTAAATTATTCCTAGTGCCAAGAAAACCAAGAAACGATGATACGTGTTTATTTGAAAAGCAAACCAAGTTGTTTAAATTAATTGAACATACAGTTGAATCCAAAGGACTTAACGGGTCCACAATATTCATTCTAGACTAGACCAATTGAAATCAAATTGACAAATACTAATCGTTCACCCAAAGTAATCACATGGATGGTTTAGCAGCCTAGCAGGACATGGTCATTTTGCAATACAAGATTCATTTGAAGCAAACATTAAAATCTTCAAAGATGAATGATTTGGTCTCTTTTCAGTGGTTGAAAATCGTCTCTAAAGCTCTTCAGACGGCGAGAAGTTGAGAAGCTTTGAATTGAAACCTAAACCCTAAGTTTATATCGAAAACTTTTTTTTGGGATGCCCCTTCCCTCGCGTGTCGCGAGGGGCCTATGAAAACCGTCTCTAAAAGCTCTCCAAATCAATGGCGATGCTTGAAAGAAAACTCCGAGGGGGCAAAAATTCTATAGAGGGGGCGATGCTCAATACATTCGAGGGGGGGGGGGGGGGATACGCAATATATATAAATGATTGTACAAAAAATCGTTAAAATATGTACTTATGGACGAAAAAACCCGAGGGGGCGGTCGCCCCCTCCCGTCTCTTCTAAGCTTCCCCCTTGCTCCAAATGGCACGACCGATAAAATAGTCGGGACCGTTTTCTAAACACGCCTCATGTCGCGAACATCATTTCTTCTTATTGTCGCGTGCCACGAGACTCTCAAATCATGTGTAATTCATTTTTCTGTGTAATTTTTTCGTCCTGACATGTAAATCCCAGGAGAAAAGGCCGTAACCAAAGCTCGAAGTCAAAACTATCACACCCCGCAAAATTATGTGTGCCGCGAGGAGTGAAGTCGACCAAGGATCAAAGTCATGAATTCTGTAGTATGTGTCTTCCCAGATGAAGAAGGCAAAAATAGACTGTGAACTTGCGATAGAAACAATTTATGTGACCATGTAAAGAGAGAATTTGTGATACTTGCATAGTAAATGTGTTGTTTACACTAAAGAAAATGTAATTGAAAATTTAAAGTACGTTCATAAATTCTTAACGCATGTTGAGAAATAAATTTGAAAATATTGATATCTTTAAGATCATTGGATGCATTTCAATCTTTGATTTTTTTTTTGAAATTATAGAAACCGTTTGTAAACAAATAATCTTTGAAACCTTTTGTAAACATGTAATCTCCTTATATATAATACAATGAAAATTGGTTGATAAATAGTATACTTTTTATTTTTTAAACTTTAACCACGTGACTTTGATGCTTTGACGTGTTCTACCCTTAAACTTTTATAATTTGTTTTTTTTTTCTTTTTAACGAAATAGTAAACTTTTAGTTTTCAAAGTTTGGCCACATATGTTTCATACTCTTACGTTTTGTATCGTTTAACTTTTAAGGTTTTTTTATTTTAAGTTTTGTTGTCTTTTATTTTGGGCACGAAACTTTTAATTATTCTACTTTCGTTTTTAGTATATTTTTATAGTTTTATACTTTCACCACAAGACTTTTAAACTCTTACGTTTTATACCCCTTAACTTTTTTACCCTCTAACTTTTAAACTTTTTTTGTTTTAAGTTTTGTTGTATTCTACTTTGGCCACGAATACTTTTAACTTTTCTACTTTTTTCACCACGAGATTTTTAGACTTTTACGTTTTATACCACTTAACTTAATATATTTTTATAGTTTTTATACTTTCACCACAAGAGTTTTAGACTTTTACGTTTTATACTCCTTAATTTTTTAACCTTCTAACTTTAATTTTTTTTATTTTAAGTTTTTTTGTCTTCTACTTTGGGCACAAAATTTTTAACTTTTCTGCTTTCGCTTTTAATATATATACTTCTATAGTTTTATACTTTCACCACAAGACTTTTAAACTTCTACTTTTATACCATTTAATGTTTTTTACTTTTGTTCAGTATACAAATTCAACCCCGCAACAACGCGCGGGGGGTGTTAAACATCTTGTTTAAAACAAATCAAATTAAAAGCGGGGACGTGAACTCACGATGAAAACAATTGTTTTCAATTATGTAAAAAGATTGGGGGGGGGGGGGGGGGGTTGTCGGTGAACTCACCTATGACAGCTTGAACTGGTGAAAGAGAATTCCTGACCTAGCAGTGCCCTAAGAATACATACACGACACTAAGGCTCTAACCAAATAATGCACATATGAGTGGTTCATCCAACCACTAATAGTCAACCAAGTTTTGAACATTAGACCGTTGGTAGAAAATATATATTTCATTAAAACAAAATTTTTCTTTTCAAAAACAAGTTTATGATTTTATCTTCACAAATCATGTACCTCTTAGGTATTATTCCCAGTCTACATGAAATTATAAAACAACAATTCCTTTATTAGTTACCGAAACATCATAATATTAGCAGTAGTTTCCTCGTCAATCTACACGTAAACACCTCGTGTTTCAAGACATATTTACATACAAAACGAGGCATACAACAAATTTGTCAACTTTCTTGAAAATCCACATGTCTAGGTATTACGCATAGGCATCGATCAGTTCAAATAGAAACTAATAGAAACTAGACCGATCAGTCTGATCGGTTGCATCCAGAAAATTGTTTCTAAAGTGCTAGCTAACCGGCTTAAAGGGGTGCTCGATAAGGTCATTTCTGAAACACAGATGGGGTTTCTTAGCAGCCGTAGAATAATTGATGGGCCGCTCATCGTTAATGAGCTGATTTCTTGGGCGAAAAAGACGCATTACCCTCTCATGATTTTTAAAATCGATTTTGAAAAGGCGTTTGATTCGATTAATTGGAACTTCATTGATGATATTTTCCGGCAAATGAACTTCCCTTCTAGATGGAGACTTTGGATTCAAGGCTGTCTCAAGGCCTCCCGCGCATCAGTTTTAATAAACGGGTCTCCCACTTTTGAGTTCCAATGTGCTAGAGGGGTTCGTCAAGGAGACCCCCTCTCCCCCTTCATCTTCCTTATTGCCATGGAGGGGCTCAACTCGATGTTTAAAAAAGCCCAACTGCTCGGTTTTTTTCATGGAGTTAACCTCCCTGGTGCTGGCCCAACAATTTCCCACCTTACCTACGCGGACGATGCGATCGTTACCGGCCTTTGGTCCCATTCGAATATCTCTAATCTGCTCAGAATCCTTCGTGGGTTTTTTCTTGCCTCTGGTCTCAAGGTCAATTTGAAGAAGTGTGGTATCTTTGGGGTAAATATTCCGATGGAGGAGGTTCATCTTTCGGCCCAGCGCTGTGGGTGCTTGGGGGGCAGCCTCCCTTTTAATTACTTGGGCCTCCCGGTTGGTGAAAACATGAACCGGATTCATGCTTGGAGGACGGTGGTGGATATCTTCCAATCTAGACTCTCAAAATGGAAGGCTAAGCATCTCTCGCTTGGCGGCCGTCTCGTACTTGTCCGATCAGTTTTGGACAGCCTTCCAATCTACTTTTTCTCCTTATTCAAGGCCCCAGCCAAGATCTTGAAGACCCTTGAGAGTATAAGATTTAATTTCCTTTGGGGAGGGGGTAACGAAGAGAAGAAGATACATTGGGTCTCGAGGGACACTATATGCCGTCCCAAGGACAAAGGTGGGCTTGGCTTGGACCCTTTGGAAAACATTAATTTGGCACTTCTCGTCAAGTGGTTTTGGAGATTTCTTACCGATCCGGGGGCTCTTTGGAGGAGAGTTATTCAGAGTATTCATGGTTCGGTTGACAATTGTTGGGTTCCTAAAACGAATCACCTTTCGAGCACTTGGACCAATATTGTTAAGGTGGAGGCTGCTCTTCTTAAAGCTAATATTAACTTGAAATCTTTGCTGGAAATGGAGAATGGAGCTTGGCAGTGGCGTCCAAATGGCTTGGAGCCTTTTACAACTGCCTCAATGCGATGCTTGCTGGGCAATTCGGACACTGTTGGGCCTGGCCCAATTGCCTGGACTAACCTTGTGCCTCTTAAGACCAATTTGTTAATGTGGAGGGCCCAACATGGGCGTTTGGCTACGGCGGATTGCCTTCGTAGAAGGAATGTCCATATCTCTTCCTCTCTTTGTTCGCTTTGCTTGGAAGGAGACGAAACTGTGGAGCATATCTTCACGGGGTGCCGGGTTGCTTCGGAAGTTTGGGCTTTCATTTCCTCTTGGTGCCGGATGCCGCAGATTGTGTGCTTTGCGGTCAAAGACCTGGCTTCTCTCCACTCCAATTTGCCGATGAATAAGGATAGAGCAATGGTGATTCAAGCTATCGTTCACACGGCCTGTTGGGTTATTTGGAGAGCCCGGAATGATGTGGTCTTCAATGGAAAAAACACGGCGATTCAACGGATCCTTCTTGACATTAAATCTTTAAGTTTCTTATGGGTTTCCAAAAGGGCTAGAAAGTTTAGAGTTGATTGGAAGGATTGGTATTACTTTAATTTGTCCATGTAATTTTCTTGTTTCTTTGTTGGCCCTGCTTCTAGCGTCTTGCTAGGAGTAGGGTTGGTTTAATGAAATCGCCGTTCAAAAAAAAATATATATATATGTCAATAGTTAAGCTCTATAACATGCTTGGTTACTATCATCAGGAAATATGTAACATGTAAACATGGTTATGTCATACAGGGATGTAACATATAGTACTATCTATGTCTACGCATGGTTTCACGTATACAATGTACCCTTAGGGTCCCTAATCTAGCATGAACCTAACTGATATCACATATCAGCTTTTAGGCATTTGATCACATAACCACATTCAGAATCATAATATCATCATGTTAACAGCATACAATATGTTTACAGACACATGTTTGGTTTATGTAACATTAGGGTTTTCTACTGTTATCATATCATTTCATGCATCCTTACATATCATAAGCCACTATTAGCATACAATCATCATGTAGTCATGTAAGAAATCATGTCATAACATGATATTGAGAATGGATCATTATCATGAGTTAACATAATCTCTAAACTAACCTAGTTATCATGCAATTAGGGTTTCATGCATCATTATAAACAAGTTTAGCACATAAGGACATAACAACTTGTGATCATGCATTAAATCATCAGTTGTGATCATGTTTATTAAAAATGATCTAAGTGCTAGAAATCTTGTTTAGAAAAATCACGTTTTAATGTTTCTGTTTGGATGAAAACTCGGGTTTTAAACGATAAACAGAAGTTACAGTTTCTACCTCTAGCTCAAGGCTAGGCCATGTTTCTAACACGAGGGTGTCGAAAATCATGAAGACTTGTCACGAGATCCACACAAACACACAAACGGGGCAATGAAAGGTGACGGTTCTCGGTTTTGGGTTTTGATTTTTGATTAGGTTTTTAGGTCGGGTTTGGGTAGCGACGTGCCAAGGGGTTGTTAGGGGTGTTTCAGTGGTGGTGTAAGGTGGTTATGGTGGTTGGCGTGACGGTTTTCATGAAACCGTAGAGAGAGAGAATTCCAGTTAGAGAGAGAGAGGGGTGGTGGTGGTGTAGAGAGAGAAGACGAGAGAAAGAAAGAGGGAGGAGATAGTAGTGGTTATGTGGTGTTTGGGGGTGATCTGGTGCCTTTTTATAGGTGGATCGAAGGGAACATCATGATGGTTTTGGTATTTCTTACACATGGAAGACCTTAGTCATAAATGGTGATAAGATGGTGGTAGGGTGGTGAATTAGGGTGGCTATAGGGCGGTGGAGGGGTGGTATAATGATGGTGTTTGGTGTTGAGTAAGGAGTATCTTGTGGTGGTGGTTGATTGCTGTGGAAGAGAAAAAACAAGAGAGGGAGAGAGAGAGATAGATAGTAGGTGGCAGGTGTAAGATGGTTCATGGTGGTGCTAGGGTGGTGGCGGTGATAATGATGGTTGTATAAGGGTGGCACATGGTGCACATGAGGGTGGTGGTGCTTGGCTTTACCAAGACAAGGAGAGAGATAAAGAGGGATAGTGCGATGGGGAGAGTGTAACATCCTAATCAAAACCTTAGAATCAGACCTGGATTTTTGCAAGAAAAATAAAGAAGGAAATTTGGCCAGTGGTCGAAGCGGACTGCAGGCAACCTAGTGCTCCCTCTACGGTCTGCAAGATCCAAGGGGTCGGATGCGCTGCCCACTGACTTAGATCCGCATGTTTTCTTATACTCGTGGACCGCAAGCGTCGCTTAACCCATTCTTGCGGTCCGTAACGATGCAGTCGATATAAAATATATTTTTGGTCATTTCTGCTCATTTCACGTAAATATTCACAAGTCTCTGCTCTCTCTTCATCTGCTCTTCATCTAAGATGAGCTCCAAAGCCAACCTAAGGTAATATATCTGCACCCAAGCCTTCCATAAAGCTTGTAAGTTATCCTAATGCAAACTTATTCCATCTTTCCTCTTGATTCCTTTGATAGATTCTGAGTGGGTGTTTATAGCTTTTCAGTCCGTGCATGTGCGATCCATGGCGATCTAAGGTTGAAGGAGCAAGCACTAGACCAAGATAAGGTAACAAACTCTTATCTTTGTGCTTAGAATCCTTTTTGGGTACATCATCAAACTCCTTATCTATGTATTGATCTTACATGCAACCTTGGAATTGGACTCCTCGGTATGCTAGGAAGTTGTCAAGAGCAAGATCCATCAAGAAAGCTCGAGTGTAAACAGTATATAGCTCAAGGTACAAGTTAATAATGCATGCAATGCAATTCTTGTCATTTTTTGGTCATTTGAGCTAAGGGTGATGAAACCAGACTCCAGTGGCGGAGCTTGAGAGAGATCTCCGAGGGGGCGGGGATCAAAAGATCGACCGATAGGGTGATAATCAATACATCCGAGGGGGCGATACTCCACAAATACAATTTTTTTAACATAAAATCGAGAAAATAGGTAGTTACGGACGGAAAAACCGAGGGGGCGGTCGCCCCCCCCCGGCCCTAATGAAGCTGCGCCAATGCCAGACTCATCTTAGTAACCTAATTGATCTTACATGCAACCTTGGAATTGGACTCCTCGGTATGCTAGGAAGCTGTCAAGAGCAAGATCCATCAAGAAAGCTCGAGTGTAAACAGTATATAGCTCAAGGTACAAGTTAATAATGCATGCAATGCAATTCTTGTCATTTTTTGGTCATTTGAGCTAAGGGTGATGAAACCAGACTCATCTTAGTAACCTAAGGGATATAAAATCTAAGATTTGAGCTAATTGGTGAATGCCCGCTTGTTGTATATCTCATTTTCGTGCTTTATGAACTTTTAAATCTTTCATTCTAATAAAGCACTAAATTGGTGTCCAAATGTCATATTTATAGAGCCTCCACATCATCATCCACGTCATCATCCCACTTGTCAACACCACAATAAATATAAAAATAAGGAATTTTAATTATTACTACATTCCAAAAATACAATTCAACATTATATTTAATACAAAAAAAAAATCAAATGTAGAATTCAAAATTACATTTAATTCAAAATTAAATACTTATTTCATGTTAACAAATTAACAAATTAATATTTATACAATGTTCTTTTTCCTTTTATATTTGTATACATATTTATTAATCCATTTATGATTAATATTTTAATTATCTAAGAAAGTTTCATTTTTAAAGTTCATAATATTGTATTTTTTGTTTATTCTATTTTAAAACATTCTCTAAAATATTCATCATACACATAGTTATTATAATAGTCAACAAATCCTTTATTTTAATTAGTTATTTGATATGCTATAACAATTAGAATGACGTGTCGGCGGTCCTACTGCTTTATAAAACCAGATTTGAAACATGGCAACATTGGTCGATAAAATGTCAACTATCTAACTACACTGCAACGTCAAAAATAAAATATTAAATCGGCCAAACATGATTACTATAATTACTGGATCTATTACTTGATAAACAAAATTCATATTGTTATAGCTCTTAAATTTGAACGAATTTAACATTGCTTTAGCATAGCCAAAAATTGATAATGAATTATATCATTCATAATTTTCAAACTTCTCATCAAATTTTTTTTTTGTATTGATCTCATCTTACGAACCTAATATTCAACCCGTATATTATACGGGTTACTAACCTAGTGTATAATATATATGCAATAAATGCATAATATTTAATTAAAATATTATTATGAATAAAGTATTATAAACATTATATTAAAGTATTAAAGTATATGTAATAAAATATATTATTTTAATAAAATATAATATATATGCAATAAAATATTTTCTTAAATAAAATATTAACCTTAATATTAAAATTTAGTATTTAAATAATTATTAATCTTAATATAAAAGTTTGTATTTGAATAATTACTTCTTAGATAATTACTTATTAAAAATTTAAACGATAATTACTTATTAAACAAGCAAGGAAATGGTTTGGGATGAGGTTGCACTAACGGTAGACATGATCACAACCGAAATCTAGGAAAGAAGTCAAAACAAATAAATAACACGATAGTAGAGGATGGCTTTATCGTGGGTAGAAAGTGTAGTACACCTTTAGATCTGTAACACCCAAGAGAGCATCAAACCAAAATGTCTCTAAACACAAAAAAACAAAATACCCTTGGAAGCGGCTTGATAAGAGAATGCCAACAGTGGTCAACTGACGGAGGTGGGAGGCCGGATGAGCCCTCGCGCGCGAGGAGAAGAAGATAGAGCGGCATCGCATGGGATGTTGGACGGCGATGAAAATTGGTGGACTGACTAATCGAGGGGTGAGGATTCCAATGGTGTGTGAAGTGAGATCCCAAAGTCGGTTGGAAAAAAATATTAGTTTTGAACGGGTTTGGAAGAGAAAAGAGAAGAGTTTATGGCTCTCATACCATGAAATAGATATGTGGAATTCCTCATTCATGGTTAAACTTTGTATATCACCGATATTTATAGTTACAGGAGTGTATAAATAGATTTTACATATTTACATTAAAGACCCTATACTAATACACCTTTAAAATAACCTCATTTTTTAATCTATCTAACAATAATCACCATTCAAAACAATCCCCAAATTTATATATTATAATATTAGCAAGTCTAGGGCCGGCCCTCCTTCCTTAAGGTATTTCAGTATTAAATTAATTTACATTTTGGATAGATTACTCGAATTGTAGTAAAATATAGCATAAGTTTTTTTTCAACAGCCAACAAATCCCTCGAAAAATCCAGAGATTATTTACACCTGTTGAGTTTATTCAAGAAAAAATTCACATTCATAAGCGGCTAGGTGGTAAAACCTGAAAGCTCATGGTCAAACTTATGACCTCTAAGTCTCAAGTATCCTCTCATCACCAATCCCCTCGTCACCGGTAACCACTAGCAATTAGTAATTTCTTTTCCATACAAAGATTAAGCCATGAAAGTGATTGATAATCTCATTATACCAAAGATTCCACCAATCCTACAAGAGCACGTATATCAAAACAACTTGTTCTCATAGAATTAACGATAAAAAGAAAATTAAACTCACCTAATTGAAAACCCGATCAACTACAAAATAGTTCGATCTGAACTCGTACAGATTCATAGAAACTAAAAGAAAACCGATTAGCACCATGATGAAAGAAATTCAAATAGATATTCACAGAAACTAAAAGAAAACTAATTAGCACTGAGATGAAAGAGCTTCAAATCGATGTTAGGGGTTTTATTTTTGGATGTTAGTGTTTTAAAAGGAGAAGAATGGGAGAGGAAAATGTGTGTGTTTGAATGGAAAAGATGTTAGGGTTTCAGAATTATCGGGTCATAAAACCGGTCATTAGATCATTGTGTCTAAAAGAGGGGAAAATGTGTGTTTGAATGGAAAAGATGTTAGGGTTTTAGAATTATCGGGTCATAAAGCCGGTCACTAGATCATTGTGTCTAAAAAAGATGGATATCATATGTGGTTTGGGGAGGAAAACAATGAGAATAGGGGCTGAGAAAGTGACAAGTGTTGAAATATGTAGTCTTTTATTATGATAGAAAATCATCTAATCTTTAATCCTAATAAAGCAATAAAATAAGTGCCACATGTTTTATTTCTAGGATGTCCACATAAGCATTGACACATGTCAAAACCATATTCAAGCATCAATTTATTAGATTATCAATTAAGTATAATTACCAATTTTATCAAAACTAAATTTCTATTTTTAAAATTTTTTTTGACAAACTTAATGTGAATTTAATAAATTTACTCAACAATTTGATTATTCTAAGAAAACTAATCTAACAATTTGTCAAACATAATAAATTTGATTATTTTAACCGTGTTTTTTTTATATGTATTTAATATTATGAAGTCAACCCGTGTAATACACGGGTTACTAACCTAGTTCCATATATGGAAAGATCTATTCGGGTTAGTGACATCTTGACCATCTCAGTGGATCTCAGGAGCACATCATGAGGTTTGCATCAACTATGATGTAGACCCGATGTGTATAATTCGTTATCTATGCTTCTTTCCATTTTTAGAAACATTGCATGCAGGTTGATGAAGTTTAGACCATCTCAGTGACTAGCATTGGCATAGCTTACATGGGATGGGAGGGGGCGACCGCCCCCGCGGTTTTTTTTGACCAGAGGTATCTATTTTCGCGATTTTATGTAGAAAAATTTATATGTATCGAGTATCGTCCCCTCGATTGTATTGAGTATCGCCCCCGCGGTAGAATTTTTAGCCCCGCCCCCTCGGGAATTTCTTTCAAGCTTCGCCACTAGTAACTAGATCAGTCATGAACTGAGTTGGTTCAGTGATAATAGACACCCAAGTGCATGCATGTGTTCTAGTTGGATTAGTATTGCTCATTTCATGGTTTTTACCATTTTTATTAGATTTCGCTCCCGGATTTATGAGGTCAGAATACCCTAAGTGGCTAAAATTGTGTTTGTAAGAGTTCTGAGATGATCATGGACTAAAACCACTAAACAAAACGGATCAAATCTTAAATTCAGCAAAATCCGCTAAACAAAAAAATAGTCGTTACGGACCGCAAGCCATATATATGGTTTCTCACGGCCTGCAACGACCATATAAACCAAACCCGGTGCACCATTTTGCTTTTCATGGACCGTGGATCAAGCTCTTATTTATATCCTTGCGGTCTGCAACGATGGTGAAGTCATAATGTATACTTTGCTTATAAGGTTGATTTTCTGATAACTGATTAACCTGAGCCCATTATGGGGTACAAGTATGGGAACAATGTTTATAATGACCAGTGGCATTATGTCACTCAGTCTAGTCTGCCTGATAATCTCATGTGGTTTAACATTGATATGTTCGGTTATTCCTGGGTGTTGTGATCTTCATTTTCCAACTGAACCTTTTGTGAATTATCCCAACTTAGGTTCTGATCATGTATATACTATATTTATATAAATTGTCTAGGCATTGCATCTGTGGCATCTGTGGACTTTACGCTGTGCTATCCTAGTGACGATTCCACCAAAGAAATCACGATTCAAGAAACTAAACATGCTTTAAAGGCTCTTCGGAAGCGGCAGTTGCTTGAGGAAGGAGCTCACGGCCCGGTTATGAGCTCTTTGTAAACCTATTACGTACATCTTAGGTTATACTCCAACTTGAATTTATACGCTAACTAATGAAATTTGATGTCCATTTACATGATGTCAATGTCTAGAAATGCAAATCAACGGATAAGAGAACAGATGATGATCTAAAATTACAAACAGGTTTCATAATTGACCGATTTACTTTGGGATGTATACAAAACTAAGAAATACAACTAACTTTTTATTCTACGGCTCATTTATATTAACAAACATATCACCATCCAATGTATTCTGTATATCGATCTATAATCCTACATTTTTCGTATCAGGAGATTTACGAGGATAATCTGAGCATCGATAAAGACCACACATTCCTTCGGGAGGAACTCCTCCGCGTTGTACTCTTATGTATCCATCTTCACCCCAATCATGTCCCCACGAGTTCTTAATGATCCAATATTTCTGTCCATCGGGAGTCTCATCGTATCCTACATTCAACATCGCATGTCCTCCTGCGTTTCCACATGGTCCGGTATATATACCCTAAAAGCGACACCAACAATTAAATCATTGATACATTATATATATATAAATTATAAAAAAAACAATTAATCATAACCATTAGATTAAGAGATCCAGTAACCATGGGAAAAGATAAATTGGAACCCACCTTGAGTTGGAGAATCTTTGGAACCCGACGTTAAAAAAATGCTTTTTTTTCATTAATTTTTTTATGGTGGTTCTTTAGGTTATAAACTACTCTTAAATGAAAATAAATCAGAAAACCGCCTAGTAGATTTTTTTTTAAAAAATATCAAAAAAAAAGTTACATATGTAACTTTTATGCATATTTTACAGTTACGCAAAAAGTTACATGTTTTTTTAAAAAAATCTAGTAGGCGGTTTTTTGATTTTTTTTCATTTAAGAGTAGTTTATAACCTAAAGAACCACCATAAAAAAAATTAAGAAAAAAAAACATTTTTTTAACGTCGGGTTCCAAAGATTCTACAACTCAAAGTGGGTTCCAAAATACCCCAACCCTATATATATATATATATATATATATATATATATATATATATATATATATATGTATATATATAAATATATATGAAAATTGACGTCATTTAATCTTATGTTTACCCGATTGGCAAATAATAATCCGTCTTTTAACCTTGACAACTACCAGTCTCACCTTTACACTTATTTGATTTTCACCGGTCCCACCGTTAAGAAAAGTTAACTCCGCTAACTTTTTTCATCCATTTTTTTCAATCTCAATCTTTGATCAACCATAACTTCTTAAAATCTTGATAAAAATTCAATCCGTAAGTTGCTATGAACTCCTGACGAAAAACCGAACAAGACTAAATCCATATTGCTTAGGTTTTAAATAGGTTATGATGATGAACAAGAGCATCAAAGTTATGACTTTTTCATGACTTTGGATAAAAAATTGAGCATCAATTCCATTGTGTTTGTGATTTTGGTCGATTCCAGCAAATTTGGCATGTTCTCATGAATTTGTAGCAAGTTACGAAATTGATTTTCATGGAGTTTTGATCGGATTTCATATTTCACAACTTTTTGTTCTTCACGAAGGTTCAACAATGGTGGCTTGACCAATTCTTAATGGTTTTCAATGATTCTTGTTGCTATAGATTTGGTTTAAGATCACATATGCATTGGTGAATCAATTTTGAAAACTGTTG
Organism: Deinandra increscens subsp. villosa; assembly: GCA_039602395.1. Lineage (NCBI taxonomy): Eukaryota > Viridiplantae > Streptophyta > Magnoliopsida > Asterales > Asteraceae > Deinandra > Deinandra increscens. The sequence goes on along the minus strand of JBCNJP010000012.1, from coordinate 5,188,892 downwards.
AGAATTGGTCAATCCACCATTTTCCATTGTTGAAGCTTCATGAAGAACATGTTCATCATCATAACCTATTTAAAACCTAAGCAATATGGATCTAGTCTTGTTCGATTTTTCGTCACGAGTTCATAGCTACTTACGGATTGAATTTTCATTAAGATTTTTGAAGAAGTGATGGTGGATTAAGATTGAAGTTGAAAAAAAAAATGGATTCGTTAACTTTTTTAACGAAGGGACCAGTGAAACCAAATAAGTGTAAAGGTGGGATTATTAGTTGCCAATGTTAAAAGAGGAATTATTATTTGCTAGTAAGACAAACATAGGATTAAATGACGCCAATTTTCCTATATATATATATATATATATATATATATATATATATATATATATATATATATATAGGTAAAAGATCCGTGTAGACCCCTTATTTTTTGTAGACCCCGTAGACCCCTTATAAAACTCAATAAAACTCATTAAAACTCACTAAAAATAAAACTCAGTTTTGTTAATTTAGTTTTTTTTATTTGCGATAAGCTTTTAAGAACAAAAAAAGACAATTAAAAAAAAAGAAAAACAAAAAACATTAAAAAGTGAACATTTTAAGACAATGAGTTTTAAAAATCAATGAGTTTAAAACTCAATAAACTCAATAAGACTCAGTGTTGCGTTTAAAACTCATTATTTTAAAACTCATTGTCTTAAAATCTTCGATTTTTAATGTTTTTTGTTTTTTTTTTAATTTATTTATTTATTTTTTTAGTTTTTAAAAGCTTATCGTAATAAAAAAAACCAAATTTATAACACTGAGTTTTATTTTTATTGAGTTTTATAGGGGTCTACAGGGTCTACAAAATTTAAGGGGTCTACACGGAACCCTTCCCTATATATATATATATATATATATATATATATATATATATATATATATAGGGTAGAGTTATAATACAAAGTACTTTTTGTGTGAAAAGTGTGAGAAGTGGATGATGTGTTAGATTTTAATGCATTGTGTTATCTTTTAGTTATGTTTTTGGTAAATATATAACACTATACATTGTTTTTTCCATATTAGAATGTCATATGTTTATCAAAATTAGAGTTAAAAGATAACACAATGTAAACACAGTGTAATAATATCCTAACACAATGCCCTTTTAATAATTCTTAATAAATGATGTTGGGTAGTGTTTGGAATCCAATGGATGGTGTATTTATTTTAGGATTGTCATATATTTACCAAAAATATAATAAAAAGACAATATCATGCATTAAAAATTAACACATCAATCACTTCTCACACTTCTCACATAAAAAGTACTTTGTATTATAACCCAACTCTATATATATATATATATATATATATATATATATATATATATATATATATATATATAGTCAAATGTTTATTGTAGCCCCCTTAAAAGTGTAGACTCCGTAGACCCCTATTTTTTCTTTTATAAAACTCACTAAAGATTATAAAACTCTTTGCTCTTGAGTTTTATTATTTTTTATTTTGTCATATTTCTATCTTTATATTTTATTTTAGGGTTTAATTCTAATGTTTTTAGTTTTTTCTTTATTTTTATTTTCTTAATTTGAAATTATAATTTTCAGTGAGTTTTATTGAACGTCAATTTTTAAAGTTGCACTGAGTTTTAAAAACAATAAGTTTTAAACACAAGAGTGAGTTTTAATATATATATATATATAGTCAAATGTTTATTGTAGCCCCCTTAAAAGTGTAGACTCCGTAGACCCCTATTCTTTCTTTTATAAAACTCACTAAAGATTATAAAACTCTTTGCTCTTGAGTTTTATTATTTTTTATTTTGTCATATTTCTATCTTTATATTTTATTTTAGGGTTTAATTCTAATGTTTTTAGTTTTTTCTTTATTTTTATTTTCTTAATTTGAAATTATAATTTTCAGTGAGTTTTATTGAACGTCAATTTTTAAAGTTGCACTGAGTTTTAAAAACAATAAGTTTTAAACACAAGAGTGAGTTTTAAACTTAAGAGTGAGTTTTATAATTTTTAGTGAGTTTTATAATTTTTAATGAGTTTTATAGTACATAAGTTGTAGTGAGTTTTAAACACAATAGTGAGTTTTAAAATTCAACAATGAGTTTTATAAATTTTTAGTGAGTTTTATAAAACAATATTAATTTTTTTAACAACAATTATATTTCAAGGTCTCCAACAACTTTCTAGGTTTTTCTTTTTATTTTTAGAAACTTATCACATAAAAGAAATCAAACTCAATAACAATGAGTTTTATAATTTTTAGTAAGTTTTATAGAACAATATAGGGGTTTAAGGGGTCTACAATGAACCTCACCATAATATATATATATATATATATATATATATATATATATATATATACACATATACATATATAGGAAAATGATAGAATGAAAACCCACTTGAGCCGTAAAACCTTAGGAACACACATGTCCCCTTGGAAAACAAAAATATTACTTCAAAGATCTTAGAATTATGTGATATTTAATTCTGGAAAAAATATTAACATTTGGTGGGTTTTTTTAGTACTACATATGTGTGGTATTAATGAAAGGGTTATTGGAAATAAATAATCCCAACTATCATTAATTGGCCAATAATAATCCCAACTCAGTAAATGTTTTACAACCGGCTAAACTTTCAATATATTTTCTTCTGCCCGTCCCAACGTAACAGATTGTTAACGGAGTTAGATTTTGATGACGTGGCTGGTACATGTGTCATTTTTTTTTATTTTTTTTATCTGTTTTAAGTCGACGTGGCATTTGACTTTGGTTGACCTTCGTTCCATTTAATCCCATTAGAACCCTAATTCTCACTTACGAATACCACCGGAGAAGAAAGAAAGCTTGAACCCGATGCCGTCGTCTTCATCAAGCAAATTCAAGGAGAAATTCAAGGTCGATCTTGATGGGAATCTCTACTGCTACCTTGAATTTCTCCTTGAATTTGCTTGATGAAGACGACGGCATCGGGTTCAAGCTTTCTTTCTTCTCCGGTGGTATTCGTAAGTGAGAATTAGGGTTCTAATGGGATTAAATGGAACGAAGGTCAACCAAAGTCAAATGCCACGTCGACTTAAAACAGATAAAAAAATAAAAAAAAATGACACATGTACCAGCCACGTCATCAAAATCTAACTCCGTTAACAATCTGTTACGTTGGGACGGGCAGAAGAAAATATATTGAAAGTTTAGCCGGTTGTAAAACATTTACTGAGTTGGGATTATTATTGGCCAATTAATGATAGTTGGGATTATTTATTTCCAATAACCCTTAATGAAAATGATGTGTAGGTTAATTAATAGTTATACTGCATATGTGTAGTATATTTTAATATATTAAAAAAACTGCAGCATAAATCTTATAATTATGGAATTTTTAATTCTAAAAAAAATTAATGCTTTACTTCTTTTTTATACTATGCTACACATGTGTAGTATAACTATTAGCTATAGTGCTACATAGTAGTATTAAATTTTTAGTGTTTTTTTATATGTTTTTAACATAATGAGTGTTTTTTCGCATGATCTTTCCCCCTTGTGTAGTACTAATGATAATGCTTTGTGTAGTGTAATTAATACTTATACTGCTCATGTATAATATTAAAAAAAATCCGAAACATTACTTTTTTTTTGAAATTAAGGATACCATAATTTTAAGACTTTTGGTAAAATTCTTATAAAAAAACATTAACATATAAAGAAGTTATAAATGTTTTAATATTAGTTTTTGGTTTTCGTATGATCCTTACCCTATATATATATATATATACATATACATACACACACACATAAGTTCATTGTAGACACCCCCATAAGTGTAGACAGGTAGACACCTTTTTTCACCATTAGATCTATTGATCTAATGGTTATGATTAATTTATTTTTTCTTTTATTTCCTTTTTCTCATTGTTCAGAAAATTTCACATGTGAAAACACATGTGAAATAAAGTAATTTCACATGTGAAATAGGGTGTCTACCTGTCTACACTTATGGGGGTGTCTACAATGAACCTCATCCTATATATATATTTATAAAACTGCAAAAAAAATCTTAGAATTCTATTATCCTTAATTCTAAAGCAATGGACATTTCTTGTTTTTTTTAAACTACACCTATGCAGTATAAGTATTAAGGGGCATTTGCATATCTCCCTTTCAAGTTGAGAAATTGCATATTTCTCCAATTCATGCTTTAGGACCATTTTACATTATGCACCCGAAACTTGTATTTTGGGGATATATGCAAAATTTTTCCAATATAGGGCATATATGCAATTCACTCTAAGTATTAATTATAATACACATGTGTAACATTATCATTAATACTACACAAGGAGAATTATTATGTGAAAAAACATATAATCATTTATAGTACTAATGATAATTTTATAAATGCACTACAACTAATAGTTATACTAACATGTATAATATAGTATTAAAAAAAGTTTAAAACGTTAATTTTTTTTAAATTAAAAATATTAGAATTATAAGATTTATGGTGCAATTTTTTTTAAAAACCTATTAATGTATATAACACACGTATGCAGTTTTACTTAATACTACACATATGCAGTATTAAAAAAAACCACGAAAATATAACAATATTATAAGATTTATGGTGTGATTTTTTTAAATATTAACACATACTACACGTATGAGTTTTTTTAATACCGCATACGTGGAGTATTAAAAAAACACGAAACGTTATTTTTTTTTTCAAAATTAAACATAACATAATATTAAGATTTTTGATTCAATTTTTTTTTTAAATATTAACGTATGAATGAGTTAAAATTGTTTTAAAATTTATTTTTTTGTTTTCGAATTAAATCTTTGTTTTCACATAACATTTCCCATATATATCTATATCTATAGTATATAATAAACGAAAAGTTTTATCATACTTTAATTAGTAAAAAAAAAAAACTTGTCATCACCATAAAATTTTGGATTTAAGTCAAAATTTTAATATGTAATTATTCAAATACTAAATTTTCATATTAGGGTTTATTTAGTTTAAACTATTAATAAGTAATTATTCAAATACACATTTTTTATATTAAGGTTAATAATTATCCAAATACTAAATTTTAATATTAAGGTTAATATTTTATTAAAGATAATAATTTTAGGGTGAGATTATTATGAGAAGTTTACTTTGAATAAGAAGGATAAGAAAGAATCATAACCATTAGATCTTTAATTGAATAAAGATTTATGGCCCAAAATTTTTCTGTGTAGAATTAAAGAGAAAATTAAAGAAAACAATAGATGAAAGGACATTTTTGACTTTTTATCAAATTCTCCCCATTTTTAAACCATCATAACTCTTAGATACGACGTTGTTTTTTTCAAAAAAAAAAAAATACACCATAAAAACGAGCGTTTTTTTTTGTCTTTAAAACATGTACAGTGTTGTTATATATAAAATTAATTTTTTTTACTCTTTTGATTGTATCAAATATTTAGATCATTGTGTCAAAATGTTCAGATCATTGTGTCATATGTTGTCAAAAACCGAAAGAGTATTTAATTTTATATATAGCAACACTATATATACGTTTGACACAATGACATAATGATCTGAACATTTTGACACAATGACACAATGATCTGAACATTGTGTTAAAAAACGAAAGAGTAATTTTTTAAATTTTTTTTTATATAGCAACACTATACGCGTTTGAAAGATAAAAAATGCTCATTTTTATGGTGTAATTTAAAAAAAAATCGTATATGAAAGTTATGAATGCTTAAAAAAATAGGGGAATCATGTAAAAAGTCAACAAAGATGACTAAGACTAAAATACCCCTCCTTCCTTTTTTATTAGATGAAGATCCAATGATAAATTCCTTCTTATCATTCTTACTCAAACCAAACTTCTCATTTTTGCCTCTCTCAATAATTTTATTGCGCATATATTATATTTTTATTAAAATAATATATTTTAATGCATATACTTTAATACTTTAATATAATGCTTATAATACCTTATTCATAATAATAATCTAATTAAATATTATACATGTAATATAAAATATTACTTTAGTTGTATTTAGTTTTATAACTGTTGTTACTTTTGTTGAGTTTAAATTCAAATTTATCAAGTATTATATTTCAATATAATAAACAAAATCCTTATTTTTCGTGAATAGATATTTTTTTGAACTGCAAACATTTGGTTACCCGGAGGTCTCATCATGGCAAATGATGTTACCATGACACGTTACGACCGCAGTCCGTACGAGTAACCAAGACCCTCTGTGTTGCACATTCATCCAGAGGAAACATACTGCCTAAATGGCCATTGTCTTAAAAGATCTGACCCACCTATAATTACTGAGAAATTCGTATATAGTTATAAAATTACATAATTATAGTAGATTATGATTGTATTTATAGTTTTTTTTTAAACTCAGCCGTGTAACACATGAGGATAAAAAATAGTATATATATATATAGGTTTAAGATCATGCGAAAACACATATATATTGCGAAAACGTGAAAACACATATTAAAAGCTCTATAACTTCTTCACAAGTTAATGTTTTTTAAAAAAATCAGCACCAAAAGTCTTACAATTATGTTATCTTTAATCCTGAAAAAATAAAAAATAAAAATCATCGTTTCATTTTTTTTGTGTGATGCAATGTGCAGCACAAAAAAATTTCATACTTGTAGTATACGTTAATATATATTTTTATAAGTCGCACCATAAATCTTATATTTTCGTTATTTTTTCGTATTTATTTGAATGATGCACATGTACAGCACATCAAAAAAACCACATACGTGTGGTATATATTAATATTCAAAAAAAATTGCACCATAAATCTTACAGTTGTGTTATATTTAGATATAAAGAATAAAATAACATTTTATAGTTTTTTTACATCTATGTTGCACATGTGCACTATGTAGCATTATCATTAGTACCATAAATGTTTTATTGTTTTTTTTATAAGTTTTTAACATAAAGAGTGTTTTTTTACATGATAATTCGTCTTTATGCAGTACTAATGATAATGAGTCACATGTGCAGCACACGAAAAAAACACCAAACGTTTTTTTTACTTTTTTTTCTAAAATTAAAGATAACATAATTCTAAGACTTTTTGGCGCGAATTTTATGAAAAACGTTAACTTATAAAGAAGTTATATATGTTTTAATATTGGTTTTCATATTTTCGCAATAAAATGTGTTTTCACATGATTCTTATCCTATATATATGTATATATATATATATATATATATATATATATATAAATAGGGAGAGGATTATTTGAACATAACCCTATATATATATATATATAGAGAGAGAGAGAGAGAGAGAGAGAGAGAGAGAGAGAGAGAGAGAGAGAGAGAGTAGGGTAGGGTTCAAATGAATTTGATCTAGTGTCTTTACCTCTGAATAGAAAGCGAAACTTTCATCGTTAGTATTCATGACAACGACCACGGGATTTTTCGCGACCGCTTCCAACATCGCTTGTTCATCGTTTATGGGTACAACCTCTTTTCCCTCGTCAACAGTTACAGCTTTTTGACTCCACTGGATTCAAAATAATAATAATTATGTAAATTAATTGCTAAAAGTCATAAACGTTTTTGATGAAAATAGAAGGTAAACGGGTAACAAATTGCGCCACTAAACATTTTTGGATAATCCTTTTTGGATAGCAAAATGCATTACCTATTGGACTCTATACTAAAAAATGTTTATATATATATATATAGGGTTAGGTTCATTTGAGAACCATTTAATTTTGAGAACTTTTGTGAACCAATCTCAGCAAAATTTCATGAAAACCCTCTCTCCATGGGGGAGGAGCCACTAAATTCGCGGGGGAGAGTTTTCATGAAATTAGTGGCTGAGATTGGTTATCAAAAGTTCTTAAAATGAAATGGTTCTCAAATGAACCTAACCATATATATATAATATAAGTGAAAGATCGAATACAAAGGGGTATTTCCGTAAAAAAAATATGCAAAGGAATGTGAGCGCGACACGTGTTTGATGTACATTTATGCGGAGGGGTACTATTGTCTTTTTTCACAAACAACGTATTTTTTTATGCGTAACGTTACTGGGCGAACCATTTTTTTTTTTGCGCGACTTAAATCTTTACGATTAATATTAAATTTTCGTTACTATAGTTTGCGTTATTTTTTTAGCGTGATTTTTATTAACGTTTATTTGCGTCTTTTTATAATCCACGTACGTTATATGTATTATTATTTGCTTTTGTGTGATTACTATCGATGCTTTAAAAACGGTTTTTGATGTATAATATGTACAGTTTATTAATTGTCAATTACTATTGCCTTATTTCATCATGCGCGATATAATATTATGCTTGACGTGTTTTGAGTTTTTTAATATTTTTATGATATTTTATCAAATTAATCGTATATTTTATTTATTTTCTTTTATCATGCATGATTTTTAATTATATTTGTGTAATTTATAGTATAGCCTTTTTCTCACATCAATTCATTGTATATTTTAATTTTCTTTCAGCATGCGTGATTTTTAATTAATACTTGCGTTATTATGCGTTGTTACATTTTTATGATATTAAGTGTAGTTTATTTTATGTTATATTGAATTCGTTATTTAGTTTTATTCGTACGTAATTATAAAAGATATCTAACAATTTGAGTTTTTTGTTTTTTTAGTGTGCGTTATTTACATTCTTTTTGGGTAATTGATAGTATGATATCTATATTTTTATAAACATTTCATCATGCGTAATTTATAATTTATTGATGCGTGATTATAAACATTACTTAAATGTTAGTATCTTGCTAGCATGATATAAACAATTGTAGCCGTTCAAAAAAATATTAGTATTTTTGTCTGATAACTCTATTTTAGAAGAGAAATTAAAAGCAAAAAATTGAATTAGTTAAAAAGGTTCATATTATTAATAACACAAAAACATAAAATCATGACATTATTTTTAATTCTACTGATAGGCTTACAAAAAAGCCATCTTCAATTCTACAGATGCTTTTATGTTTTTCAGGATGTTTGCAATCTCATTCATTTGTTCCAGATCTGTTTTGTCCTTGTCTACCATGAACAATCTGACAAGGTCTCGAACGGAACTTTTTGACAAAGCCATCAATTTTTGATTTACTTCGTCTCTTGCTATCATCGTCTCGGTTAGGCTCTGGAACGTTTGTTTCAAGACGTCAATCATTAGGACTTCTTAGTTGAATTCAAGCATAATTTGCCTGGTTAGTTTTTGCTTGAGTGCGTTATTGTTGGCGTTTGGTGCGTTGGAAGAAGATGAAGTTATTATTGTGGTGTGGGTTGTTTTGATGTGAGACGTGATTTGAAATTTATTTTTTTGTGTAGATGCCGCTGTAGCGTGATTTTTCAGTGTAATCGAGTGTCTAGTTTTATTGAGGTTTTGATGAATGTGCAGTGGGATATTAAATGCGTTAATTGGTAACCGTGTGTAGTGGGTACACTTTTAGGAGATGAATGTGAATGGTAATTATTTATTGTTGCTGTGTGTGTTAATTATTCTAAAGTAAATACTATTAGACATTTTCATTTCAATTGTGTGTATTTTTTTAACGTGTTTTTGTTTTATTTTTTTATTACGCGATGTTTGGTTTTGCCTCCAACTTTATAGTATATATCGAGTCTTATTGGTGTGACCATGCAATTTTACACACGAAAAAACCAGAAGCCCTCCCTACTCACTTATCTTCTATTAACCGATCATCTCCCAAATCTTCATAAACAATGGCGTTTTCTTCTTCTTCTTCTAACCCTTCTTCCTCCAATGCTGTCATCATCCTTTTTGAAGCAACCATCGGCTGGAAGCCAAAGGATGACCGCATCATGCGTAATAACTTTGGCATGATAGCTGGTCTTACAACCAACAACAGTCAGACACACGCCCGGATGCTGCAGGAGGCTGTAGATCTTCCACCCTCCCCAATGCAACAGGCGGTTGATGAGTTTATGACTCAGCAACTTGCTTTGAAGTAGCGGATCCATCACGATCTGCGAGGCGTTATGGACATCGACGTATAGAAGTCAGGGGACAAAGCTGCCGCCCTGGAAGAGTTCTAGAAGTTGTAGGCGTTTTATTGTGACAACCCGTCCGAATCAGGTCAAACCTCTCTCCGTTGACTTTCGTTGACTTTTAAATTACGTAATAGTTATGTGATTTACTGCTTTAATACATGAATAACCGTGATAGTTAAATGATTAATCGACTTCGATTCCACCTTAAACTAAATATATGCGTACGTAAAATATAACGTCCATCGTATAAGTAAATGTGGAATTTCAACAATAAGAAATTAAATATAAAATTTGACATTTTATATTTTTATCAAACCGTTACAAACCGATAAAACGTTTTACGAACTTACACGAGGTGTTACGTTGTCAAGACTTAGCCAATATCCAAGACGTTTAGCCTATTGGGCCCAGTAAGCCCATTAAGCCCAAAATAACTCCGATCGACCCGAAAATTTAACCGAACACTCGTAACAACTAGTCGAGCAAAACCCCGAACTCGGAAACCCGACCCGCGGCCCAGATTGTATTGGGCCGTAACCGGCCCAAACCTTTTCCTTTTCCTCTCGCGGCCCGCATCACCAAACCAATTGGGCTTCGGCCCGATCCACTTCACTAATTCGATTGGGCTTCGGCCCAATCCCCCTCGTGAACCCGAACTGGGCCTCGGCCCGGTTACCTCTCCAAACCGAATGGGCTTCGGCCCATTCCCCCACTTTGAAATCAATTGGGCTTCGGCCCAATGCTAAACAAAATAATAATTTTGTTTTAAGCCCACAATGTTTTATAAATTTTATAAACTAACTCAATTATATAACCCACTAATATTTTTATAAAACTTGGGTTAACAACGTTTATAAAAATAAAAACCACTTTTCAATTGGATAAAATATAAATGGATTATATTTTAAAAAGTTGTGATTTTTATAAACTCCTAACTCACTTATATTTTATAAAAGCTCCTAGATTTTTATAAAACTTATAAAAATTAATCACCAACTCTTGGATTAAGCTAGAGAGCTTGTAAGCTTGACAACTCACTATTATACAATGGTTAATCACTTGATTAGGGGCTATATAAAGGAGCTTAGGCTCAAGCTTGCTCCCTTGTCCCTCAACACACAAACATATCACTCTCCTCCCTCTCTCCCTTGTTTTCGGCAGCCCCACCACCGAGAACCCCCCTGCCCCGCCGCTGCTCCGCCGGCCAGCCACCCCCCGCCGCCGCTACGCCGCCGCCGGACCGCCGGAATCCGCCACCACCTCCACCGAAATTCCTTCTCTCTTTTGTGAGTGTTTCTAACTCACATTTCCATCTCCTTTCACCCTTTGAACCCTTCAAGTCTTGACAACAAAAACAACTAAAATGATCAAAGAATGCTTGGATTTTGTTAAATCAACTAACAAAACTCTTTTTCTTTACCTCCTTCTTCCAAGATCAAACACTTCTTTGGTGCATTTAAAATGCTTAAAGATAACCAAAGAGTGTGGTGAAACACACTTATGAAATCTAAGGAAAGTAATATGGTGTGCACCATGAATCTTGATTATGAAACCTTGGTTTCATAAGTTAGTTGATTTGAACAAAATACAAGCCTCTTCATATAAAATAAGTGTTAACTAACAATCTATACATGTTTATAATTACTTGTCCTAACACAAATGTGTTAGTGATTGTTATTTATATTTCTTTGTCCTAACACAAAAGTGTTAGTGATTGTTATTTACATTTCCTTGTCCTAACACAAATGTGTTAGTGATTGTATTTATATATATATATTGGTCCCAACATAAATGTGTTGGTTGATTATTTATTAATTCATGTTACCTATTAAAAATGTTAACTAACAATATAAACCATGTTATATTAAGTTAACTTATTACATGAAATGATAATAAATAAATATATAAGAATCATGGACTTATTTAAATAAAAGTTACATATGTAACCTTTGACCAAAACAAAAAGAATATACTTCTTTAGAATAAGTCAAGTAACATGTTTAATATGTTACAAATGATTAAATGATTGGACAAAAGAGAATAAAAATAAATGCTAGATTTGATAAGAATAATATTTATGTCAAATGATTAATTTGACATAAATACTTGGATTTATTACAAGTTTTAACCTTTCTTGAAACTTGCTAGAAATGGACATTTTTATAAAAAGTCACACTTGAAAATAAATGTTTTCATAAAAGATTTTTATAAAAATAAACCAAGACAAATCATTTGTTTAAATAACTTCAAGGACTTTTAGTATTTCTTTGGTAAAAACAAAGTGTCCAAAAACGAACCAACGTTCGTTGGAAATTTTTAAATAAAAGTCAAGTTTTATAAACCAAATGTTATAAATCCAAGCGTCGTCATAAATATTCTTATCAACGTTTTCTATTAAAATATTTCATGAAATGGAAATATTAACTTACCTTTGAAAATGATCAAACGTTTAAAACCTTAAATGTTTTCCCTTAAGGATCTATGTTTTATAAATAAAACAAACGTTAATAATTATTTTGACAAATAATTATTTGCAAGGAAACCTAAACTCTGTTTTATTCACTAAATGATTGTTAATCGTAATTATTCAAAACAATTATAACTTGCAAGATTAACAAAATCGAATGAGTAATTACTTAATTAAAATAATTATTCGAACTCATGAAAATAATAATAAACATTATTATATCTTTTACTCAATGTTCAAGACTTGATTTAATTATTGAAAACGATTATTTGTTTACATTTATTGGACATAAATATAAATAACCATAAATGTATTTAATAAATAAATACAAGTTAACGAGTTTTCAATAATACAAACGGACTTAAATCGTCAAGACTTGACCGGTATCACTTGGGTGACTTATGTTACTCAAATGATCATAGACCTTATGTATGTGCTATTTAATTATTTAGGACGTTACGTGCTACCGTCCTTTGCTGCTTAAATACCGCTTACCTGCTAAAACTGTGAGTTTCACGGCCCCTTTTCCTTTTAACTGTTTTATACTTGGGGGAGAAATCATGAAAACTGATTAAATGCTTTTTACTTAATATTATGGTTTACTTGTTAGCCGTATGACTACTCGTTCTCTTACCGATTGCCCAACTTGGTACATTATCGTTATAAACGTTTGTACAACCGAAAATCCCATCATTAATTGATTTCAATTAGTTCTGTACGAAACGATAGCTAGTGAGTAGATCTATTTGGGTTGACAACCCTACCCTAACTGGTAGCTCCAGTTCTGACTCCGGATTGTCTGGGGGTACACGTCAGTTATTCTGCACTGTTTAACATCTCTGGGCAAGAGATGCCGGGTGGGTAAACTGTTAGTATTTGAAATCAAGGTTCAGGTGAGATCATACAACAACAACATTAAACCCTGATAATATTTAAGTATACCGAAACTGTTTTACAACTGTTTACAACTGTTTAACTATCGAGTCCTAAACCTGTGAACCTCACCAACTTTATGTTGACCCGTTTTATGTTCATGATTTCTTAGGTAATTGACGAGACTTCCTTGAAGACATGCAAATGGGGCTTACAACTGCTAACGGACCTGTCCTTGGAGTCATAGTCCCAACTATCCAATTTAACTATTTTAAGCTTTTAATAATCGTTTAAGACTTATGTTTTTAAATTGTAAAACATTGATGTTTCCACTACTCTTTCCGCTGCAATGAAACGAATTAATGTTTTATGAAGTTTTTAAATTATTAGAAGTGTTCTATGTATCCTCGACTATGATTCCATTCTCGCTCACACCCGAAACCGTTGACCGGGGTGTGACAGATTGGTATCAGAGCCGTGGTTATAGCGAACCAGGATAAACAAACAAACAAAACAAAACGGAAACCAAGCCTGGACTATAACCCACTCCGAAGCGACCATTTGCATGTCAAGACCTCATATGTTTACTTATGTTTACTTATGTGTTACCACTTTACCATGATGTTACTGACACAGTTCCTTTTGGAATATTTTCGCAGTGATGGCTTCGAAAGAGGTCATTTGCGTTGCCGATTCCGAGGAGGAGCCCAGTGTTGAGTATACGCCATCACCCGAAGACTACATCCCTTCCAGCCCCGAGACAGAGGGCGCCACTGTGGGAGTCATACGCCCGAACCCTATACCAGCAGGTTTCTTGAGTCCTATCAGGCGTAGGACCTCCGACGACACCCCCGACCACCCTGCTCCCACCGCCACTACTGGCGGTGCAGCCACTGCGGATGCCACTAGCTCCGCCGACCCCTTCGCAGGCCGAGATCGGTCTGTGAAGACCTTTGTCGCCACGCCTGGTGGCGGCAGACGGGGATTTACCCCGGGGCGGGCAGCTGGCCCATCCCGGACTAGGGAGGTCCGACGTACCTCTGGTGAGCCCGCGCCCAAACGGCGCCAGGTGTTCGACTTACCCCACCTCGCCTGGATACCCGACCAGATCCAGCACTGGCGGATCATCGAGGAGTTCCCGAGCTGTTATGATCGGGGAGAGTCCTCACTTCCTGATCCCTTCCGCCGAGTGCCTCTGGGTATCTCGCCCTTTACTCACGAGCCCATCCCTGACACCGTTCCATTACTGGTGGCTCGTTTGAGACGCCTTGAGGCAGATCTGGGGGAGCTGAACGCCGACATCGGTCAGCTACCTGCAGCCACTGAGGTGTTTCACCTCAGGAACCAGACGGCTGAGCTGACCGGGCGCATGCGCGCCACTGACGGCGCCATGGAGTCCCTCCATGCCCACATGACTGGGGTCAGCATGGCCACGACTGATCTGCTTCTCTCGCACGAGAGATTGCAGGGGAGAGTCGCTGCCTTGGAGTTCGTCTCCGGACGACTTCTCGCCACTCTCCAGGCCTTGACCGAAAAACCACCGGTCTTCTTCATGCCCCCAGGACCTCCACCACCCCCACCAGCATTCTAGGTAGATGAGACCTAGAAACTTTTGATAGCCATTTTATGGATGAAACATGTTAGCATTAGTCAGGATTGGGACTGCGAGCCCACGATGTAAACTTGTTATTTTGGATGTGTTTTATCTGTAATATGGTAACGAACTTGATGTATGATTCCGATGATTATGCTATGGGAAAATCTTTTGTTATGTTATGATTCATGTGTATGTTTATGTTATATTCATGCTATAGTTATGTTGTGATGGTGTAATTATATTGTTACGACATGTTGTATCACTTCACCATTCCTATCTTATGTTCTTGGTTGTGTTGCGTGAAAATGTTTTGGCAGTTGATGTATGTCGTGGCAGTTATTCTCGAGCATGTAATAACCCCATTTACATATTATCTAAATTTTTCTTTATGTTGACAATTGTAACTTAAAGCAAAATCATGCCACCGAGACGCCGAACCACCAGGAACTCTTCACCTCCTCCACCTCCTCCCCCTATGACTCCCGAGGAAATCGAGGAGATGATTGCTAATCGCGTAGCAGAAACTGTTGCCGCTGCGGAAGCCCAGCGTCAAAACGACAATGGGGCGCGCGGTAAGTACGAATTAACCAATGTTAGAAAGACACTCGATTACAATTTTCCTAAATTGTATTCAACGTTTCAATCTAACAATTGCAGGCCCCCGTGAATGTTCATACAAGGACTTTATGAACTGCAAACCCTCAAATTTCAAGGGTTCTGAAGGCGCTGTTGGGTTAGTTCGCTGGTTTGAGAAAATGGAGTCCGTCTTCCGCATAAGCAACTGCCCCGAGCAGTACATGGTCAAGTATTCCACCTGCGCTCTAACTGATAGCGCTCTGACCTGGTGGAACTCCCATGCCGATGCTATGGGGACTGATTTGGCCTATGCCATGACTTGGGACGAGCTCAAACAGCTGCTTCGCGATGAGTACTGCCCTAGAGAAGAGCTTCAGAAGCTCGAAGCTGAATTCTGGAACCTCACCATGATCGGAGCCGACGTTGCCGGCTATACCAAGAGGTTCCGTGAGCTCGCTCATCTCTGTCCGACCATGATCACTCCTCTCTACAAGAAGATTGAACGGTACATCTGGGGACTTGCGCCTCATATTCAGGGGAATGTCCTTTCCTCAAACCCTCAGACTTTTCAGGATGCTGTGCGCCTGGCACACAACCTGATTTACCAAGCCAACCGTCAAGGTGTGAACCTTGACAAGAAGAAGTCTGAGAACAAGGCCCCTGAAACCAGTACCACTCCTCCCACCAACAAAAAGCCTGATAACAAGCGGAAACGCGGATTCTGGAGGAATCGCGATGATAAGGCCCCTGCCAAGGAAGCTGAAACTGCGAAGGTCTTTGCTGCTACTACCCCTGCCCATGTTGTCCGAAAGACTGGATACAACGGTGGAGCACCTCTGTGCAACAAGTGCAATCTCCACCACACACTTGATTGTGGCAACGTCTACTGCAACATATGCAAGACGAAAGGGCACGTAGCACGAGACTGTCCAAAGCGCACCTGTTACGGTTGCGGAACCACCGGGCACTACAAGAAGGATTGCCCGAAGGCAGGAAACCAGGACCCGAATCAGGCTAGAGGAAGAGCCTTTGTAATCAATGCCGGAGAGGCTCGCCGTGACCCCAACACGGTGACGGGTACGTTTCTACTAAACAATCATTATGCTTCCGTTTTATTCGATACTGGTGCTGATAGGAGCTTTGTGTCTACCGAATTTGGTCAATTACTCGAAATTACCCCTGTTGCCTTAGACACTAAGTTCACAGTAGAATTAGCAAACGGAGAATTAGTAGAAACTAGCATTATTTATCCCAATTGCTCATTAGAACTCTCCGATTTTCCCTTCAGCATTGATTTGATGCCTGTAGAACTAGGAAGTTTTGATGTTATCATAGGCATGGACTGGTTATCTAAGAACCGTGCGGAAATCGTGTGCCATGAGAAATTAGTTAGGATGCCACTCGAAGATGGCAACACTCTAAGCGTACAAGGCGAGAAGAGTGGAACCCAACTAAACCTCATATCTAGTATGAAGGCACGAAAGTTCCTTCGTAAAGGATGTCAGGCCATCCTAGCACACGTAACTGAGAAGAAACCAAAGGAGAAGAACATAGCAGATGTTCCCGTTGTCCGCGAATACCCGGAAGTCTTTCCCGAAGACTTGCCAGGTTTACCGCCGACGCGTCAAGTGGAGTTTCGCATTGACCTAGCCCCAGGTGCCGCCCCCGTAGCCAGATCCCCGTACCGTCTGGCACCTTCTGAGATGCAGGAGTTATCTAGTCAATTGCAAGAATTACTAGATAAAGGCTTCATCCGACCAAGCCACTCTCCGTGGGGAGCACCCGTGCTATTTGTCAAGAAGAAAGATGGAACCTTCCGGATGTGCATCGATTACCGGGAACTGAACAAACTGACTGTGAAGAACCGTTACCCGCTCCCTAGGATCGACGACCTGTTTGATCAACTTCAAGGGTCGAGCTTCTACTCCAAGATCGATCTAAGATCAGGATACCATCAACTCAGGGTTAGAGATGAAGACGTTTCGAAGACAGCGTTCAGAACACGCTATGGCCATTATGAGTTCCTCGTAATGCCATTTGGGTTGACAAACGCACCTGCGGTGTTCATGGACCTGATGAACCGCGTATGCAAACCCTACCTGGACAAGTTCGTTATCGTGTTCATTGACGACATCCTTATCTACTCCCGTAGTAAGGAAGAACACGAACAACATCTGAGACTTATTCTGGAGTTGCTGAAGAAGGAAGAACTCTACGCGAAATTTTCCAAATGTGACTTTTGGATTCGCGAAGTTCACTTTCTGGGCCATGTGATCAATGATCGAGGAATCCACGTGGATCCCACAAAAATTGAGGCAATCAAGGATTGGAGCACGCCAACGACTCCAACCGAGATTCGACAATTTTTAGGTCTTGCTGGCTATTACCGCCGATTTATCGAGAACTTCTCAAAGATAGCCCAGCCACTCACCGCCCTGACCCAGAAAGAGAAGAAATTTATATGGGATGCCAAGACTGAAGCAGCATTTCAGTTACTGAAGCAGAAGCTTTGTGATGCCCCGATTCTGTCACTACCTGATGGAATCGAAGACTTCGTTGTCTACTGCGATGCCTCGCATCAAGGTTTAGGCTGTGTGTTGATGCAACGAGAGAAAGTCATCGCATACGCATCACGGCAACTGAAAATTCACGAGAAGAATTATACCACTCATGACTTGGAACTCGGAGCCGTCGTCTTTGCTCTCAAAATCTGGAGGCACTATCTTTATGGTACCCAATGTACCATATTCACCGATCATAAGAGCCTCCAACATATTTTCAATCAGAAGGAATTGAATATGAGACAACGCCGATGGGTGGAACTGCTAAATGATTACGAGTGCGAGATTCGTTATCATCCAGGCAAAGCTAACGTCGTAGCCGATGCCTTAAGCAGGAAGGAGCATGCCAAACCTCGCCGCGTCCGAGCATTAGGCATGACCATCCACTCAAACCTGAATTCTCAAGTGCGCAACGCACAAATTGAAGCCCTCAAACCGGAGAACCTAACTGAAGAAGGTTTACGTGGAATGGAGAAGCAGCTAGAAGAGAAACCTGATGGAACCAGGGTCTTCATGGATAGGTTATGGGTACCTGTCTATGGAGGGTTAAGGCAATTGATTTTCGATGAAGCCCACAAATCGAGATATTCCATTCACCCCGGATCAGACAAGATGTACCACGGTCTGAAGAAACAGTTCTGGTGGCCTAACATGAAAGCCGAGATAGCCACCTATGTCGGCAAGTGCTTAACATGTTCGAAGGTCAAAGCCGAATACCAGAAACCTTCCGGATTGTTGACTCAACCAGTAATCCCCGAATGGAAATGGGAAGAAATTTCCATGGACTTCATCACAAAGTTGCCTAAATCTAGATCTGGTTATGACGCTATTTGGGTAATAGTCGATCGATTGACGAAGTCAGCACACTTCTTACCGGTCAATGAGACGGATAAGATGGATAAGCGAGCCAAACTTTACATAAAGGAAGTCGTCTCGCGCCATGGTGTGCCCAAATCCATCATATCCGACCGAGACAGTCGATTCACCGCACACTTCTGGAAATCTCTACAGAAAGCTTTGGGTACTCGACTCGATATGAGTACTGCCTACCATCCGCAGACAGATGGCCAAAGTGAGAGAACGATCCAAACACTTGAGGATATGCTGAGAGCATGTGTGATAGATTTCGGACCTAAGTGGGACGAGCACCTCCCTCTTGCCGAATTCTCGTATAACAATAGTTATCACACCAGCATCCAAGCCGCTCCTTTCGAAGCACTTTATGGGAGAAAGTGCAGATCCCCGCTCTGCTGGAATGAGGTTGGCGACAGTCAGTTGACTGGACCCGAGCTAATCTTTGAAACGACTGAATTAATCTTCCGGATCCGAGATCGCCTGAGAGCTGCCCGAGACAGGCAAAAGAGCTACGCCGACAACCGACGAAAACCCTTGGCCTTCAAAAAGGGTGATCGTGTCATGCTAAAGGTGTCACCTTGGAAAGGTGTCATCCGGTTCGGCAAACGAGGAAAGCTCAACCCTCGTTACATTGGTCCCTTTGAAATCACTGAAACCATCGGACCAGTAGCCTATCGTTTGAACCTGCCTGCCGAGCTAAGCAGCGTTCACAATGTCTTTCATGTCTGTAATCTTAAGAAATGCTTATCTGATGAAACGCTCATCGTTCCTCTTGATGAGATTCAAGTGGACGAAACCTTACACTTCATTGAGGAACCCGTGGAGATACTTGATCGAGAAATCAAACAGCTGAAGCATAGCCGCATTCCCATAGTAAAGGTACGATGGAACTCTAGACGAGGCCCAGAGTATACGTGGGAACGCGAGGATCAAATGCGCCGAAAGTATCCACGCCTGTTTGAGAACGTCGCAGCCCACCAGTAACCAAGACTGAATTTCGGGACGAAATTCTTCTAACTGGGGGAGAATGTGACAACCCGTCCGAATCAGGTCAAACCTCTCTCCGTTGACTTTCGTTGACTTTTAAATTACGTAATAGTTATGTGATTTACTGCTTTAATACATGAATAACCGTGATAGTTAAATGATTAATCGACTTCGATTCCACCTTAAACTAAATATATGCGTACGTAAAATATAACGTCCATCGTATAAGTAAATGTGGAATTTCAACAATAAGAAATTAAATATAAAATTTGACATTTTATATTTTTATCAAACCGTTACAAACCGATAAAACGTTTTACGAACTTACACGAGGTGTTACGTTGTCAAGACTTAGCCAATATCCAAGACGTTTAGCCTATTGGGCCCAGTAAGCCCATTAAGCCCAAAATAACTCCGATCGACCCGAAAATTTAACCGAACACTCGTAACAACTAGTCGAGCAAAACCCCGAACTCGGAAACCCGACCCGCGGCCCAGATTGTATTGGGCCGTAACCGGCCCAAACCTTTTCCTTTTCCTCTCGCGGCCCGCATCACCAAACCAATTGGGCTTCGGCCCGATCCACTTCACTAATTCGATTGGGCTTCGGCCCAATCCCCCTCGTGAACCCGAACTGGGCCTCGGCCCGGTTACCTCTCCAAACCGAATGGGCTTCGGCCCATTCCCCCACTTTGAAATCAATTGGGCTTCGGCCCAATGCTAAACAAAATAATAATTTTGTTTTAAGCCCACAATGTTTTATAAATTTTATAAACTAACTCAATTATATAACCCACTAATATTTTTATAAAACTTGGGTTAACAACGTTTATAAAAATAAAAACCACTTTTCAATTGGATAAAATATAAATGGATTATATTTTAAAAAGTTGTGATTTTTATAAACTCCTAACTCACTTATATTTTATAAAAGCTCCTAGATTTTTATAAAACTTATAAAAATTAATCACCAACTCTTGGATTAAGCTAGAGAGCTTGTAAGCTTGACAACTCACTATTATACAATGGTTAATCACTTGATTAGGGGCTATATAAAGGAGCTTAGGCTCAAGCTTGCTCCCTTGTCCCTCAACACACAAACATATCACTCTCCTCCCTCTCTCCCTTGTTTTCGGCAGCCCCACCACCGAGAACCCCCCTGCCCCGCCGCTGCTCCGCCGGCCAGCCACCCCCCGCCGCCGCTACGCCGCCGCCGGACCGCCGGAATCCGCCACCACCTCCACCGAAATTCCTTCTCTCTTTTGTGAGTGTTTCTAACTCACATTTCCATCTCCTTTCACCCTTTGAACCCTTCAAGTCTTGACAACAAAAACAACTAAAATGATCAAAGAATGCTTGGATTTTGTTAAATCAACTAACAAAACTCTTTTTCTTTACCTCCTTCTTCCAAGATCAAACACTTCTTTGGTGCATTTAAAATGCTTAAAGATAACCAAAGAGTGTGGTGAAACACACTTATGAAATCTAAGGAAAGTAATATGGTGTGCACCATGAATCTTGATTATGAAACCTTGGTTTCATAAGTTAGTTGAT
Source organism: Deinandra increscens subsp. villosa (assembly GCA_039602395.1). Taxonomy (NCBI): domain Eukaryota; kingdom Viridiplantae; phylum Streptophyta; class Magnoliopsida; order Asterales; family Asteraceae; genus Deinandra; species Deinandra increscens. Next base: position 5,167,355 of record JBCNJP010000012.1, on the reverse strand, counting down.
TTGAACAAAATACAAGCCTCTTCATATAAAATAAGTGTTAACTAACAATCTATACATGTTTATAATTACTTGTCCTAACACAAATGTGTTAGTGATTGTTATTTATATTTCTTTGTCCTAACACAAAAGTGTTAGTGATTGTTATTTACATTTCCTTGTCCTAACACAAATGTGTTAGTGATTGTATTTATATATATATATTGGTCCCAACATAAATGTGTTGGTTGATTATTTATTAATTCATGTTACCTATTAAAAATGTTAACTAACAATATAAACCATGTTATATTAAGTTAACTTATTACATGAAATGATAATAAATAAATATATAAGAATCATGGACTTATTTAAATAAAAGTTACATATGTAACCTTTGACCAAAACAAAAAGAATATACTTCTTTAGAATAAGTCAAGTAACATGTTTAATATGTTACAAATGATTAAATGATTGGACAAAAGAGAATAAAAATAAATGCTAGATTTGATAAGAATAATATTTATGTCAAATGATTAATTTGACATAAATACTTGGATTTATTACAAGTTTTAACCTTTCTTGAAACTTGCTAGAAATGGACATTTTTATAAAAAGTCACACTTGAAAATAAATGTTTTCATAAAAGATTTTTATAAAAATAAACCAAGACAAATCATTTGTTTAAATAACTTCAAGGACTTTTAGTATTTCTTTGGTAAAAACAAAGTGTCCAAAAACGAACCAACGTTCGTTGGAAATTTTTAAATAAAAGTCAAGTTTTATAAACCAAATGTTATAAATCCAAGCGTCGTCATAAATATTCTTATCAACGTTTTCTATTAAAATATTTCATGAAATGGAAATATTAACTTACCTTTGAAAATGATCAAACGTTTAAAACCTTAAATGTTTTCCCTTAAGGATCTATGTTTTATAAATAAAACAAACGTTAATAATTATTTTGACAAATAATTATTTGCAAGGAAACCTAAACTCTGTTTTATTCACTAAATGATTGTTAATCGTAATTATTCAAAACAATTATAACTTGCAAGATTAACAAAATCGAATGAGTAATTACTTAATTAAAATAATTATTCGAACTCATGAAAATAATAATAAACATTATTATATCTTTTACTCAATGTTCAAGACTTGATTTAATTATTGAAAACGATTATTTGTTTACATTTATTGGACATAAATATAAATAACCATAAATGTATTTAATAAATAAATACAAGTTAACGAGTTTTCAATAATACAAACGGACTTAAATCGTCAAGACTTGACCGGTATCACTTGGGTGACTTATGTTACTCAAATGATCATAGACCTTATGCATGTGCTATTTAATTATTTAGGACGTTACGTGCTACCGTCCTTTGCTGCTTAAATACCGCTTACCTGCTAAAACTGTGAGTTTCACGGCCCCTTTTCCTTTTAACTGTTTTATACTTGGGGGAGAAATCATGAAAACTGATTAAATGCTTTTTACTTAATATTATGGTTTACTTGTTAGCCGTATGACTACTCGTTCTCTTACCGATTGCCCAACTTGGTACATTATCGTTATAAACGTTTGTACAACCGAAAATCCCATCATTAATTGATTTCAATTAGTTCTGTACGAAACGATAGCTAGTGAGTAGATCTATTTGGGTTGACAACCCTACCCTAACTGGTAGCTCCAGTTCTGACTCCGGATTGTCTGGGGGTACACGTCAGTTATTCTGCACTGTTTAACATCTCTGGGCAAGAGATGCCGGGTGGGTAAACTGTTAGTATTTGAAATCAAGGTTCAGGTGAGATCATACAACAACAACATTAAACCCTGATAATATTTAAGTATACCGAAACTGTTTTACAACTGTTTACAACTGTTTAACTATCGAGTCCTAAACCTGTGAACCTCACCAACTTTATGTTGACCCGTTTTATGTTCATGATTTCTTAGGTAATTGACGAGACTTCCTTGAAGACATGCAAATGGGGCTTACAACTGCTAACGGACCTGTCCTTGGAGTCATAGTCCCAACTATCCAATTTAACTATTTTAAGCTTTTAATAATCGTTTAAGACTTATGTTTTTAAATTGTAAAACATTGATGTTTCCACTACTCTTTCCGCTGCAATGAAACGAATTAATGTTTTATGAAGTTTTTAAATTATTAGAAGTGTTCTATGTATCCTCGACTATGATTCCATTCTCGCTCACACCCGAAACCGTTGACCGGGGTGTGACATTTATCTCTGTTTGTTTTTTATCTTTTGGATTTCTCTTTTCCGTTGCAATTTTTGTGAAGATCCCTCTACATTGTAAATCAAAAGTTATTATATGAATGAAGTGAAAATTTTAGAATTTTTTTGTTCTTTTATTTTTTTGTAATGCGTGATTTTAGGAACATCATGTGTAATTAGGTTTCGTGTTGCGTTCTTTGTTTCAGCAACTATGCCTAATTAGTGTCTAGAGTTGTAAAGAAGATGCCATTATAGAAGTATTTTTTAGATAGTTGCTTATTTTTGTTGTGTTTGCTTGATTTGGGTACTGGTTTTAGTTTTTCAGTTGTTTTTTAGATAGTTGCGTAGTTTTTGTTGTGTGTGCGTGATTTGGGTACTGGTTTTAGTTTATGCCTTGATTTTTTAGATAGTTGCGTGATTTGGGTACTGGTTTTAGTTTTTGCCTTGATTTTTTAGATAGTTGTGTGATTTTTGTTGTGTGTGCGTGATTTGGGTACTGGTTTTAGTTTTTATGTTGATTTTTTAGGTAATTGCGTGATTTTTGTTGTTTGTGTGTGATTTTTTTACTCCTTTAAAATTGTTGTGTTTTTTCTTCTGTGTGTGCATGATTTGGTTACCTCTTTAAAGAGTTGTGTTATTTGTTTCACTTGTTGCGTGATATAGGAGAACATTTTTATCGTAATTGTGTGACGTGTTATTTTTTATGTTAACATGCTAGTTGTTATCCCTTTTTTAGAAAAAAGACAAATATACCCTTTTAGAGTAAAAACACGCGGATCCTTTTATTATTATGGCGTGTGTTTATTCCTATCCGCCAGATCTATCGAACGTGCGACTGAGATCCATTCGTACGCTTTTTACAGAAATCGTCTTTTGTACAATAACTTTCCCCTATATATATATATATATATATATATATATATATATATATAGATATAGATATAGAGAGAGGGATCATTTGAGAATCAAATTGTTTTGAAAACTTTTGAGAACCATTCTGAGCCATTAGTTATATATAAGGAAACCCCCTATGAATTTGAGTTGTCCCCCTCTGAAAATTAGTGGCCAAAATGGTTTTAAAAGTTCTCTAAACCAATTGGTTCTCATTTAAACTTAACCATATATATATATATATAACTCAAATAGTTATAGTGCATATGTAGAATTATCATTAATTATATAAATATTTTAGTGTTTTTAAATGTTTTTAACTTAAACAATATTTTTTTTCATGACAATTCTCTATGTGTAGTACATACTAATGAAAATGGTGTACATGTGCACTAATAACTTTTTTTTCGAAATATCATTTCCTTTTCCCGAATCAAAGACAATGAAATTTTAAGATTTTTGATGCAAGTTTTATAGAAAAATATTAACGTATGTAAAAGTTATGAAGGTTTTAGTGTTAGTTTTTAGGTTTTCACAAAAAAAGAGTATTCACAGGATCTTTACCCTATATATATACATACATACATACATACATACATACATATATGGTTAGGTTCATTTGAGAACCATTTGATTGTGAGAACTTTTGAGAACCATTCTGAGTCACTCATTATTGGATGGGGGGGGGGGGGGGGGATTTCCTTATATATAATTAGTGGTTTAGAATGGTTCTCAAAATCAATTGGTTCTCAAATGATCATCCTCCCCAATATATATATATATATATATATATATATATATATATATATATATAGGGTGAGGTTCATTGTAGACACCCTCATAAGTGTAGACAGGTAGACACCCTATTTCACATGTGAAATTACTTTATTTCACATGTGTTTTCACATGTGAAATTTTCTGAACAATGAGAAAAAGAAAAAAAAGAAAAAAGAAATTAATCATAACCATTAGATCAAGAGATCTAATGGTGAAAAAGGTGTCTACCTGTCTACAATTATGGGGGTGTCTACAATGAACTTTTCACTATATATATATATATATATATATATATATATATATATATATATATAGGGTTGGGGTATTTTGGAACCCACTTTGAGTTGGAGAATCGTTGGAACCCGGTCAAAAACGCGGTTAAAAAGTGTTTTTTTTCTCTTAATTTTTTATGGTGGTTCTTTATGTTATAAAAAAAATATAAAAAATATCTAGGTTACACATGCAACTTTTGCGTAAGTGTATATATATGCATAAAAGTTACAGATGTAACTTTTTTCGTAACTGAAAATCTACTAGGCGTTTTTTTGATTTTTTTCATTTAAGGGTAGTTTATAACATAAAGAACCACCATAAAAAAATTCAGAAAAAAAAAACATTTTTTTTACTGCGCTTTTGACCGGGTTTCAACGATTCTCCAACTCAAGGTGGGTTCCAATTTATCTTTTCCCTATATATATATATATATATATATATATATATATATATATATATATATATATATAGGTAAAAGATCCGTGTAGACCCCTTATTTTTTGTAGACCCCGTAGACCCCTTATAAAACTCAATAAAACTCATTAAAAATAAAACTCAGTTTTGTTAATTTAGTTTTTTTTATTTGCGATAAGCTTTTAAGAACAAAAAAAGGCAATTAAAAAAAAGAAAAACGAAAAACATTAAAAATTGAATATTTTAAGATAATGAGTTTTAAAAATCAATGGGTTTAAATCTCAATAAACTCAATAAAACTCAGTGTTGCGTTTAAAACTCATTATTTTAAAACTCATTGTATTAAAATGTTCGATTTTTAATGTTTTTTGTTTTTTTTTAATTAATTAATTTATTTTTTTGGTTCTTAAAAGCTTATCGTAATAAAAAAAATCAAATTTACAACACTGAGTTTTATTTTTATTGAGTTTTATAGGGGTCTACGGGGTCTATAAAATTTAAGGGGTCTACACGGAACCCTTCCCTATATATATATATATATATATATATAGGGAGAGGATTATTTGAGAACCAATTTGATTTGAGAACTAAAAAGAACTAATTTGAGCCACAAGTTATTTACATGTATCCCCCCTCCCATGAATTGTAGTGGTCCCCCCCTGAAATTTGTGGTTGAGATTTAGTTCTCAAAACAAAAAGTTCTCATTTGAACCTAACTCTCTATATATATATATATATATATATATATATATATATATATATATATGATGAGGTTCATTGTAGACACCCTATTTCACTTGTGAAATTACTTTATTTCACATGTGAAATTTTCTGAACAATTAGAAAACGGGAAAAAAAGAAAAAAGAAAATAATCATAACCATTAGATCAAAGGATCTAATGGTGAAAAAAGGTGTCTACCTGTCTACACTTATGGAGGTGTCTACAATGAACTTTTCACTATATATATATATATATAGGTGAGTTATTCTATATCCACCAAAAACTCTACATCCACTACATCCGCCCTCTTTTTCACAAAAAACACCAAAAAACACATTTTTTTTTTTTTGAAAACACTACACCCTAATCGCTTTGTTAGCTTTCTAGAAATTTTTTTTTTTAAATTTTTGTGGTGTTTTTTTTTGGTGTTTTTTTTACGGTTTATTTTTTTTCCAAAAAAAAAACACCAAAAAACAATTTTTTAATTATTTTTTTTCTAAAAACACCATTCTTCTAGACGCACCAATCACACTTTTTTTTGAAATTTTTTTTTTTATTTTTTTGTAATTTTTGGCTTTTAAAAAAAAAATAATAAAAACACCATAAAAATAAAAAAAAGGTGTTCCAGAAAGAACATATAGCGATTTGATATATGATGTTTTTTTCTTTTAAAAAAAATTGTAAAAGAAAGTGTTTTTGGTGTTTTTTTTTTAAAAAAAGGGAGTGGATGTAGAGGATGTAGGGAATTTGATAGATGTATTCTACACCAATTCTATATATATATATATATATATATATATATATATATATATATATATTTATATTTATCCTCCGGTTAGGATAAATTGAGAACCATTCTAAACCACTCATTTTCCCTTTGAAAATGTAAAAAAATTATTAAAGTGTTCTACATGTATGCTCGGCACAATAGCTGAAAAATAATGATGATTCAACGGTTATTTTTTTTTAAAGTTTTTTTCGATAAAAACCTCCTCCCATGAAGTGGCTCCTTGCAATTATAAAATTAGTGGTTGAGATTGTTCTTGAAAGTTCTCAAAATATGAAATGGTCTTTGAATGGACCTAACCCTATCTATCTAACTATCTATCTATATTAAGTAGGAACATATATATGTGTATACAACAAAAGTACCTTGGATTTATCGCATTGTCCCTTTTTAGCTACGTAAGGGTAGCTCTCGTTAAGAGCTATACCTCCTGCACCATGGACGTATGTGTATACACCACAGACCACCCCTCCATCACAACCATTGGATCTCGCGGCGGTATCGCAGTCTAAGATTTGTTGCTCCGATAATGTTACGAGTTGCCCGGTTCTCAAGGCGTTCATTGATTCGATTGCAGCCACGGCCGCAAATGCGTAACAACTTCCTGGGAGGGAACTAAACCGTTAAAATAAACTATTTGTGTTAAGTATGATCACAAGGTCATATCATTACAAGTACAATCTAACATTATTACTATAGGTTTTAGGTTTTAGGTATTTAAAGATCGTTATAGTGATTACCTTGCTGCACCTGCTTGGATCATTTGAGATGTTTCTTTCTTAAGTCATTTAAAGTAATCGACCAAATTGAATTATTGAGAAAAAATATCACCGAGATGAATAAGTTTGTATGTAAATGAGAAAAAAACTTCTTACCACATTGTGCTTGATTCTTGATGGGGGCGACGACGTTATGTTCTCTCCAATCCATCCTTTGCGGCACGTTAGCAGGAGCAGGACACTTACCAGGAGCCGCAGGACATGGACAGTTTCCGTCACCGGAAGCCGCGGGACATGGACAATTGCCATCACATGGTGGACATGGACAGTTGCTGTTACCGGGAGCCGCCGGACAAGGACATTTTCCGTCACCAGAAGCCGCGGGACATGAACAACCAGGGGGACATGGACAGTTGCTGTTACCAGGAGCTGGTAAATTTAAAATTTCATTCATGGTTCCAAAATTGTTTTCCTTCAAATTATCTGGACAGTTGCCAGGTGCCGCGGGACAAGGACATTTGCCGTCACTAGAAGCCGCAGGACATGGACATTTTCCATCACATGGTGGACATGGACAGTTTCCATTACTGGGAGCTGTCGGGCAAGGACATTCTCCGTCACCAGAAGCCGCCGGACATGAACAACCAGGGGGACATGGACAGTTGCCATTACCGGGAGCTGCCGGGCAAGGACATTTTCCATCACCAGAAGCCGCAGGACATGAACAACCAGGGGGACATGGACAATTGCCATCACATGGTGGACATGGAGGGTTTTCATTACCGGGAGCTGCCGGGCAAGGACATTTTCCGTCACCAGAAGCCGCGGGACATGAACAACCAGGGGGACATGGACAGTTGTTGTTACCAGGAGCTGGCAAATTCAAAATTTTATTCATTGTTGCAAAATTGTTTTCCTTCAAATTACCTGGACAACTGCTAGGAGTAGCGGGACAAGGACATTTACCATCACCAGAAGCCGCAGGACATGGACATTTGCCATCACATGGTGGACATGGACAGTTGCCGTTACCGGGAGCTGCCGGACAAGGGCATTTTCCTTCACCAGAAGCCGCGGGACATGGACATTTTCCATCACCAGGGGGGCAGGGACAGTTGTTGTTACCAGGAGCCGGTAGATTCAAATTTTTTATCATGGCAGCATACGTTTTTGCTTTCAACTTAGATGGACGACTACTAGGAGCCGCTGGACAAGGACATTTACCTTCACTAGAAGCAGCGGGACATGGACATTTGCCATCACCAGGCGTACATGGGCAGTTGCCATTATCAGGAGCTGCAGGACATGGATCTTTTCCATCACCAGGGGTACATGGACAGTTATCATTATCGGGGGCCGGCTGACATGGACATTTTCCGTCACCAGAAGCTGCGGGACATGGACAACCAGGAGGACAAGGACAATTGTTGTTACCAGGAGCCGGCAAATTCAAATTTTTATTCATACTAGGAAACTTATTTTCCTTCAACTTATCTGGACCGTTGCTAGGATCAGCGGTACAAGGACATTTTCCATCTCCAGAAGCCGCGGGACATGGACATTTTCCATCACATGGTGGGCATGGACAGTTTTCGTTACCGGGAGCTGCTGGACAAGGACATTTTCCTTCACCAGCAGCCGCGGGACATGGACATTTTTCATCACCAGGGGGACATGGACAGTTGCTGTTACCAGGAGCCGGCAGATTCAAATTTTTAATCATGGTAGCATACGTTTTTGCTTTCAACTTAGATGGACGACTGCTATGAGCCGCTGGACAAGGACATTTGCTATCACTAGAAGCCGCGGAACATGGACATTTGCCATCACCAGGCGGACATGGGCAGTTGCCACTATCAGGAGCTGTAGGACATGGATTTTTTCCATCACCAGGGGTACATGGACAGTTGTCGTTATCGGGAGCCACCTGACATGGACATTTTCCGTCACCAGAAGCCGCGGTACATGAACAACCAGGAGGACAAGGACAGTTGCTGTTTCCAGGAGCTGGCAAATTCAAATTTTTATTCATGGTAGTTAACCTTTTTGCCTTCAAGTTGTTAATACCTGCAAGTGCGTTGTAATGTTCCATCTTCGAGTCGGCGTAGGTGGTCCTAAACTCATGATTAGTCATGGTAGCAAACTTGTTTACCTTCAACTTATATGGCCTATTCAACTTGTTTATGCTGTGAATTTTTTGTACGTTGTACTTGAACACATTGAACCGCTCGGGGCTTTTCTCGGTCACTTTGTGGTAGGCTCTCCATCTATCGTACATCCCTTGCAAGCCCTCCTCTGATTCGAGTTCTTCCTCATGGTAATCGAAGCTCTCTACTACTCCTAAAATCAAAACCAAAGAAAGTAAAATTAATAAAAACTTGTTTCTTTCCATTTGTTGAGTAAACAATGAAGACACATTGAGATTGTTATGATCTAATTACGCATTTATAGTGCCTCTTTTCTCTTAGTTTTAGGATTTGAATTTGGAAATTTGATCGAGTCAAGTGTATGGGGATGGTTGCGATGATTGCATGTAAAACTAACTAAATTTAGATACATAATCCGTAAAAAAAACTCATGAATTTATAGTACTTATATTTTGATATTAGTTGTATAATATTTATATTTAAATATACTGTTAAAAAAAGCTAAATGTTAAACCTACATTTATGCTTAATACATTATGATTTTTATAATTTAATAAATACAAGTCATTGATATTTCTAGTGGTGGCATGTCACACATACATCTTTGGTAGGTAGTGTTTATCAAGTTGCATAATATTGTGCTATTCGGTTTGGTTTATTTGATGTTTAATCTTTTAGGTCTATTTAAAATCTAAAGTGATCTGAATTCCAACTGTATCTAACCGAACTGAACTCAATCAAATAAACGTATTATTCGGTCCGGTTATCCAAATACACCGATTAAATCGGTTCTTATTCAAATGATTCGATTGAATTCGGTTCGGTTAATCAAATAAGCAAATTTATAGAAGCGATAATCGAATCAAAATCGAAATAAGCAATTCGGATACAGTTAGAAATGAAATTGAAAACAAAGTAACAGTTCTCTCGGTTATAAATATGATTCGGTTTTTGGTTTTTCGGTTATGGATAATGTTGAACACCCCTACACCTGGGTGTTTCTCATACACCTTCTATATGGGTCGTATCGATGGATACCATTCATATTTCCATTTTAGTCAATGAAAAATGCTAGAAAGTGTCCAGTCGGTCATTTCTATCTCTTTACGGTCGTATCGGGCAATACGGGCCGTATCGGTTTTAAATAGACGAGTCGTACTGGCCAATTTAGCTCGAATCAGTTTAAAAGAAAAGGTTTGCATCGGTCATTATGACTCGTATCATAACAAAGATATGGGTTGTATCGGCTAATATGACTCGTATCAATTATGGGTCGTATCGGCTTATATGGCCCGTATCAGTTTTAAATTTATGATTTTTTTTGAATTATTTGATACGATGTACTATCACTTGATATCCGTACCAGTTATTTAATTTGATGTATAAATATTTCTATACATTCGATGCGTTTTCATTCCACCGAGTTAAATTAAGATGTTGGAATGTTGTCATAATTAGAAGACGACCTGATCTGACGCCTTTCATATCTTCTGCGAGATGACATCTTAATTTTAACCGGTGGAACGAGAGCGTATTGAATAGATAATATTGTACGATGAAATGACTTAACATATAACGATTTATATAGAATGTTTTGAAGGAATAATATGTCACGTAAAATAATTGACACAAATATCAAGATATAACATGTTGTGTTAAAATAATTAAAAAACATCAAAACTTTACCGCAAATAGGGCTCATATGGCTTATATGACCCATATCTTTATTACGATACATTCCTAACATTCCTGTAACACTCTAAACATACTATTTTTTTTATCTTTCTTAAGTAAGATGGGTGGAATGTAAGGTTGTTTGCAATGGTTCGGTGGATAGCTCGGGCTTGCGTACGTCGGCTTCGGTGGATGCGGTGCAACCGTTGTGTGGCCAGCGGTGACGGTAGTGTGTGGTGGTTTCCTCGGTCATCGTCCTCCTCGAAGAAGAGAGAAAGAAATGGAACGATGGTGTGGTCCACCCACCCCCAACTCTTGATTTGTTCCATATACACATTTTTTTAATTTTTTAAATTTAAATCAAATAAAATAATAATAAAAGATAAAGTGTGAGGTTGAAAAAATGAGGAGAATGTATTGGAGTAAAAGTGAGGGGAGTGTGGGGTGGTGATGTGGCGCTGAGTTGACAAAAAAGTAAGTGAGTAAAGGAAATGTGATATATGAGTATTGCAATTAGCATAAGTATATGATTCAGGTGGGAAAAGTGTAGAGGCTAGATTATGAGGCTTGTAATATTAAATAGTTTGGGTTGGGCTTAGTGGGTTTCATTAGATTAGTAGGCTAGTTTTATTATTATGTTTAGGCTAGTTTACTATTTGATATGGGCATGGGCTTGGGTTTATGATTAGGGTTTAAGAGCCCAATAGTAAACTCATAGGATGACTATATAAACCCCATGAGTTTACTATTTAAAGGGGCTTGATTACGATTTCTAGAGAGAGAAGAGGGTTTACGATTACGGTTTTGTACCCCGACAAGTTTACTTGTGTGCAAAGTTCAAGTGTTTATTTGTTTAATCATCGTATTCTTCGGGTTTCTTCTCTTCTCTATCTTGAATCAATCATAAGCGAGGATTCCGCACTCGTTGGTGATATCAATATCGTGTTTTGGTAGATTTTCTGGACCAACAATTGGTATCAGAGCCAAGAATCACAGATTCGAGGTTCTCACGGTATTGGATTCAAGCTTTTTCCAAAAAAAAAAAGATTTGAAGATTTGAAGATTTGAAGATTTGAAGATTTGAAGATTTGAAGATTTGAAGATTTGAAGATTTGAAGATTTGAAGATTCGAAGGTTTGAAGGTTTGAAGGTTTGAAGGTTTGAAGGTTTGAAGGTTTGAAGGTTTGAAGGTTTGAAGGTTTACTATCGGAGTTTACTATCGGTGTTTACTATCGGAGTTTACTATCGGAGTTTACTATCAGAGTTTACTATCGGAGTTTACTATTGGAGTCTACGACCCGGAGCGTGTTTGCGATTCCCACTGTGTTTACGATTGGGTTTACGACTCGGGGGTGTTTACGATCGGAAACAGCGTTTACGATTGGAAACTAGTTTGCGACAAAAAGTCACTATTTAACACTTTCACGGAAAAAGACAAAACTTTTGACTCGTTTGGAGTTAGAGGCTCAAATTTTAACACGACGTTCATGACACCGAGCCCCAGAATTACCCCAGACTAACATCCAGAGAAGCTCGTTTGGACCCCCAAATTCCACTCCGAAGACCTCCGTTTTTCAGTTTTAAGGTTTTGACACTATTCTTTGAATAGTACTTTTGCCGTTTTTGCCGATTCTTCAAAATCTTCAAAGGCTGCATTTCTAAAGAAAGAAAATGAGTTCAGTGGTTGAAGAAAAGAATATAGTTGAGGACAAAGATTCTTTCGCAGATGAAGTTGACAAAACTGAGATATGCCCTAATCCTACTTGTGCTCGTATAATTCCTGGACTTAGGCAAATTTATAAAAATTATCAGTTAGAATTATTTGAGATAAAATGCGAGAGGAGTTCTTTTAAGGGTAGATGGCAAAAGAATGAGGAAAAGGTAAAAGCTCAGAAACTAGACATTGTGAAATATCAAAAACCGGCAACTGAGAAAACTCTCCTGTATGACAATGCTAAGTTAGAAATAGCTGAGCTTAGGAAGCAGGTAGATGAGCTCACACATAAGAACAATGAGTTGCAAGTGAAACTAGATATGAATCAAATGAGAAGCAAAAGAATGCTCGATGCTGGAAAGGAATTGTCACATGCTGTTGTGACTGGTCAAGTTGGGAAAGACACATCTGGGTTTGGGTCAGAGAAAACTGATAAATCTTTGGCAATGAACAGCATCATTCCTCCACCAGTTCCCAGAGACATTATAGGAATACTTCTTAGTGAGGATCAAGTTGAACGAACCAAGTCTGATTATAAAGAAGCTGCTCCTCCTATTGATAGTGTCTTGATTGGAACTACACCATTGACTCAAGAAGAAATTGATAATGAAGCAAACATGACTTATGGTGAAGGGAGAGTAAAGGATATATCAGACAATGATGCTGAGTGCCAGAGATATGACAGGTGTCACAACTCTAAGTCTGATGAAGCTGGGATAGAGTTGAAACCATACCCTAAAATTGAAACCCCATGCTTCAAAGTAATTGATGAAGTCAAAAGGGAAAAGGTGATCTTGACGACACGGCCTGAGGGGAAGATCTTTATGACATCTGGATCAATGTTTGACCAAGAACCAGATGTAGGATATGAACTACCATCCTTCTCCTCTAAGTTCAAGGGAATAACCGATGGAGTGATAAGTGAACCTAAAGTTGAGAGGCCAAAGATCACCATCAAGCATCCAAGTATGAAACCAACAGCTGGAGTGAAGAATGAAAAACTCAAGGGAGTAGCTGTGTCTCCCATTTCTTCAGTTGGATCATGCAGTTGTTGTAATTGCAAGAATGGTGCTTCAACGTCAAAGAATCAAGGAAGCACAAAGACAGTAAAGACAGGTTCGACACAGGCTTTGACAAACCAGCAGAAAGTCAAATCTGAAGCTGCAGTCAAACCAAAGAAGCATACACAAGGCAAACCAGTTCCATATCAGCCACCGAAGACAAATGGGTACACGTCTGACTTCTATATAAAGAAGCAGACTTGTTTTAATTGTGGCATCGCTGGTCATATTGCTAGAAACTGTCTTTATCGCCCCTATGAACCCTATTTTCCGAAAAATCAAAGGGTTTCATCTCAGGAGTCTGTAAAGTCTAAGCCAATGATGGTGCAAACACCTAAGGCAAGGAAGATTGTTGCTCCTAAGGTTAAACCCTCTGATCAACATTGGGGCGCTGCCAAAGCTGAAAGAAAATCTATAAATCAAAACAACAGTCTTCCAAGTTACAAAAATTTTCAAAAACAGGTGAAGAAACCAGTTTTAAAACAACCGAAGCTTGAAAAACCCAAGGTAACTAGAACTGTTTTCAAAAATGATTCTAAAATGCAGAAGGTTGAAATACCTAAAGTCACAACTCAAAAGGTGACTAAAACAAAAACTGTTTTGAAAAGTGAATCTAAAACGAAGAAAGTTGAAATACCTAAGGTCACAACTCCAAAGGTGACTAAAACAAATGTTAAATCACTTGGAACTTGGAAACCAAAGGCTAATGTAGCTACAACCGAATCATCCCAACTTCCTGATTTTTCAAAAGGAATGTTTTTAAAAGAAATTTCATTCATTGATTCCTCAGGGGTACCCAGAAAAACAATGGCCTGGGTACTATTAGCTAACTAATCTCTCACTCTGTGCAGGAACGATCAAGGAGGATTATCACTAACGTTTTTATTACTAATTTGTTTGTTGATAAGTGATTGTTCCAGGCACAGTTTAGGAGACGTATCTTCATGTCATGTCAAGTAATCTATAAATGGAAGGTATGTCTCATTGAGAGGTAAAAGGTCAAAATCAGCATGAAAGGTATTGTTCTTAACTTGGTTGTTTGAATGATGAGGCAGCAAAGGGTCTTTTGAGTCAAACCTATTTCATTAAAGTTTCAATTAAGCTGTTGATTGATTATGTGTTTGACTTCAAATGCAATGAAGTGTGCATGTCATGAAACCCAATTTTCTAAAATTTTCAAATCAATACTTTGAAAGTTAGCTTGGCCAGATATCTTCCAAATTTTGTGTTTTGTTCTTTTAAGTGTGTTTGTGTGTTTTATTTTTTATTTAAAAAAAAAAACTGAAAATTGATGTTCACAATATTGTGACATTAAAAATCAAAAAGCAAGGGGAAGAAATGTAAAGATGAAGAAAAAGTTGACCCCTTAAAAATAGTGTGCTTTTCAATTTTTAATTGTTTGTGTCTTGTTTTTGAGAAGTTTAGGGGAAGTAAAATGAATGTCCGGGTTGGAGATGGCTGACACGCGTAAGGCGGAAGTGAAAGACAAGCTCCATGGTGATATGCTCGGTAGGCTCGACCTAAACTTATGACCTCCAATGAAAGTGCAGTGAACTTAAAAGATATATATGTTTAGTTTCCCATCCCAGGTTGCATGGTTTAAAAGACTAAGTCCCAGCAAAAATGGGTTGAGAGTGGTAATTATACCTAGTATTCACTCTCTCACACGCCATGTTTCTGCTGTTATGTCTGCACCACATGAGAAAAAGAAATGAAAAAAAAAATAAAAAAAAGAAATGGAAAAAGAAATGAAAAAGAAAAGAGAATAAATAATCACTCAGTTGTTCTTCTTTGCGTGCTTAGCGGCCGACCTGATCACCAACTGCTGGTTAATGAAATAAGTGGTAGTCATAACGGTGTTGCATGGTTCCTCAAGCTGGGGGTTTGTGAATCCTCAATAAACTCTGAGGTTGGGTAGGTTTTGCTGTGTACGCTTGGGTGTGGGGACAATTAAACATGATGGTAATATTGTACTATATTAAACATGACGCATTCGGTTGGGATTAAACGGGTTTGAGTTTAAAGCGGACAAACATACCGGCAATCACCTGGACTAGTTGAGTAACTGAAGCTGAAAAGGGTTCCTCAGTCAGATTCATACGGTTTGATCCCTTGTAAACTTTCTCATGTTTGGTTTGGTAAGTATTTGTTTAGTTTATATCTTTCGTGTGTGAGTCGTTAATTTCTTTTTGGTGTGTTTTCGTCTTGGCCAGGTCGATTTGAGAAGTCAAAATGTGTTTTTCATGGGTTTTAATGCATGACAATATGCCCCCGACAGATCTTGCCAAATTTTTAGGGGAAGGAGTATGGGATAATAAGTATTATCCGAAGGGAACTCGAGGATGATACTTATTATCTAATGGAAAAGACTTCCTCCGTCAGATCTTGATAAATTTTTAGGGGAAGGAGGGAGGAGGATAATAAGTATTATCCGAAAAGACTTCCATAATACATAGTATCCGAAGGGAACTCGAGGATAATATGTATTATCTCAGGGGAAGTCCTTGGCTGAAGGGAAGTTATCAGCTAAGGGGAAGTCTTTAGAGGTCTTGGGTTCAGGGGAAGTTCTATAGAAAACCCGTAATCTATATTAGGGTTTTTGGTTAAAATTATGTTAATTTGAATCAACTGAACAGATGATAATTACCTTCTAACCCAAAGACCAGTCATCAAATGTCTGGTGGAGTATATTTTTTCTTTGAATCAACTGAACAGATGATAATTACCTTCTAACCCAAAGACCAGTCATCAAATGTCTGGTGGAGTATATTTTTTCAAATGTGTGTCAGACAGGTTGATGATAGAAAGATGTTGCTACTGCTCAAGTTAAAGAACAAGCCGGACAAGACTTCCATCTGAATAAGCAACTGTTCAGGGGAAGTTGTTGGTGTCTTTACAAGTTTTCAAAAGTTTCAAAAGTTTTTCAAAGAAAATGCTCACAAGTTTAGGGGAAGCTGAATATTTCAAGTCAAATCTTTGAAAAAGAAAATGATACAGAGAGCAGTCAGAGATCATGAATTTTGAAGATCAACAATCAAGTTCTCCAAAGTTAGGAGGTTTTCAAAATTTACCCTCTAATTTTTGAAGATTCAAGACAGTTACCGAAGATTCAGCAAGAACCAATTCATTCATGAGAAGCAAGTCAATGAGAATCCTCCATCTCATCAACTTGTTCATTTCAAGAAGTTAAAGCTGATGCTGATCAAGAGGAAGTCCCAAGTGCCCGTTTTGAAACCCAATGAAGATTTCTGCGGAAAGAATCCTCATCAGCATCTATGCCAGCCAGTCAAGAAGAAGAATTTCAAATATTGAAGACATTTAATATCACAAGCCTAGGGGAAGATTGTAGAGGCTAGATTATGAGGCTTGTAATATTAAATAGTTTGGGCTGGGCTTAGTGGGTTTCATTAGATTAGTAGGCTAGTTTTATTATTATGTTTAGGCTAGTTTACTATTGGATATGGGCATGGGCTTGGGTTTATGATTAGGGTTCAAGAGCCCAATAGTAAACTCATAGGATGGCTATATAAACCCCATGAGTTTACTATTCAAAGGGGCTTGATTACGATTTCTAGAGAGAGAAGAGGGTTTACGATTACGGTTTTGTACCCGACAAGTTTACTTGTGTGCAAAGTTCAAGTGTTTATTTGTTTAATCATCGTATTCTTCGGGTTTCTTCTCTTCTCCATCTTGAATCAATCATAAGCGAGGATTCCGCACTCGTTGGTGATATCAATATCGTGTTTTGGTAGATTTTCTGGACCAACAAAAAGAGAGTAAATGAATAATCAAATAAATAGATAAAGAGACTGGTCGTAATATGTTGGAATCAAGAGCAAAGGCGGAGACTACCGAATTCGCCAACGTTTAGGGTTTATCTTGCGAGTTAACTGTAAGTATAACCTTGCCTCCCATTTTGATTCTTAAGTTTTACTTGCTGATCCAAAAGGTAGGATTAGAGGCCATTGGTTTGAGAGCTGATTTTTGTTGATTGAGTGTCGACCAAGTCCAAGCCAGGAGATAGCCGTTGATGGGGCTGCTGAATATGCTGGTAGTTTCCTGAATAATAGGTCAAGGTGCTGACCGAATTTTCTGCAAGAACAAATGAAGATTAGTTAGTTTTCTTTTGTTATTTAAACATCGCATTTCTCTGTTATTTTCTCATTTTCAGTCAATCGAAAAAACTCTCTTGTAAGCATTTGATTCCAGATAATAATACAAGCATTCGACTGGTTTGATTCATACATTCATCTCTAACCATTTGTTAAAGCTTGATTAAGTGAACATTTGGTATCAGAGCTTCTATTCTACTCCGTTTGTATGCCCAAAGTTCTTCGTTTCAATACAATGTCAGTAGTATCTACATCAAATCCTCCAAAAGAAAACCACATTGCCTTCCAATGTCCGGTCCTAAGCCTACTAACTACAACACCTGGGCAATTAAAATGGAAGCAATTATGGACGCCCATGGGTTATGGGATGCCATTGAGCCACCGACCAGAGTGGCCGTTGATGAGAAGAAAAACAAGCAGGCTCGTGCTTTCATCTTTCAAGCTATTCCAGGGGAGATTCTTTCACAGGCTGCTAAGAAGAAGACAACAAAGGAGGTTTGGGATTCATTGAAATCCAGGTATGTTGGGGCTGATAGGGTCAAGAAAGCAAGGCTAAGGGTGCTAAAAAGTGAGTTCCAGAGCATGAACATGAAGGATGGGGAGTCTGTCGATGAGTATGCTGCAAAGCTCACTGGAGTGATTGAAAAATACAGCAGTGCAGGAGCATTGCTCGAAGATGAGGAATTGGTAAGAAAATTGTTCGATACTGTGCCTGAAAAATTTATAAACCTGTTAGCTTCTATTGAACAAAGTCCGCAGATAGATACTATGCCATTTGAGGAGGCTATAGCACATCTGAAGGCATACGAAGATCGACTGAAGTTGAGACAGTCACATCAATCTAGTGTGACCAGTTTGCTGCTCACTAAAGTTGAGTCTCAATCTACTCAGAGAGGGTAGAACAAGAAGGCAATGGCAAGAGGTGGAGCGAAGCCCGATCGGGGTGGTCGAGGAGGTTCACAGGGACGTGGCAGGGGTAAGGGTTACCGAGGTGGCCACACTGTGAATCATGTTCAAACAAGAGAAAGAAAGCCCAAAGATAAAAAACACATTTAGTGTTTTAACTGTCAGAAATATGGCCATTATGCATCTGAATGTAAGGAAACTAAAGAACAAAGGGAAGATCTGAATCTAACACAAGAGGAGGATCCAACTTTGCTCTTCACCATTCACGGTGAGGAGGTATAAGGATTGGTACTGTTAAATGAAGACAAATTCACACCAAGTAAGGAGGATTCGGGTGTAGGGGGGAGATAAAAGGTTGTGGTATTTAGACAATGGGGCGTCTAACCACATGAAAGGATGCAGAAGCTCATTTGCAATGCTTAACACTTAGGTGATGGGTAATGTCAGATTTGGTGACGGATCTAAATGCAGATTCAAGGTAATGGATTGGTGATATTCCAGTACAAGAATGGTGACCAGTTAATTATCTCAGATGTGTATTACATTCTGGCTCTAACCAACAATATTTTGAGCTTGGGTCAGTTAATCGAAGAAGGCTACGATGTGCACTTAAAGGGCAATCTATTAAAGATGACAGACATAGCAGGAAGACCGATCATGAAGGTACAAATGTCACTCAATAGACTCTACAAAATCATGTTGAACATTGCAAAACCAGTATGCTTAGCCATGAATATGGAATATGAAGCATGGTTATGGCATGCGAGAATGCAGCGTGTCAATTTTGGAGTTCTTGAAATGATGGCTAAGCAATGACTTGTAAAAGGGCTGTTGTCAGGACCGATTTCACATCGAGAATCCCGATCTTGAGCAAGAACGGAGGTGAGATCGAAGAGGAGACGGGATGAAGAGAGAATCAAAGATAATAAATGACAAGTAATGATAAAGATCAAACGATTCATTGATTATTGCTGAATGATTACAACGAACCGAATGATTACAAACTCGTCATAGGAAATCCATGGTGACTCTCTCTCTCTAGAATGATAGCTCACATCTCTCTAGAACACCCTTATTCAACTTATTCATCATCTATCTAATGAGGCTATCCTTCCTATTTATAGAGAGCCCATGTGCTCACTAGCCCACTAACTAGCTAACACACATAAAATGAGCTAAATACAAATAAAACAAATGACATAATTATTATTAATTAAATCAAAGATGATTTAATCAATATGAAGCTTGACTTGCTCGAACCGATCTTCCGTTGACTTTTACGTTGACCGTTGACCCGAACAGTTGACTTTTCAAGAAAACGTCTTCGGTCCAAACTTGCAAGCCTCGAGCATCACAACCCGCGTCTCTGAATCAAATCACAATGGATTCTTCAACCGAATTATTCGAGAATAGATTTGATGGCGTCAGTCATACTTATTAAAAGTTCCAACAATTCCCCCTTGACTGACGCTGTCAAATCTGTCATACTGGTGAAGAACCGCTCTGTCGTGCATCTTTGAAGAATAACTGATAAACCGGAATCTTTCTGTTGTAAAGGTTCCCCCTTTGAATAAGCTTCTTCTGTTCTTGTTGCTCCAGTTGAGATCCAAGTGCTGCAGTTCACTCGGTTCACACGGTCGGGTACAATACTAAGAATGCTGAACGTTGGAGTCAAAATCACAACAAACCGAATCAGACAAACCAATCAATCACTGAAAATGCTCTAACTTCAGATAATCGACCCGATAATCCAAATCCATAGAAGTTCCCCCTTTTCTCTAGATCCCTCTGAAAACATCCGATGCGGAAGCGGAAAATCAGATGCAGAGAGTGGAACCGTTCCGCTCAGTTCCGAAGAGAAAACGGTACAGAAATCCTGAAATCGGACAATCTTGCGAAAAACCGGAAGCCGGGTGCTAACAATTGTGAATGATCCATAAATACTGAACTTGTTACGCGTGACTGGGTTGGATGCAAAAATAATGTCAAATCGGTGAAAAACTGAGATCCCGAGCATAAACGCAAAATTTATTCATAATCGGAGTCTTCGTAATTTTTGGTGAAGAAAATCGAGCTCGGAAAAATATTTCGTGAAGAATTCTGAGTAAAACGGTGCAATTTGGAATGAATCTGAGAAGACCGTAAAATTTTATTCAAGTAACGGCCTTCCGTTAGAGATTTAACAGAATATTCCAATATTTAACTGAGATTCCAGTTAATTCGGTTAGATGACATCAGCGCTGCATCAGCTAAACAACTTGTAGTGAGACATAACGAAAAAGTCGCATACTTAACCGAGAAGCGAAACTATTCCGTCAGTGGTCGTTAGCTAACGTGGCCTTGACGTCAACAAAAACTAGAGACCCGGTCGAATAAACGGAATAAATCCATGACCACTAAAAATATTTTCACAATTTCGTTGCGGCGTTATCTCGTTATTCTCGTAAAACACTGATGAGAAATACCCCGTATTTAGCGAAAAATACTGAAAATAAATTAATGGAATTAAATCCCAAAAAAAAAAATTCCATGATCCATGTCTAATTAAATGCACCAATCAGAAAATAGTCTTCAAAGACCATAATCCGTGTGACCTCCCAGCAACCAATAGAAATTCAGCAGGAAAACTCATCAACGGATGAGATCAGCTGAATCCAACGGCTACGAGAGTGGATCCGAGTGAAGGAGGGCGCAGCCAATGAGAGGAGAGCAGCACATAGCCATTAACGGCTATATTATTTCAGCTGGGACCCACGAGCTTTTATTTGTGCCAATAAAATTTCGACAGCAAGAAGGGTTTAAAGCTGAGTTCTTCTAATGGGTCCCACGTTGACTATTCTCCACCATTCATTGATCGACAACAGGAGGAGCCAGCCGACAAAGGAGAGATAAAGACATTCTCCTCCAGCCAATGACATTTCGACAGCAAAAATGAATATAGGGCTTGACCAACAAAAGAGAATTCTGTGACCAACCAGCTGCTACCACGTCATTGTCTTCATCAAACAACCTGCGAAACCCTAATCCAACCGGAAAGACCACCGGAACTACGCACCTTCGCCGGAAAGTCGAGTTTATCTCATAACTTGCTCAAAACTTAACGAAAATTCGCGATTTTTTAGCTCGTTGAACTCGTGTGTCGATCCCCTACACATCTAGACGACCAAAAATCTCTAAAAACAACTTGAATGAAAACCCAGTTGTCAACTTAGACGAGATCGCCAAAGTCATACGAGGTCGCCAAGGCCACACGAGGTCGCCAAGGGCTTATTGAGGTCGCCAAGAAGGAAATCCAGGTCGGTTCGAGGTCGCCAAAAGCAACAACGAAATCGCCAAGTCGAGATCGCCAAGTTTATTCATGAAATCGCCAAGAGTAAGCCGAGGTCGCCAAGCACATATTCAAGTTCACCTGAGATCGCCAAGTACATCTTCAAGAGCATCTCAGGTCGCCAAGAACACCTTCATCTACAGCGAAATCGCCAAGGCAATCTTCATAAAAATGAAGAACACCAAGAAACACACACTAGTGTGTGTTTTTCCAGATCTGTCAAATCTGTTGAGAATCAGGCGAAACCGATGCTCCCAATGGATCCGGAATGCGTTTTCCATCAAGAATAGTACTTTATTTCATCCAAAAACACTGATTATTTCACCAAAAACTCAGAATCAAAGCTCAAAAATCTTCAAAAATCCCAAAAACGGGAAAACTCTAACAGCTTCATTTTTTCAGCTCAGATCTCGTATTTCTTCACTGATTTTAACATATGGAGCATGAAATCATATCTAAATGAACCCAATAACAAGAATCTATCATCAGATTCATCCAGAAATCATCAATCAGCTCCAAAAATAAGAAAAAATAGAAAAAGTCTCCAAAATGGGTTTTTTCAATCAGCACCTCATTCATCGCTCACAGGTATGTGAAGGTTGTCTCATTGCAAAGCAATTAAGGAGGTCATACCCTGCTAAGACAACATGGACAGCATCAAAACCTTTAGAACTACTTCACGCTAACCTTTGTGGACCAATTACACCACAAACAGTTGGAGGTAACAAGTATTTTCTATTAATTGTTGATGATTTCACAAGGTTTATGTGGGTTATTTAATGAAGTCAAAGGCTGAAGCCTTTGAGCTGTTCAAAAGTTTTAAGATATAGGCTGAGAAGGGGCGACATACACAATCCAGGCATTACGAACTCGCGGAAGTGAGTACAACTCAAATCAGTTTGTGGATTTTTATAAAGCACATGGAATTATAAGGCAATTGACGACACCCTACTCCTCACAGCAAACCGGGGTTGTAGAGCGCCGTAATCGAACAGTGGTTAGAATGAAGTTATAATGAAGGAAGTGGACGAACCTGAGTGGTTTTACCACTACCGGTCTCACCGATGAGAATTAGTGTTTGATTCTCGTGGAGAACTTTGAGAAACTCCTCTTTCTGATGCCAAACAGGTAGGGTTTTCCTCTTCTCCAGGATAATAACACCTTCACATTACAGTGAACTAAGAACAACTTGTATTTTCTTAAAAAAGTTGGTACATAAATTATTTCAGACGAGTTATTAAACTTTAGACATGCTATGGTAAAGAGAACAGAATTCAACAAAATCAACTGTAAAAGTAAGCACCAAATCTACGTATGACATAAGTATAGCAAGCTGCAATTTAGGGAGGAACGAAGGAAAGGTACCAGTGCCTCGATTCCTCTTGATTTGTCTCCTCAGAAGAAGTCAACGATCGTAGTACTGATCGGCGGCGGTGGTTTACGGCGAGATGAGGCAGCTGAGATGACGGAGATTTAAAAATTCTGGATGGCAAGGGAACCGACGGAGAAGACGAGTGTCGATTGTACGTGCTCGCGATTTGAGCTCCTCGCGGTCGTCGCCGACATGGACGAGGGTGGAGGAACCGTCGGACCAGCGGTCGTCGAAGTCGATTAGGCCGGCGAGACAGACCAGCGGTCGCCGTGGAGGTCGCCGATTGCGATGAGGCGGTGGGGAGGAGAGTTTTGGAAGGGTCGCCGCTGAGGTTTGGAATGAGGGAGTAGAGGGGGACGGAGTGAACTCCGTGTCTTTTAGGGCAAATGTTAAAGACAAATTTGGGGAAAATTTTGGACTGAATTTTAGGGCAAAAGTTTTGGCGGGAAAAAATATAAAACGACGGAAGCTTCTTGACACGCATATTTTTAAGTGTCCTCCGTGTTTTTTGATTTTATTATATGACACAAACTTTATGACGCTCGAAAATACGTGTCATCTACCCTTAGAATTTTTCAAATTACGATGGTTTTTTAATGACACGCGTTTTTGCGCGTCATTAAAGTAGCGCGTGTCATCGTTCGCGTGTCATCGTTCGCGTGTCAAGGAAGACCCTATTTCTAGTAGTGGTAGTTGGTGTAGTAAGCAAATTTATGCAAACACCAAAGGAGAGTCACCTTGTAGCAGTAAAACATATTTTGAGGTATATCAAGGGAACAACTGGAAATGGTTCGGTGTATCACAAAGGAGGAAATGGTGGAATACTAGGCTACAGTGACAACAGTTATGGGACAGATGTTAAAAATGAGGGCCCCATCTATGATATTCCTACCGCCACAAAAAGCCATTTGAGGTTTGAAAATGACCGACCCTATTGCCACTTTCATTCGATTGGCGAGCACCTTTGAAATCATTTTTGGTAGGCATCCTATGAGGCTAATTGGCCAATAATCACTAAATGATTGCGGGTCTTTACATTTAGCAATAAAATGAATAAACGCCGTGCCACACCAGTTCCCCAACTTCCCATCTTCAAAAAAGTGATAAAAAGCACGCCCAAAGTTATTTTCAAACACATCCCAACTTCCCATCTTCAAGGAGACGGATTCTACCTTTCTCCCACTGATCCATTAGACTATTCGACTACATCGATGAGGCAACCTCTAACTCCATTTTAGAACAAAAATCCTGCAACTCTTTTTGTTCCCTATCCTCCTGTCCCTTAATGATATTCCTCCACTTCTTTAAATCACTTTTAATGCTTCTCAATTTACTCACTAAATACACATCAGGGCGCATGGAACTATCACCCAACACTTTGGACACTCCATCTCTAACAATCCGTTTAATATCCGGATGATCCAACCAAGACGAATAAAACTGGAATGGAGTGGGACCAAAATCGACGGCTAAATGTTTAAGAAGAATCGGGTTGTGGTCGGACCACAGTCTTGGGCAGGAGCGGAGCTATGCCCAACTCAGGGGTAGCGCCCGCTACCCCTGAACTTTTCCGGCAATGTGTAATTTTTTTTTAGGTTTTCGGTATTTCGCTACCACTGAAACGAATTTTCCGCTACCCCTAAAAATATATTACGCTACCCATCCAAATTTTTTATGATTTCTATTTAAATCCCAAGATGAAAATATGATCAAAACGCCTGTTAATTACCTAAAACCAAACAATTATCAAGTTTGTGCACATTAAAATAAAACTTGTAAGTAGGGGATGTATTATGTAATTATGTTAAACTAATATAAGTCAAACAATATGACATATTTTGGCCTCAACTTTAACTTTATACATTTTCGGACAGAAAATTCTGATGCATTTTTAGTGAAGGACTTATGTCTAAAATAAAAAAGTTTCGCCGACCCCAGGCAGGGGCTCCGCCCCCGGACCGCGTTAGTCCTAAAAAAAAAATTTGAACGCTACCCCTGAAAAAAATTCCCTGGATCTGCCCCTGGTCTTGAGAGCGCGATTATGGAACCCGAAGGCCACCGATCGAACGCCTGTTTACACACCAAAAAACGATCCAATTTGTTGTAACTTTTTTACCAGAAGCACCATCCCCTCTATCTTGATTTTTACCGGAACCCGTTCTAGCATCCCTTTATCCTTAACCAAAAGAATCTCCACTCTTCGTCTTCCTTGTTGAAAGAAACACGTCAACTACCCTACCGAATCGCTCACATTTGCCCCTCAGTATCCAAACGGGACAGTTCGCCAGTAAATTAGAAATGAAAAACGATGTAACGTCCTTCCATTTCCATCTTCTTGGATGCTTCCTTTCATTATCTTTTCTTCTCCTCCCGATGACATCTGTCCATTTTTGCTCTACCGTCGCCGCCCTCTCACTAAAATGTGGGTTAAGTGTGAGCTGGGAGAAGATCTATTTGTTTATCATGTCATTAATTAGTCATTAATAAAGAAAATTAATATATATATATATGTATATATATATATATGTGTGTGTATTAAGGAGAGTGTGGTATACATATATAGACGTGAGAGAGGGGGAGATATAGTTTTTTAACGGTAAATTTGTATCACTAACAGGGGCATTACCCATCCACTCGATCATTCATTACAGCGATTAATTTGGATGAATTTTTGAAGGTGACCAAAATTGAGAAAAAAACCAAATGTGAGGCCCTTAAATTGATTATTTTTTAAAAATGGATTAAAAGTGAGAAAACGGGTAAATCTCAAGAACAAAAAACGAAGTTAACTCTTTTTTTGTCACAGATGAGAGTTAAACCCAAGACCTCCCACATTTTAATGTCTTCAAGTACTTCACCTTAGCAAATTGAGATATGAATCATTGGTAGGGGGATAATAATTAAAAGGAGGTGGGTGAGGTTATTGTGGGAAGTTTAGTTTAAATAAGAAAGATAAAAATGAATCATAGCCATTAGATCTTCAATTAAATGAAAATCTATGGCTTAAAATTTTCCTGGGTAAATTAGACTGAAAAAGTAAAGAAAATAAAAGAGGGAATGGTATTTTTGACTTTTTATAAAATTCCCACATTTTTTAAATTTTCATAACTCTTAGATACGATATTATTTTTTTTTAAAAATTACACCATAAAAACGAGCGTTTTTTATTTTTAAAACACGTATAGTGTTTCTATATAAAATTTTAATTTTTTTTTACTCTTTCGATTGTATCAAAATGTCCAGATCATTGTGTCGTTGTGTCATTGTGTCAAAATGTTCATATCATTGTGTCATATTGTTCAGATCATTGTGTCATATAGCAAAACAATATATATACTTTTGACACAATGACACAATGATCTGAACATTTTGACACAATGACACAATAATCTGAACATTGTGTCAAAAATCGAAAGGGTATTTTTTTTAAAATTTTGTATATAGCAACACTATACGTGTTTTAAAGATAAAAAACGCTCGTTTTTATGGTGTAATTTTTAAAAAAAAATAATGTCGTATGTGAAAGTTATGAATGTTTAAAAAAATGGGGGAAGTAGATAAAAAGTCAACAAAAGTGACTAAGACTAAAATACCCCTCCTTTCTTTTATATTAGATCAAGATCCAATGGCTAAATTTCCTTCTTATCCTTCTTACTCAAAACAAACTTCTCATTTGAACCACTCCCTTCATTATGATGGGTTATTAATTGATGGTCAGAATTGTGTAGTGATTATTATTTATTAGCTAGGATAAAAACAGGTCTAAAAATGTTGGAAATAATAAGGAAAATTGGATTAGAATAATTTCAACTATTGACCATTGGCCGGAAATAATCTCAACTATACTTATTGTTTATGGCAATCCCAACTATTGATGTTGTTTTTTTCTAATAATCCTATGGTTAACATTTTTAACATCCGTTAGTTATGATGACATGACAGCTGACGTGGCTTATGACGTGGAAAATATGATGACGTGAAAGCTGACATGGTCTGATGATGTGGCAGCTGTCATGGCCTGATGACGTGGCAACTTTGATGATGTGGTAGCTGACATCATCAGACCACGTCATCAAAACTAACGAAGGTTGAAAATGTTAACAGTATGATTATTAGAAAAAACAACGTCAACAGTTGGGATTGTTAGAAACAATAAGTATAGTTGGGATTGTTAGAAACAATAAGTGTAGTTGGGATTATTCTCGGCCAATGGTCAATAGTTGAGATTACTTAAATCCAATTATCCAAATAATAATGGTTCACGTATTGTTTTAAATCTCTTAATCATAAAAGAAACATATGTATATAAAATTATAAAAGCTTAACTTTTAAAATCTTCATATATAATAGTATGCTAAATCTAACAAGGTTAAAAAGGATTTGAGGTAATTAGATTTGTTATTAGTGTCTAATCAATGGTTCAGATTAAATGGATGAAGAAAAAAATGATTAGGGGGGGGGGGGGGGGGGATTTTACTATAAGCCATTTTGTTCACTTTTTATCAAGTTCTCACATTTTTTAAACTTTCATAAATTTTGCATTAGTTGTTATTATTTTCTTATAAATTACAACATAAAAACGAGCGTTTTTTTATCTTTAAAATGCGTACTGTGTTACTATATATAAAATTTTAATAGATTACACTTTGAGTTTTCTAGAGCGTCATTCTGTCTATTTGCTCGTACTTGTGTCTTTTTACTCGTCATTGTTTCTTTTTGCTTGTAATATTGTCTTTCTTATTTTAAAATAATAAAACGACACATTGTGTTTTACCTTCAGATCACTGTGTCTTATGTTTAACTCATTTCGTATTATTTTATTACTGTGTTTATGTAGTAAATAAATTTATTATTGTGTTTTACATATTAAAAATATCTAATGATGTTATTTTATAATTATATTATTTAGAATTAATATTTTTTTTAAAAAACACAATAATCAACAAAAAAAACACAAATTTTTAACGACATTTAGACTACCTCCAATTCTTCAATACCCGAGTGAACATTTCTGATACAGGATTGCATCTGTACGTACTGGATTTGACAATTCAGACTTAACTCACCCTAGAACACCAATATGGTGGAAACCCACCACGTAGCTAGGAAGACCCCCCCCCCCCTTGTGTTAGGTTTAATGTTGAGACCTCAAGGTCCCTAAATTCTAACCATCATCCCCATATCATGGGGCCATGAACAGTAAAAAGACACAATGATGAGTAAAAAATGACACAATGACAAACAAAAAGACACACTAATGCAATAGAAACCTGAAAAGTATTTTTATTTTATATATAGTAACACTATACACGTTTTAAAGAAAATAGTAAATTATTGTTTACGTCCCTGTGGTTTGTACCTAATTACCATTTAGGTCCCAAAGTTTCAATTTTGTCAATCCTGCCCCTGTGGTTTCCGACTTGTATCCAATCAAGTCCCAAACGCTAACGCCGTCTAAATTTACCGTTAAACAGTAATCACGTGCTCCACACGTGAGGGCATTTTGGTAATTTCACACGTCATCTCTCCCACCTATATTATCATGGACGGGTAATTTCACACACCGTCTTGAACGGATTTCTTGATCTAAATGTGATGAACATTGGTGTTTCACCAACAAACATACCATAAAACTCTTCTTCATTTTGCAACTTTCCAGGTTCTCAAAGGTACCAAACTCTCAGAGACATTTGAAAGTTTTGAAATGAAATCAGGTCGGGGTTTGAAATTGTTGAAGTTTCTTATGTCGGTGTTTAGATTCGAACAAAATTAAGTCGATGAATCAGATTGTCAGGGTCGAGGACTCGAAATTAACGAGCCGGAAATTGAAGGAGTGTTTCTCGTCTTGAACGATAATATAGGTAGGAGAGATGACGTGTGAAATTACCAAAATGCCCTCATGTGTGTAGCACGTGATTACTGTTTAACAGTAAATTTGGATGGCGTCAGTGTTTGGGACTTGATTGGATACAAGTTGGAAACCACAAGGGCAGGATTGACAAAATTGAAACTTTGGGACCTAAATGGTAATTTGGTACAAACCACAGAGACGTAAACAGTAATTTACTCTAAAGAAAAGAAACTCATTTTTATGGTGTAATTAAAAACATTTTGTCTTGGCCACATAGGTTGTAGTCTAGTGGTAAAGAGGTAAAGCCTCTTTGGAGGGAGATCAAGGTTAAACCTTGAGAATGGTGAGATTTGATGGAAAAATAGAAAATTAGCTAATAAAAAAACATTTTGACTTTAATAAACTCATAGATTTAGGCCCCGTTTGTTTTTTGAAGAGATTTATGTCTGAATCTGAATACCTGTGAATGTTAAGAGGTGGTTAAATGTCTGAAAACCGAATCATTAAGAGGTGGAGGCCGGATGTGGATAACTAGTCGCCGGAGACGGAGCCTATTTGCTGAAGACGGAGCTTTAGTTGCCGGATAACGTGCAACTCTTTTTTAGGGTATAAGAGGTTCTAAGATGAACAAAAAGGTCTTGATGGTTAAGAAGTTATTATGATGTAGAACCTCTTAATAACTAGAAAAAAAACAAACGGCTCTACATTTGAATTCGTCTGACCGAATCAGATGTAAGTTCTATTCTTGGTTTTTTTTACAAACAGAGCCTTATACTAGTTATAACCGTTTTTATGGTAGGGAATTAATTATTCAAGCCCAACACATAACTGTTAATTAGAACTTAATAAGATAACTAAAGCTTCAAATCAGTAGAGAGCAGACTGAATGAGATTTATATAAACCTAAGAAATTAAAGGGAATACGATTAATTTTTTTTAATGTCGGCGAAATTTTATTAATTACGAATTATTTCAAGCAAGTAACTTGAAACCAAACATGAACAAATCATTACAAATAACATCATGCTTCTACAACTGAAGTTACACCATTTCTCTCATTCAAGTTCTTTTTCTCCACTTCTATTTTTGACCCACATGATCGAAGTTTAACACTTTAATCTCTTCAATGGAATACGATTAAATATTTTATTAATTCTAGATCAAGTTCATTTTATATCTAGGGTATTCCAATATTCTTTGTATCCGGAGATTTCAGAGGATACTCCGCCCCGCCAGAATACATGCCGCAAACTCCTTGTGGATTCCCATCTCCGCGTCCCATTCTAATGTATCCATCTTCTCCCCACTCCGTTCCCCATGAGTTCTTAACGATCCAATACTTCTGGCCTTCAGGAGTCTCATCATATCCCACAAGCAACATAGCGTGTGCCAGGTTCGTTCCACATGGTCCTGTATATATACCCTGAAGAAAACACCACACACAAATTGATCAATGAGTGTTTATATGTATGAACAAATTGTTACATTTGAGATTTTAGTGTTCTTTAAAGTTTTACCTCTTTATAGAACATGAAACCTGGATCGCTAGAATCCATGGCGAACGACAAGGGCTGCCTAGCAACGTTTCTCATCATTTCTTCTTCGCTGTTAGGCTTTACATAGTCTTTCCCATCGACGGTTACAGCGTGGTTACCATACTGGAATGATCAAAATAAAAAATAAATAAGTGTGATGTGAGATTAACATGTTCACTTTCAAGTATCTAAAGTTTATGGGTCACTGTTGTAATTATGTTAAGTCTAAGTTTACTTAGGAGGTCAAATATGTATTTAGTGCACGGACTGTAAGTGTGAAGTTTGTATGTTCGAAAGTGACTTTGGTCAAGGGTCGTAACCCGTCATTGTGTATATATGTCGACATATGCAGATGTCGAACATAATGTGTGCATATGTATTCTTTGTTTCTAGAAGTTTATTCAATTGATTGTGTGTGAAATATGGAACCAAAGAGTTTAAGGCCATCAATATGGCATCAGAGCCAGGTTTCCACTCCCGATTGATTTCATTTTCCATCAGCATCATTCAAACTCCTTTTTGTTGATTATTCAACCGTTGATATTGACATGGGATTTAGAATACATTTCCTTGCACTGAAGACACACGGAATTCGATTCCAAGTCACAATTTCCGCAAGAACAAGAGGATTTTGGGTTTTTGTTGTTCATCGTCGGACAAGAGGAAGGAACAAGGGGTTGTTCACGAATCTAAGTTGATAACTTCAAATAGAATCCAAATCAGAATCCAAAATGCAATTTGGTCACCAATGAGACATGGAGTGTGTCGTTTGTTGCAAGAATCTGAATAAAAGAAATCAAAGTTGAGAACTTTGATCAAAACTGAATACAAGCAACCAAGAACGAGTCTGTTTTTTATCAAGTCTCGTGAACAAGAAGGAATACAAGTTTATCTATGAATTTAGAATCATCAATGAAGTCGGATAAACTTTAAAAATCATGAATCCGAATTCAAGGTTTTATCTATTACGAAATCTTGAAATTTTTTCTAGAATCTAGTCAGAACAATTCTAAATTTCTACATACTAAAGAATTTCCAAATTATAAAGTACACTGTTGTTTTTTCTAATCCATTCATAATGGAGATTTTGAAAACCATGACGGAAAACAAAAATAACAACAAATCATTGTACAAAGAGAAACGGTGTCCTCCCCCACTTTCTATGCCAAATTTTAAAATCACTAAGCTATACGGTATGTTTAATTCGAATGACAACCATTTTAGAGGAAGATGCATTATGGAACAGGATAGAACCGAATGAAGACACGCAAGAGGATATCAGGAAAGACAAAACCACGTGTGCGTATCTATTTCAAGCACTTTCAGAGGACATGGTGTTGCAAGTTGCGAACTGTAAAAGCACCATGGAGATTTGGGAAGCACTCAAGATGGATAATGTTGGAGTAGATAGGGTGCGGAAAGCACGCTTGCAAACACTCAAGAAAGAATTTGAGTTATTGCAGATGAAGGATGAAGAAATAATAGATTCCTTCACCGCTAAGTTAAATCAAATTGTCACAAAGGCGACCAGTTTAGGATCAGCGTTTGAATAATTTGTATTGACTCGAAAACTTCTAAATTTCGTGCCAAACAAATTTACTCAAATCATTGCAACTATTGAACAATGTCTCAATATAGGCAAAATGACTCTAGATGAACTAATGTCTCGAACCGTTTACTCAAATCATTGCAACTATCGAACAATGTCTCAGTATAGGCACAATGATTCTAGAAGAAATAATTGAATGCTTAAAGGCTATTGAAGAGAGAATAAATTTGAAGAAGGGTGGACTTGGAGAGAACCAAGATAAACTTATATTCACGATGCTTGAACCAATCAACAACAAGATCTGCATCAGTAGAGTCGAAAAGTTCAAGGAAGATGAGACATGGAAATGAAAGGAATATTTGGATGACATGGATAATAGAAATCCACAGTGGGTTGATTTGATAGCACTAGAGAAGCAGACAGAAACCACCCAAATCAACCAATAGAAGAAGCATCCAATCCTGAAGAAGATAATGAATGCATAGGTATGCATGAGGATGCTCAACATCATACCCCTCAATATAATTCAGGGACTCCTCATACTCCACAAAACTATACCCATGAGCCTAACTCATCACAAGTTGTTGCTTACAATCCTCAAAGAACCTTAGTAAGACCTTATGATCGCTCACCATTGAAAGGTTTTTTAGAGATAGCAAAGGTTACACGACGCGCTTAGATTGTAGATACACAAAGTTTGGATCTAATAAAGGAAGAGCTAAGAAGCTATAAATTAACAACTAAAGATAAGCAATGGATTAAAGCCATGGAGTTAGAGTTATAATCCATCAACAAAAACAATAAATAGAGACTAACCAACTTACCCGACGGACAGACAGCAATTGAACTCAAATCGGTACTCAAGACAAAGCGAGATGCAAATGGGAAGATTACAAAGCATAAGGTTCTCTTAGTAGAAAAATTGTATGTGCAAGAAGAAGGAACATGCTTTAACGAAGTCTTTGCACTAGTAGCATGAATAGACATTGTACGTCTTATTCTAGCACTTGCTATTTACAATGGATGAGGAGTACATAACCTAGATGTAAACTTCACAACTATGAGGCTTTGTAAAGCCAAGAACTGAGAAGAAAATATACAAGCTCTCAAAGCACTGTATCGTTTGAAACAAGCACCACGTGCATGGGATATCAAACTAGATCACATTCTAAAGACAATGAAGTTTCAGAAATGTACATTGAAACATGCAGTCTATACAAGGAGAAGCAATGTAATCAACTATATTACTTGGAGTCTATCTAGATGATCTCATAAATACTAGCACACCGAAGAAAGAAACCGATCATTTAAAATAAAAAATGGAACAAGAGTTTGAAATGAGTGACTTGGGACTTTCGCATATCATCTAGGTATAGAAGTCATCTAATCAGGGGGTGACATATCTATCAATCAAACACGATAGATCAACAAAATCCTGAAAGATGCAAACGTGCTTGAGTGTAATGAAACAAAGATTCATATGAATCTAGAACCAAACTTACAAAGACTGAAGGTGGAGATCCAGTGAATTCAACTGAATATAGAAGCATGATCAAATGTTTAAGGTATCTACTACATGCAAGACCAGACCTAAGTTACTAAGTGAATTTATTCAGCCGTTTCATGCAAGAACCAAATGAACATCATATGAAGGGAATCAAAAGAATTAAAGATCATGGAATAACCTATAAGAAGAACAAAGGGAACAAGATAATAGGCCATTGTGATAGTAGTTATAGAGTTAACAAAAAAAAGAAGAGAAAAAACTGGATTTGTATACTACTTTAGGAACTCCCCTATTACTTGGTGTACATAGAAAAAACAAAATGTGGCACTCTCATCATGTGAATGAGAATTCATAACAGCCACAACAGGTGCTTGTCAAGAACTATGGTTACAAAGATTACTCAAATAATTGCACTTATAAAGTTTATGGGTCAGTGTTGTAATTATGTAAAGTCTATGTTTACCTAGGATGTCCGTATATATTTAGTTTATGGATTATAAGTGTGAAGTAGGTACATCAGAAATTGAGAGTAATCCTTCACAATGAATATATGTCGATATATGCAGATGTCGAACATAATGTATGTATACCTACTCTTTGTTTGAAGAAGTTTATTCAATAGATTGTGTGTGGAATCAAGATCTAAAGATATATGTGTGTGTACTTGATCTATGGAATCATAAGTTTTATTTGTACCTTGTTTTTATCGCAAACACCCTTTACAGCAACATAAGGATAGCTCTCATTTGTCGCTATACCTCCATGGTCATGGACGAATTGGTATACACCGCAGACCACGCCTCCGTCACAACCATTAGATCTAGCAGCGGTATCACAGTCTAGGATTTGTTGCTCTGATAATGGTACGACTTGCCCTGTTCTAATGGCATTTATTGATTCGATTGCACCCACCGCCGCAAATGAATAACAACTTCCTGTAAATTGTTTATAAAGTGTTTGTGTTAAAAATATATGATTACAAGATTATATCATTACAAATGTATAGTTTAAGATTGCTATTTTATTGTATAAGCATATACATAGTACCAGTCTTGGTTGAATTTATATATTTAAGTTAACTATTAAAATCACTTACATTACTGAACCTCCTTGGATTATTTGATTCTTGCTTAACTGTTTTAAATTAATCAACCAAAGTGGCGTATATTGATAAATTATAACCCAAAACGATAAAAGTATGTGTAAATATAAACTGAATATAACGCAAAATGATAAATTTGTAAGTAAATGAGAGAGAAACTTCTTACCGCATTGCGCTTGATTTTTGACTGGGCCGACGACGTTCTTTTCCCTCCAATCCACCCGTGGGGGTAGGGGAGCATTCTTGTCATCAGCGGGAGGATCTGCGGGACATTTGCCGCCTGGACATTTTCCACCAGGACAGTTGCCCCCCGGACAGTTGCCGCCAGGACAGTTGCCACCCGGACAACAATTGCCACCTGGACAATTGCCACCCGGACAACAATTGTTACCAGGACAATTGCCGCCCGGACAATTACCGCCAGGACAATTTCCGCCAGGACAATTACCACCCGGACAATTGCCGCCAGGACAATTTCCACCCGGACAATTGCCGCCAGGACAATTTCCGCCTGGACAATTGCTTCCCGGACACTTTCCGTCGTCACATGAAGCTGCGGGACAATTGCCTCCTGGACAATTTCCGCCAGGACACTTTCCGTTGTCACATGAAGCTGGGGGACACGGAGCCGCAGGACAATTACCACCTGGACAACTTCCTCCAGGACAATTGCCTCCGGGACACTTTCCGTCGTCGCATGAAGCTGGGGGGCATGGAGCTGAGGGACAATTGCCGCCTGGACAACCTCCTCCAGGACAATTGCCTCCGGGACACTTTCCGTCGTCGCATGAAGCTGGGGGGCATGGAGCTGCTGGACAATTGCCGCCTGGACAACCTCCTCCTGGACAATTGCCACCGGGACACTTTCCGTCGTCGCATGAAGCTGGGGGACACGGAGCTGCGGGACAATTGCCTCCGGGACACTTTCCGTCGTCACATGAAGCTGCTGGACAATTCCCACCTGGACAATTTCCACCGGGACACTTCCCATCGTCGCATGGAGCCGGGGGAGCCGGGGGACACGGAACTGCGGGACAATTGCCACCTGGACAATTTCCTCCCGGACACTTTCCGTCGTCACATGATGCCGGAGGACACGGGGCTGCCGGACAATTACCGCCGGGACATTTTCCGTCGTTACATGAACCTGGGGGACATGGAGCTGCGGGACAATTACCACCGGGACAATTTCCTCCTGGACAATTACCACCGGGACACTTCCCATCATCACATGGAGCCGGGGGAGCCGGGGGACATGGAGCTGCAGGACAATTGCCACCTGGACACTTTCCATTGTCACATGATGCCGGGGGACACGGAGCTGCGGGACAATTACCGCCTGGACAATTTCCGTCGGGACACTTTCCGTTATCGCACGAAGCTGGGGGGCACGGAGCTGCGGGACAATTGCCGCCTGGACAATTGCCGCCGGGACACTTTCCGTTGTCACACGAAGCAGCAGGACAATTGCCACCTGGACAATTTCCGCCTGGACAATCGCCGCCAGGACACTTCCCGCCCGAACAATCGCCACCAGGACATGCGTCCGCGTCACTGTCGCCGCCAGGAGAAGGAGCAGCAGCCGCAGGACAATCGCCACCGGGAGAAGGAGCTGCAGCTGCAGGACAACCACCACCAGGACATGCAGCTGCGTCACAGCCGCCACCGGAACAAGGGGCCGCGGGACACCCGCCACCTGGACAAGCAGGACAGCCACCACCGGGACAACCTCCATCAGAACATGCGGCCGCTGGACAGCCACCACCGGGACATGCGGGACAACCGCCACCGGAACAGCCACCACCAGGACATGCGGGACAACCGCCACCGGAACAGCCACCACCAGGACATGCGGGACAACCTCCACCGGAGCAGCCACCACCAGGACATGCGGGACAACCACCACCGGGACATGCAGGACATCCGCCACCGGAACAACCACCATCAGAACTTGCGGCCGCTGGACAACCACCGCCGGGACATGCGGGACAGCTACCACCGGAACAACCGCCACCGGGACATGCGGGACAACCACCATCAGGACATGCGGCCGCCGGACAACCTCCATCAGGACATGCAGCCGCCGGACATCCACCACCGGGACACGCGGGACAGCCACCTCCCGAACAGCCACCATCAGGACATGCAGCCGCTGGACAACCACCACCGGGACAGCCGCCCCCTGGACATACCGGACATCCACCACCGGGACATCCGGCCGCGGGACAACCGCCATCAGGACATGCGGCTGCGGGACAACCGCCACCGGGACATGCGGGACAACCTCCACCAGGACAACCGCCATCAGGACATGCGGCCGCGGGACAACCACCACCGGGACATGCGGGACAACCACCACCGGGACATCCGCTGTCAGGACATGCAGCCGCCGGACAACCACCACCCGGACATGCGGGACAACCTCCACCAGAACAGCCGCCACCGGGACATCCTCCATCAGGACATGCGGCCGCAGGACAACCACCACCAGGACAACCGCCGTCAGGACATGCGGCCGCGGGACAACCACCACCGGGACATGCGGGACAGCCTCCACCGGAACATCCGCCGCCACCAGGACATGCAGGACATCCACCATCAGGACATGCAGCCGCGGGACAGCCGCCACCGGGACATGCCGGACAGCCACCATCAGGACATGCGGCCGCGGGGCACTTTCCATCGTTACACGAAGCTGCGGGACAACCACCACCACCAGGAGCGGCAGACTTCAATTTTTCACGTATACTAAATCCTGAAAGTGCTTTGTAGTGTTGTATCTTTGAGTCGGCATACGTGGTCCTAAACTCATGATTTGTCATGGTCGCAAACTTGTTTACAGCCAACTTATATGACCTATTACTTAACTTGTTTATGCTGTGAATGTTTTGAACATTGTACTTGAACACATTGAATCGCTCGGGGCTTTTCTCGGTCACTTTGTGGTGTTCTCTCCACCTGTCATACATCCCTTGCAATCCTGCCTCAGATTCAAGCTCTTTCTCATGGTAATCGAAGCTCTCCACGACTTTCCAAATCAAAACCAAAGAAAGTAAAAGTAATAAAAATTTATTAATATCCATTTGCGCAAGTAATTTAACGCAGAAATGGGAGACACATTGAGATTGTTATGATCTGATCTAACCACGCATTTATAGTGCTTAGTCTCTCTTATATTTAGGGTCTTAATTTGGAAGGTTTGATCGTGTGAAGTGCATGGATGGATGTGCTAATTGCATGCAAAACTAACCAAATTTAACTAAATAATAGTTATATATTTAGCTAGTGGACAGCGATACTTAATCAGATACCTAATTAAAAAAAAAAAACAACTAACAAATTTATCGTATTTATTGATTACATATTAGTTGTAACTTATTTACATGTGATTTGTATATACTAATTAATAAAATAATCAGATAACGTATAAACCTATATATTATATGTTATAAATTTTATAAATATATAAAAAGTAAATGGTCGATGCACTAGAACTGTTGGCTCATCGGATCTGTGTGTACAAATAAGTACAATCAAGCTCCAATTTGTATTCCAAAGGTAAAGTTTTGTTGATTTTTGGTTTTTTATACTTCTATCATTCAGATTTTGAGAGGTTCTCGGATTCGATCTTATGTTGGTTTGTCTCGATGTCATTGTAGCAGACTTTTTGAAATAAGGTTTTGGGGAATTAAGTACAATAATTGAAGATTTAAGATTCATATCATGGTGCCAAAGTAGTGAGTGTGAATCGGCAAAAGAACGAGAGGCCCTCGGTTGGTTTTCTCAAGTTCAAGATATATAGAGTGTAAATTAATATATTCTTTGAAGATTAGAATGCAAGTTGGCCAAGCATAATGGTTGCATAAAATGATCTAATGCAACATTGTTATTAAAAAGTTGCAAGTTTTATTCAAAATTGTAATAATTTCCTTAAGAAATTATAAAAGTTTTATTGAAAATTGCAACATTTTTATTGACAAGTTGTGAATATTACAAAAATTACAACTTTTGTTATAAATGTTGCATTGTTAAAACTTAAATGCAACTTATATTTTAATGATCACATAAATTAAAAATGAAACATTAAATTAAATGACAACTTTTATAAGAAAGTTGCATTGTTAGTTAGAATTACTTATGCATACATCGAAACTTGTTTTTTTTTTCTTTTCTAATATGTGTTTGTAGAGGGGAAACCTAAGGAAAAAAGGAAGAGAGGGTTGAGAAATTAAGAAAATAAAAAAAAATGTTGGTAATGAGATTTGAACATAAGACCTTAACATTATGAGTAGCAAACCATTAAGCCAAATTCAAACCTTTATAGACATTTGTAGTTATGTATACTAACTAATACACAAGCATGATGCAAAGTCTCAAGCAAAAATATAT
>JBCNJP010000012.1:5107805-5127805 GCA_039602395.1 Deinandra increscens subsp. villosa | reverse complement strand
GATCCCGATTAAGATTGGAGAGTTTTCAACCAACAAGGCATTGTTGGATTTTGGTGCATCGGTGAGTGTCCTTCCAAGTAGCATATGTGAGCAATTTCATTTGGGTGACGTGCAAGAGGTTAAAACAAAGGTGGTATTTGCGGATGGATCCTCAAAGAAACCACGAGGTATGTTGAGGGGTGTGGTTGTTCAAGTTGGTGAATTTTACTACCCCGAGGACTTCTTGGTAGTGGATTATGAGGATACGGGACATCAACCAAGGATCATACTTGGGAGACCATTCTTGTCCACCGCAAACACACAAATTGATTGCAGAGCAAACACATGCACAATGCAGTTTGGTAGCCGGGTATTATCTTTGAATTTATTTAATCATGTTTTTGAATATTCGGTTACTAATACTATTCCAAAATTATTTGTTACTGACAAGTGTCCTCCTAGTAAAATAGAGGAGGATACAATGGAAGGTGATATTATGGTTGACAGGTTTGCAAGATTAGAGATAGATGATCCCAAGTGTGGGGATACGGGAGACCCGGTTGGTATAGTAGCATCTCTCGGTCATGAGGAGGTCGAAAGTAGTTGTGAGAAGAATAAGAAGGGCCCGAAGGCTACGAAGAGATTCAAGGGTAATTCCAAGCATGATCGAGGCGATGATGACGGTCGAGGAGCTGGGGAAATGAAGGAGGAAGGTCACGTTGAGGTATTGGGATGGAGCGATGATGACAACGGAAATTGTGCTCAGCGTTCCTCTACTAAGTCAAAGTTGGGTGACAATTACATTTTTGAACCTCCGTGAAAGGGAAGTACGGTCTGGCTGAAGACCTTAAAAACGCTAACTGGGAGGCAACCCAGCGGTTTGTTTTTCATTTTGATTTTTGTGTGTTTTCGTAGTTTTTGTTAGATTTTA
This sequence comes from Deinandra increscens subsp. villosa, assembly GCA_039602395.1. Lineage (NCBI taxonomy): Eukaryota > Viridiplantae > Streptophyta > Magnoliopsida > Asterales > Asteraceae > Deinandra > Deinandra increscens. Next base: position 5,126,895 of record JBCNJP010000012.1, on the reverse strand, counting down.
CGTTTTGGTGTGTTTTCAGGAAATCGGGAAGCTCGGAAGTGAATCTGTGCCATCAGCTGCATTCCAGGTAAGTTTTAATGAAAATTTTGCAATACACATGCTCGGTGGTGCAAAAGTGGTGTTTTACCAGAGATAGAAAATTTTTGAGGCTCTAAAATTTCCAAACTTTCTGCCAAAATAGGGCATGGGCGGTACGCCCAAAATGATACTAGTCTGGGCGGTACGCCCCAATATTTTCTCAAATCTTTCAGTTTCTAAAATCCGGGCGGTACGCCCTAACCCGTATAATTTTGGGCGGTACGCCCGTAATTTGAACGAGAAAAAAAATATAAAACCCTCGCGTCGGGTCGGTCGTCATCCACCCACCACCTACACCTGTCTTTCTCTCGACCCGACGCCACGCACCACCGCCACCACCGATTTACCGGCGAACCACCACACACCACCGTTCCACCCCTTTTCTCTCGACACCGTTCCGCCACACACCACCGCTCACCGACCGCCGCTGTTGCACGACCGCCACAGTCGCCGCCACCGCCGCGCGACATCACAAGGCTGCCACCGAGCACCGAAACACCACCATCACAGTCCATTCCGAGCTTTGTCCAGGTTCCATTCTCGTTTCATTCGGTTTAATTTTAATAATTTAGATAGTTCGGTATTTTTAGGATAGTTTTTGTTAAGTCTCGTTGAATAACCGGTCATTGAACCGAATTACGGTGAGAAACGAGGTTGATTTGAGTGTGGTATTAGATTTACATGGATCGGTCTTCACCGATTTTATTTTTTTGCGCTCCGATTTGGGCGGCGTACCGCCTAGGGCTCCAACACTGGGGGCGGTACGCCCAATTTTGAAATTAGGGTTTTCGAATGCAATTTGGGCGGCGTACCGCCCCAACTGCATCAATTTTGGGCGGTACGCCCGGAATGGATTTTCACAGAATTTTTCAACTTTTTCAAAAATCCCAATTTTTGTCGTTTTTGATTTTTAGTTTTAAATTTTGTTTTCTTTTTTTTATTTAATTTTGTTTCTCTTTATAAAATTTTTGAAAAAAACCAAAAAATTTAAAAAATCGAAAAATCCAAAAATAGTTTGTGAATGTGGAAATCAATTGCAGGAAGGCCCGGTTTTATATGATTATTGTTATTTTGTGCTAACTTGTTGATTTCAGGATGTCGGACCGGCAAGGGTCTAGTTCTGGGACACGCGGTCCCAAGAGGAGGCGTCGTGGTGAGCCGGATGCTGCTATACCGGTTCCCCCATTTAGACGGAGGATTATCAGTTATTGGGGGCCGGAGATTCTACCTGAGGCTGATGTGTTGCCGCCACCCGTCGCAAGGAGGAACTACGCGCACCATTCCTTTCTGAGGTTCGAGCGCGACTCTCATGAGGATAGGCAGATGAGGAGGTTCATTGAGATGCCGCTGTTGCACCATAGGACGATCGACTGGGGTTTGTTGGCTCAGCTAGGACAGCTGGAGCGTATTAGAGGACTAGTGACTGACCGCTGGAGGAGGGCGTTGACCCCAGATGACCACCAGTATGTGGAGCTGACTGTTGAGTTCCTGGCGACGTTTCAGGTGGGTCCGGGTAAGTTTGGAGATGGGAACGCGTTATCGTTTGCTTTGGGCCGTCGGACTCATCACATGAGCATACCCGAGTTCGCAGTCGCATCGGGACTGTATACACAGGAGGAGGTTGAGGCGACGGCATTTGCGGAGCTGCCGAGGGGGCTCTTTAGCCGACCACACCCCCAGGGGGTTACTGATTTACAGCTTACAGCATTCTGGGATGCGATTGGATCGGTCCCTTATTTGGATAGTGTGGTGGAGTCTCAGATTCGGGATCCGGTGATTAGATATATTCATAGGATAGTTGCGTGCACCATTCTCGGTCGTCGTTCTGGCGTCGAGAAGGTCACGAAGCTGGATTTAGCAGTTTTGCGTTCGATTGTTGAGGGCCATGACCTCAACATTGCTGGGGTTCTGATTTCGTCGTTTGCGAGGAGGAGGACGTCGGGAAAGGGCGTCCATCTGAGTATGGGGCCCTATGTTACTAGGTTGGCGAGGCGTTTAGGTGTATTTGAGCCGGGTAGGTATTTGGAGACCCATTTGACGATTGGGGCTGAGACGTCTCCGTACGAGTTAGGTGACATGCGGCTGGCTTCTATGGTGACTATGACTGATCCCCCGCAGTGGGAGGCCGTTAGGGGTGTGATTGTACAGGGAGACGAGGCTGCTAGGGCCGCGAGGCGGCATAGGATTCTACATCAGGTGGAGAGGCCGCTGAGGCAGAGACCAGAGAGGCCGCCGAGGGCCGATCAGGTTACGTTGGATATGGTTCAGGATGCTGTGCTGGATTATGTGGATGTGAGGTTCGAGAGGATTGAGAGGGCTATGCGTCATATGATGTCACATCAGGGTATACCGATCCCTGATTTCTTTCAGGAGCCTGAGGGAGGTGATGATGCTGTTGCTGGAGATGCTGCTGCTGGTGGAGATGGGGCGGTGATCCCGATGCAGGTCCGAGTGGTACAGGTGATGATGCTGCGGGAGATGATGAGGACGAGGAGTAGGTACTGATCATGCTGACTTCACTACCATTGCCGATCGGTTTTGTTTCTCTGACCCTTGTACTTTTTGGTTATTTTGTTTTTGCTAGATCATGGTCTGTATGATATGATATTATATTGTAACTGGGGGTACTGTACGGGGTAACCGGTTGGGTGGTTGTGATTTTATTTTGGTTGTATATATATGTGGTATGATGTGTTTGTTTCTTGGTAGCACCATGGTTGAGATGTGACCTTCCATACATTATTTCTTCCATCCGATTTCTGGAAATCACGATCTGTTGCGAGAGGGTGTTGGCACGACTTCCGAGGAGCTTTTCACGATGATTTCAGGGGAGTGTGTTCCAACTTGTTCTTTTATTTATTTATTTATTCTCTTTTTATTTTTGCATTTTATTTTTATTTTTTCATTTTTATTTTCTCGTTCGTGTCTGTATATTCGTTATGTGCGTGTCTCCTATCACATTGAGGGCAATGTCGATCTTAAGTGTGGGGAGGGGGACAGGACGTCATTTTTTAGTAGTTTTTAAATTTTTAGGTAGTTGTGTTATTTTGAAAAAAAAAAGTAAAAAACATCAAAAATCCAAAAAGATTTTGCAATTTTTGAGTCATTTTTAGTTTAAGTGTTTGAGTCAAATCTGTTTTTGGATTAATTGTCGGTACATGGAAAATGATAGTACAATTGGGATTCAATTTTCAGAATAAAAAATTAAAGAAAGAAAAGGGAAAAGTTGTAAGAAAGGGAGAGAATGGAAAATATATCTAATTTGTGATGTGTCGGTAGGCCCAACTGATTTAGTAAAGCTTAATTATCCCTTGGTGTTTATTTGTGTATAAATATGTAAATAATTAGCTTGCTAGTGGGTTCCCATTTTAGGAGTTAGAGTGAGGTTGAAACTGATGATTAGGAGGAAAAAGACCTTTTTAAATTAGAGACTTATATATCCTCAGAATAAATTGGCACGTTATGATCTTTTTGCGAAAGCAAATCCGAGAAATAACGGCGCCCCATTTTTCCATCTTTTGAGCATATTAGGTAATTAATTGGTTAATGAATTAGAGTGAAGGGGCAGAATACTCACGTATGATTTCGGGGGTAAGACCTTGTGAAAGAGTACCTCTGATGATGTCCCGGATCTCGCGGGCAAAACACTCACGTATGATTTCGGGGGTAAGACCTTGTGAAAGAATGCCTCTGATGATGTCCGTTGGTAAGTATAGTTAAAATTAATCAACTATATAAAAAAAAAAAGAGAGAGAGAAAAAGAAAAGGAAAAAAATAGAAATAGTAGAGAAATAAATGCTCAACAACTTCATTCATCCACTTAACTCCACCATTCTTGGGATATATGAGTATCTGGTTTGACTAGGGTGGGAAAAATATAAATAATTCATCTTTATTACCCTTTACTTTGACCGAATTTGAGTCCGGATTAGATTGAGCTTGAACTTTCTGAATGTGGGACACATAGGCAGGTTGATACAAATGATTGGTAATTTTTGTAAACACCTTGGGGGCTCAAAGATCAGTGGTTGGGTTTAGTCGGATAGAAATACCGGTGATTGCAATTAGTATATATGAATACATCCTGGAATGTGGAATTGAATTGGTTGCTGAATAGTAAAATGTTAAATGATTTTGAGTTGACCTCCCGATTATGATTCCATGGCAGTTTTTCCGAGACGGAAAAAGTCAAGTGTGGGGATGTGATGTTAGTCCAATTTGTCGTTTTTATTGTGCTTATTTTGTTATATTTATTTACAATAATGGTTGGATTACATGGCATTTTCACGGGTTTTTGTATTATGAGGTACCACGAGCTTAAGTAGCTAACAATGGAGTTTTATGAAGAACTGGAAGCTGCTGGTACAAGGATCGAGAATTGAACCGGAACGAGTGAAGACTTAGAAGAAAATCAAGAAAGTTCCTGAGATTCAGATATGGGCGGTACGCCCAGAAGTGAAGATAATAGGGCGTTACGCCCTAAAGTTTAGAGAGCGGCCGAAGATTTGCAATCCGGGCGGTACGCTCAGAATCCCCAACTTTGGGGCGGTACGCCCCGAATTGGTCGGCAGAAGTTTTAGATTAGGGTTTTCTATTTAAACTTGTTTGTTAAGTTATTTTGAGAATCAATCTTCATTGTGCGACCAGAGGCTTAGGGTTTGCGAACTTCACCTTGCTTTGGAGTTTTTTGAGAGATTTGAATCATTCGGTACGTTAGTTTAATGCAATCTTTCAATAAAATCATGTCTGTTTCATTAGCCATGTCCGGCTAATCCACCACTAACCGCTTTTGGTGATTGGTTGGTGGATTCGTTCTATGATTAACCTATTTCTTAACTAGTTATTCCGGAATACTTGCTACCGTTGAATACCTACATGCGGAATTGTTAAAATCAACTAGTAATCTAGGGTTTTAGTGGTCCACTGTTTATTGATCTAGCACTTTCTTGCGGCAGGACTAATCAGCCCATTAGGAAACTAGATTATTAGGTCAAGGAAGCAATTGGGGGGCATGTCTATGTGTCACGGTTAAGGAATTAGGTTTTTCTAGATCGGTAGCCAACCAGGATCCAGAAGTGGTTAGATTCGTCTCATTTGAATTCAATTAAGTTTTTAGGTTAAAGTTAGTTAATTTGTTAGTTAAATCACTCAGTCAATCAAAACAGCCAAGTGGCATCCTTAGTTAACTTTAGGTAATCAGTAAAGTTAGTTAATTTAGTTAATCAATTAGTCAATTTCCACATATTCCCTTGGTTCGATAACCCTAACTTACCACTACTACAAATCAATTTAGTTGGGGATTTGAAACGGCCTGACAAACCGTTATCATGTTGGTGAATTCACAGGTTTAGGACTCTACAAAATGTATTTGTAAAAATAGCTGAAGGCATACAAAATATTATAATGGTTACCGTTGTTGTATTGATCTACCTGCACCTTGATTTCAAACACTAATAGATTTACCCACCCATGACATCTTCCCCAAGATTACCGAACGGAACAGAATAACTGACATGTACCCCGTAACTATTACCATTGAGTCAGAATTGGGGTGACCAATTAGAGCAAGGTTGTCAACTCAAATAGATATATTCACTAGCTATCATTTCGTACAAGAACTAATCGATCAATCAATTAATGGTGGGATTCGTAGCAATATGTTATATAACAAATTACCACGAAAGGGGTATGAATAGAACAGATAATCAATAGGGTATGAATAAAACAGATATAATAAGGCTTAACTGTTGTACCATAATATCAAGTAAATTTTTTTTGTTTGATCATGATTTCTCTTCCAAAGTATTTAAACAGTTTTAAATGAAAGGGGCCGTGAAACTCACATGCGCAAGGTGAAAGATCGTAACTACTGATCAGGGTAGCAAATAATCGATGTCCAAATATCAGTAGTAATAATAGAATATGTTTTAGGTATTGTTTCAGTTGGATAACGTTTAGTTACCCAAATGATTCTGGTCGAATCTTGACAACTTATTCCCGTTTGTATGTTTGAAAAATCCATTCTTAGTATTTATCATTTGAATAAATATTTAGACTTTATAAATAAATATATAAATTGTAGTAAATAATTATAAGTTAAATAATTATTCAAAGATCATAAGAATATATATGAACATACCAAATATCATTAAAACCTAATATTATTAGTCATATAAATAATATTTATTATACCTTTTTAACACCACTCACTGCTAGTCATAAATTTATAACAAATAGTTACAATTTTCACGAAACGTAAAGACCATGTTCGAATGTATTCCTTTACTAGATAGACTACCCGCGCTTCGCGACGGGGCAGCCGGTTTGTATTAAAGCCTGCAATACAAAAACACACACAGATCAGCATCTGATATCAACATGAGCATTTAGTTTTAAGGACCACCATAACAGCTGGCTAGCTTCAAGGCAGAAAGCCACAACTATAGATTAAATTTAAAGCCCAAGATTACATTAGCACATCTCAAAAAATCAGAAACTAAATCATAAATAATACAAAGCAGCATAACAAAAGAATATGTTTTCTGTTTGATATAGAATCAGAAATCTTTTAAAGGTAATATGTATTTCAGGCTCATATGATGTTTTAAAATATTCACAGGAACAACATTTTCTTAGTTTTTTTCTTTTAAAAATTGATCTTACATATCATCTGTTTCAATACTGTTGTGTTATTGAGGAGATAGAGTGTGTAATAAACAAAATTTGTCAAAGATTTCTGATTTTATATCAAACAGAAAACAGAAAATGGAAAGGAAATAAGGAAATGATACTCCAAATCTTTAACACTTCACAAAAACAGAAAATATAAAGGGATGACAGTAAGTTAAGTAAAAATGTTAGGCTAAACACCTCAAATTACCAATTAAAATAAGCTATTTGCTATCTTCTAAAGATTGAAATAAAGGTAGCATTCTATAAATCATAAATTCATTCAATTAACACATAAACATACTATTTCTCAAGCTTCTTATAAACAAATAATAAATTTAAAAAAAAAAAGGGGAAAAAAATACAAAATCTGGTACAGCTGCATGCACCCAAAACAAACAAAAATAAATACATTCGGTAAATTTAACTGCCAATTGATAAGCATCTTAAGTATTGACATGTCAAGAACAGATTAAACTCAAGAAAGCAAGAGCAGTAAAAAGGAAAAAACATCATACATGAACATCAACATAATTACAACCCCAACACTGCACAAACAGGTAAAATATAAACAGAGAACATGCATGGACAATAGATACCATCAGAACTAATAACTCATAGAAAAACAAAAGAAACATTACAGGGAAAACATTTGTTAGATAGAAAGAGAGGAAATTTCAAGCGGATTCAAAATCCCAAATTTCTTCAGTCTCAAAATCCCAAATTTCTTGAACAACAACAAACAAAAAGGGAAAATGTACCATTTATGCTGAAACAAAATAACTCTTTAAAAAGAAACCGTATGCATACTGTAAATGTATGAAAAAATCACTGAACAACCAAAACTAAACAAAAACATGACATGCATACACATTAAATAATCAAGGCTTGAAATGCAGTCGACCAAATTTCTATAAGCCTAAACGGCTGAACAATTATAAACAGCAATGGTGAAAAAACACAATCGCACCCAAAAAACACCGGCTAAATCGGCCAAATTTAAGAAAAAACCGTCCGAGGAAACTGGTAAGAACAAAAAACCAACCGGAAGAAGAAATAAAACCCGGCAGAAAAAAGAATGAAGACGGCGATAAACAAAGATATACCGGCTAAATCGGACAAACAGTTCGAGGAAACTGGTAAGAACAAAAAAACATCCGGAAGAAGAAACAGAACTCGCTAAAAAAAGGACGAAGGCGGCGATAAACAAAGACATACCTTCAATTCGAGCAAACGGAAGCTTCAACTCAAGTGCCGGAATAACGATTTATAAGGAGGATGAAGATGCCTGGAGATGCCCACGTGTACCAAGATCGATCGCCTTTACAACACCTGTAATCCACTGCCAAAACAAAACCCGTATACCAAGTGTATAGGCGTGCTGCCCAAGCATACCAATTCACATATAGGGCTAAGCTTAAAATGGTTGTACTGTACAACAATCAGATGCACAAATAAGTTTTCCTATGTTTTATAGGATAATATGATAAAAATATAGCTGTTTAAACTTAAAATAAACATACCATTGACATTAATTAATAGTTTTTCATTTGCAAGCATGTACTTAAATTTTGTTTATATCAAATTTATAGAGAAAAATAAAACCGCCATGTAATAAAGCAAAAACATAACCTTCTAGTAAATCAAATTTTCAAGACACAATTACACAAACGTCCATAAAAGAGATTTAACATAAATCTACAAATGAATATTAGTTTAAGACTCTCACTCCGTTTTATAAATAAGGATGTGATGTAACTATCTAAATAAAATATCTTCTTATAGGAATAAATAAACAAAATATATGATCAGGGAGTCACCTTTAATTTAATATAACGATTTAATCAAATTAATTATGTTTTTAACATACATTCTTGATGGGAAGAACAATAAAGACAATACATATATAACTAAGTTGCTAAAACAAATTCAAGAAGTGCTAGATGATGCCCATAACCCATACATATCCGATTACCAAAAGAAGAAAGACAAAATTAAAATTATCAAAATAAATTAGTTTGCTAATTATTAGAGAGTATCTAGTAGTGAGGAGGGTTGCTAATTTATTAGAAGGAAGGGACAAGCCAATCATCTCAGCTTTGAAATACATTAGAGAGTATCTAATGAGGAGGGTTGCTAAAAATCTATTGATGATCGAGAAGTGTCATGGTATTTTAGAGAAATGTCTGCCCAACATGGAACCCTATCCCACTTTTATCATTCTCTACTAACTGTTTCTTCATTTTCTTTCTATGCATTCTTAGTCCTTTCTTTCTTCCTGTTTCAAAATCATTGGAAGACTCATCAGTTAAAGATTGGATGCTAACATCACTTACATATTCATCATCAGAATCAATTACTATTTCAGATTCATCTTGGACCTCAACGATGTCATTCCCTCCAACAAACTCTTCTCCCTTATCAAAATAATTCTGGAAATCTCTCATGTCAACATGCACTTCTTCTGCCTCTTTTTCAGCTTCATAAGTATAAGTATAATCACTTGCATCACTCGAATCTAATGCATCATCAATCACTTTATCTTTCATTGGTTTTTCATGCCACCCTAGTAAATACTTTGGTGGACCAAACTTGTGAGCACCTACATCTTCCAAGTCTTCAATAACTACTTGTGATAAGTAGCTCATGATATCCTAAGTCTAAAGTGAAGTTATAAGAAAACAAAGATTGATGTGTTTACATGACTTGGAAAAATTATAATTGATTCAGTGCAACATATTAGTACCATCAAGTCCAGTGGATCTCTGTTGTGCGATGATGTTATACTGAATTGAGAGTTTCTTATGCCATTCATGATGTTTGGTCAATCTTCGTTGACCCAATTCTGTTGACGTTAAGTTTGGGTCAGTTTTGTACATTTTGCCAAAGTTCAGGGTCGAAGGATCATTTCTGCCAAGTTTGTAAATAGTTTCGTTAATCTTGTTAATGGCTATTTTGTCACTGTAATAAGGGATTAAAGAGCTGAGATTTTAGGGCAGAGAGAGTTAGTTCAGTTTTCTTGTAATTCATTTTCAATTTCATGTAATACTTCGTGTATACAATTCAATAAGATTTGGTGTTCAATTGTGTGCTTAATCGATCAATTTGTTCTTCTTTATTCCGCTGATTATCTCATAATTGGTATCAGAGCTCCAGTAGCTCGATTCAAAGAAGTTCGGATTCGATTGTCCGATTAGGATAATCTTGCAGGATGGGATCGGTGGCGAAATTCAACATCGACAAGTTCGATGGAAAGAACGATTTCAACTTTTGGCGATTGAAGATGAGAGCGATTTTAGTTCAAGGAATTGTTAATGCATTGAAGGGAGAGGACAATCTGCCGGAGGGGTTAACTGATAAGAAGAAGAAGGAGATGATGGAGAAGGCTCATAGTGCCATCATATTGTCTCTAGGAGATCGCGTCTTGAGAGAAGTAGCAAAAGAAGCTACTGCACCGGAAGTTTGGGCGAAATTAGAAAAGTTATACATGATAAAGTCTTTAGCAAATCGGTTGTACATGAAGAAAAGACTGTACTCCTTCGAGATGGCATCGGGTAAGATAATGGAAGATCATATTGATGAATTCAATAGGATTATTATTGATCTGGAAAATGTAGATGTTAATCTAGCCGATGAGGATAAGGCCATATTATTTCTATCCTCATTGCCTTCCCAGTATGAACACTTAACTGACACCCTCATGTTTGGCCGTGAAACTCTAACTATGGAGGAGGTAATGTCGGAAATGAATTCAAAAGAACTTCAAAAGAGAAGTGTTGAAGTTAAAGATGAAGGCAGTGAAGTGTTACTGGTTAATGGAAGGCAAGAACATAGAGGAAGGTTTGATCAAAGGGGGTCAGAGGGGAAGTATAAGGCCAGGGATAGATCAAAGTCAAAGACTAAAAGAAGATGTTTCTTTTGTCAATCTGAGCATGACTTTAAAAGAGATTGCCCAGAGTGGGAGAAAAAGAAAGCTGAATACAGTAATAAGAATACATCAAACTCATATGAAGATTCATCAGAAGGAAATGATAGTGCTGATGTATTAGTGGTTACAGGATTAGTACTTAAATCTGATTGGGTACTTGATTCAGGATGCACTTATAATTTGACCCCAAATAAAAATCATTTCAAGAAACTTGAAATGAAGAAGATGGGTCCTGTCATGATGGGAGATGATAGAGAATGCTACATTGAGGGAATAGGGACTATTGAATTGAAGTTAACCAATGGTACGGTGGTTACTCGATCTTAAGCATACTAGGTATATTCCAGCATTAAAGAGGAATTTGATTTCTCTTGGTACACCAGAAAAGGATGGCTGTTAAGTAGGCCTTAAAGATGGGAAGGCTAAAGTTGTGAAGGGAAATATGGTACTATTCACAGGAACTAGAAAGGGTAATTAAGTATATTTCTTAGATGGGTTATGTGTAGATGAGGCAAATGCAAGCATAAGTGATAAGTCTTAAGAACATGCCATTTTATGGCATAAGAGAAGTTCTCAAGGCCTAAGTGAATTAAAGAAAGCTGGTATGATTGAGAAGTTGAAGACAATAGACCATGGGTTCTGTGAGCATTGTGTTTTGGCAAAGTCTCACAAGGTAAGGTTTAGTAGAAGCACACATAAGAGCAAAGGCATTCTGGATTACATTCATGCAAACCTTTGGGGACCTGCAAGGAGTTCATCTGCAGGTGGAGCCAAGTATTTTCTGTCCTTAATAGATGATTACTTAAGAAAAGTTTGGACCTACTTGTTAAAATCAAAGGATGAAACTTTTGATAAATTTAAAGAATGGAAAACACTTGTTGAGAATCAAACAGAAAGGAAAATAAAAAAGTTAAGGACAGATAATGGCTTGGAGTTTTGTAACCATTTGTTCAATCAATTTTGTAAACAAAATGGTATAGCTAGACACTTCAATGTTCCTGGCAATCCACAACAAAATGGATTGGAAGAAAGAATGAACAGAACTTTATTAAATAAAGTTAGATGTTTATTGTTTAGCTCAGGCTTGCCTAAATCTTATTGGGCAGAAGCACTTAATACTACTACCTACTTGATAAATTTATCACCATCTAGTGCAATAGATATGAAAACCCCCTCTGAAGTATGGACAGGAGAGAAACCTACCTATAAACACCTTAGGATTTTTGGAACCATAGGGTATGCTCATGTAAATCCGGGTAAACTAGAACCAAGAGCTGTGTAGTGTGTTTTATTGGGTTATCCATCAGGAACAAAAGGTTATAGGTTACTAAACATGGAGAAAACAGGTTCAAGGATTCTCATAAGTAGAGATGTTACCTTTAATGAGGCCTTATATTATAAAGATCTGATTAAAGGGAAGGTGGTTGAACTGAGTACCAGTGACATGAGCAGTGATGAACCTCAAATTGAGGTGGAGCAAAATGACACAGAGGGAGGTGATAATGAAGAAATACATGATACAAACCAAAGTCATGAACAGGTTGAGCCATCACAAAGTATAGCACAGGGAAGAACCAGGAGAAAGCTTGTCAAGCCTGCAAGGTATAGACAGGATGATAGTCTGTCTGCATTTGTTTTTAGCATTGCAGGAGATGGTGATATACATGACCCTATAAGCTATACTGAAGCAGTTAATTCACCTCAAAAGGAGCAATGGAAAAGGGCTATGGATGAGGAGATGGACTCATTGCTCAAGAACCAAACTTGGACACTAATAGATAAACCAGTGAGTCAAAAACTGGTAGGTTGTAAATGGCTATTTAAGATAAAGGAGGGAATGCCAGGGAAACAACCTAGGTTCAAAGCAAGACTAGTGGCTAAGGGGTATACACAAAGAGCTGGAGTTGACTATAATGAAGTCTTTTCTCCAGTAGTTAAGCCTAAGTCAATAAGAATCCTTTTATCTATAGCTGCAGTACAGGATCTTGAGCTTCATCAGTTAGATGTTAAAACACATTCTTGCATAGGAATCTAGATGAGGAAATATTCATGATGCAGCCACCTGGATATGAACAAGGAGAGGATAAAGTGTGCTTACTTCAAAGATCCTTGTATGGGTTAAAGCAGCACCCAGAATGTGGTATCAAAGATTTGATGACCACATAGTAACTCAGGGATTCAAAAGAAGCAGCTATGATTGTTGTTTTTTTTTACTATAAACAGACATATAAAGGTAAATACATATATTTACTATTGTATGTTGATGACATGTTGGTTGCTAGCAGTGATTTGCAGGATATCCAGGAAACAAAGGAAATGCTCATGGCAGCATTTGAGATGAAGGACCCTGGAGAGGTAAGAAGGATTCTTGGTATGGAGATAATCTGAGATAGGCCAAAAGGTGAGTTAAAATTAACTCAGACAGGGTATGTAAAGAAAGTGCTAGCAAATTACTTCATGGAAATGAGCAAGCCAGTTTCAGTGCCTATGGCTATGCATTTCAAGCTTTCAAATGAGAACTATCCAAAGAGTGACAAGGAACTGGAAGAGATGAATAAGGTACCCTATGCAAATGTTATTGGCTGTCTTATGTATTTGATGATCTGCACTAGGCCTGATATATGCAATGCAGTGAGTGTATTGTGTAGGTATCTTAGTAATCCTGGCTGGAAACATTGGGAAGCTGCTAAATGGTTATTAAGGTATCTAAATGGCACTAAGGAAGTTGGTATTACCTATGGAAGGTATGATTATGATAAGCCTATGGTCCAGGAATTTGTAGATAGTGATTTTGCTAAATACCTAGATAAGGGGAGACCTACTACCGGTTATGTGTTTAAAGTTCTTGGAGGTACAGTAAGCTGGAAAGCAACTTTAAAAAAGGTGGTTGCCTTGTCTACAACTGAGTCTGATTTTGTGGCCTTAACTGAAGCTGTGAAAGAGGCTATATGGATTAAAGGGCTGTTAGAGGAGTTTGGGGTTCAAAACTGAAGCTAGTGTTGTAAACTGTGATAACATGGGTGCCATACAGTTATCAAAGCATCAGGTTTTCCATGAAAGAAGTAAACATATTAATGTTAAACTTCATTTTTATAAGGGACATATTGAATCAAGGGACTGTTAAAGTGCAGTATATTAATACTCAAGATAATGCTGCTGATTACTTGACTAAATCGGTAGTTAAGTCAAAGTTTGAGTTTTGTAAGGGTGAGCTAGGAGTCACCTGATGAAGACTTAGGTTATGATATCATATTCTAAGTTGGAGATTGTGATAAGTAGCTCATGATATCCTAAGTCTAAAGTGAAGTTATAAGAAAACAAAGATTGATGTGTTTACATGACTTGGGAAAGTTATAATTGATTCAGTGCAACACATTAGTACAATTAAGTCCAGTGGATCTCCATTGTGCGATGATGTTATACCAGAATTGAGATTTTTTTATGCCATTCATGATGTTTGGTCAATCTTTATTGACCCAATTATGTTGACGTTAAGTTTGGGCCAGTTTTGTACATTTTGCCAAAGTTCAGGGTCGAAGGATCATTTCTGCCAAGTTTGTAAATAGTTTCGTTAACCTTGTTAACGACTATTTTGTCACTGTAATAAGAGATTAAACAGCTAATTTTTTTTTTTGTAATTCATTTTCAATTTCATGTAATCCTTTGTGTATTAATTTCTTACCTATTTCGTGCCGCTTGATGACAGGTAAATAAATGAATATAGACTTCATAAAATGCTAAAACCAACATCCATCAGATTACGCGAGCTTAGAATATATGTCAAGTTCAGGGTTAGATTTTAAGCAAAACCAAACAATATGCAAAAACAAAAAAACCAAACAATATGTAAAAACCAAAAAATCAAACAAAAAATAAAAGTTTATTTTTTATTTTTTTATATGTTCTTTTAATGATTTTAAGTATACTGGAAAAAGGAAAAACTTTAAAAACATTTTTGAGTTTTTTAAAAAAATAAAATAAAATTCAAATTTTAGCTTTAAAATTAATAATGCATTATGCAACACTAATGCATCATGTAGCAATACTATTAGTACTAATGCATGATGCAACAATAAAAAAATCACTAAACTTTTTTTTTCTTTTTAATTTTTTTTCTAGAACTAAAGCTAATAAAATTATAGAGTTTTTGGTGGAATTATTTTTAAAAATTATCAATATATGAAGAAGTTATAGAGAAAAAATGTTTGATTTTTTGGTTTTTAAACTTTTCTTTGATTTTCCCTTAATCCATCCCCGTCTAGTTCATTACCTTACAAAATGATAGCATATATATAGCAAGATTTTTACTATAAATTTTGTCTCAATACCATGACAAATAATTCTTGCACTAAAAAATACCACATCTGATAACACATCTTCAATGATAAAATGCGTTTTTTATTGCCTTCAATTAGGGGTGTAAACGAGCCGAGCCGAGCTCGAGCTCGTCTAGGCTCGAGCTCGGCTCGTTTAAATTTAACAGAGCTCGAGCTCGAGCTCGGCTCGATTCGAGTTTTATTTCTGAAGCTCGAGCTCGGCTCGTGAAGAATTATTTAAGCTCGAGCTCGGCTCGGGCTCGACTCGTTTATTATTAATTATTATTTTTTTATATATTTTTATAATTAAATTTGTATATATTTAGAATTATACTTTTTATATAGATAATAATGCATATTATTTACTTATTTTATCATAAAATTATATATAATAATCATTATTTTTTTTAATATATTTAAAAAATTAAATAAAAATTCTATATATAAAAGCTCGATAAGGCTCGCGAGCCAGCTCGAGATCGATATGTAAAGCTCGGGCTCGAGCTCGTTTATTAAACGAGCCCCATTTCGAAGCTCGAGCTCGTTAAAGCTCGACTCGTTTCGAGCTTTTTCTTGAGTCGATCTCGAGTAGCTCATGAGCAGCTCGACTCATTTACACCCCTACCTTCAATTAACCTACGTACAATTCAGGAGTCGAACAAGAAGGGATAAAAACTTACCATAATCAACTCATTGACATCTCTCTCACGATCTCTATGATTCCACATGTCAGGCGTTGAAAAAGAAGGGTATTTCAGTGAAGGATTTTGGCGCTAACAAGGTTTTTAGAACAGTGCGTAAATCATGAGAAAACGATTGGTGAAGAAGGGTTTCACTGAAACAGTGCATATATACTGAAATACGTGTACATCACTTGTAATTAGGGTTATAAAAAACGCAGGTCTTTATATTACTTTTAATTTTTTTAATCAGTATTTTAATAATGGAATGTTTATTTACTTAAATGCACTCCCTATTTATTAAGTTAACGTTAAGACTAACTGGGTTTTTAACGCCGGAACCTCCAATTTTATAAAAACACAAAGGTTAAGACCTTTTCCGTAATATAAAAAATCTAGGGACATTTTTTGTTATTCGAGTAAACCTTAAGGACCTTTAGTGTAATTTACTCTTTATTTTATGTATTTTTATATAATCTATATATATTCTTTTGCTCACATGAATTATTTTAATCGTTTTTATGTCGACATAACATAAGCATATTACTTCGAGTTTCCGTTCATATCTGATTAATTAAGTATCGTAGTCCACTGAAATATAATTATTAATTTTAATTTTAATTTTAAATTTAGTTAGTTTTGCATGCAATATGCGCAACCATCCATCCATGCACCTGACTCGATCCGAACTTCCACATTAAGACCCTAAAAATAAGAGAGACTAAGCACTATAAATGTGATGTTAGATCATAACGTACAATCTCAAAGTGACTTCACCATAATTGATCCCATATCATTGTTTACTTCCACAAATGAAAATCAACAAGTTTTTATTACTTTCACTTTCGTTGGTTTTGATTTCGAGTGTCGTGGAGAGCTTCGATTACCATGAAAAAGAACTTGAATCGGAGGCGGGCTTGCGAGCGATGTACGACAGGTGGAGAGACCACCACAAAGTGACGGAGAAAAGCCCCGAACGGTTCAATGTATTCAAGTATAACGTCCAAAACATTCACAGCATAAACAAGTTGAATAGGCCATATAAGTTGGCGGTAAACAAGTTTGCTACCATGACCAATCATGAGTATAGGACCACGTATGCTGACTCGAAGATACAACATTACAAAGCACTTGCGGGATATAACAACTTGGGAAAAAAGTTGAATATGCCGGGTCCTGGTGGTGGCGGATGTCCCGCGGCCGCATGTCCTGGTGGCGGATGTCCCGCGGCCGCATGTCCTGACGGTGGCTGTCCCGCGGCTGCTTGTCCTGATGGCGGCTGCCCCGGTGGCGGATGTCCTGCATGTCCCGGTGGTGGCTGTCCGGCAGCCGCATGTCCTGATGGCGGTTGTCCCGCGGCCGCATGTCCCGGTGGTGGTTGTCCCGGTGGTGGCTGTCCCGCAGCCGCATGTCCTGATGGAGGTTGTCCCGGTGGTGGTTGTCCCGCATGTCCTGGTGGCGGCTGTCCCGCAGCCGCATGTCCTGATGGAGGTTGTCCCGGTGGTGGTTGTCCCGCATGTCCTGGTGGCGGCTGTCCCGCAGCCGCATGTCCTGATGGAGGTTGTCCCGGTGGTGGTTGTCCCGCATGTCCTGGTGGCGGCTGTCCCGCAGCCGCATGTCCTGATGGAGGTTGTCCCGGTGGTGGTTGTCCCGCATGTCCTGGTGGCGGCTGTCCCGCAGCCGCATGTCCTGATGGAGGTTGTCCCGGTGGTGGTTGTCCCGCATGTCCTGGTGGCGGCTGTCCCGCAGCCGCATGTCCTGATGGAGGTTGTCCCGGTGGTGGTTGTCCCGCATGTCCTGGTGGCGGCTGTCCCGCAGCCGCATGTCCTGATGGAGGTTGTCCCGGTGGTGGTTGTCCCGCATGTCCTGGTGGCGGCTGTCCCGCAGCCGCATGTCCTGATGGAGGTTGTCCCGGTGGTGGTTGTCCCGCATGTCCTGGTGGCGGTTGTCCCGCAGCCGCATGTCCTGATGGAGGCTGTCCCGGTGGTGGCTGTCCTGCGGCCGCATGTCCCGATGGTGGTTGTCCTGCATGTCCCGGTGGCGGCTGTCCCGCGGCAGCATGTCCTGATGGTGGTTGTCCCGCATGTCCCGGTGGTGGTTGTCCGGCAGCTGCATGTCCGGATAGCGGCTGTCCAGCATGTCCTGGTGGTGGTTGTCCGGCAGCTGCATGTCAGGATGGTGGTTGTCCCGCATGTCCCGGTGGTGGGTGTTCCGGTGGCGGATGTCCTGCATGTCCCGGTGGCGGCTGTCCCGCGGCAGCATGTCCTGATGGCGGTTGTTCTGGAGGTGGTTGTCCCGCATGTCCCGGTGGTGGTTGTCCGGCAGCCGCATGTCCGGATGGTGGTTGTCCTGCATGTCCCGGTGGTGGGTGTTCCGGTGGCGGATGTCCTGCATGTCCCGGTGGCGGCTGTTCCGGTGGCGGCTGTCCTGCATGTCCAGGTGGTGGCTGTCCGGCGGCTGCATGTCCTGATGGCGGCTGTCCCGGTGGTGGTTGTCCCGCATGTCCCGGTGGCGGCTGTCCCGCATGTCCCGGTGGCGGCTGTTCCGGTGGCGGCTGTCCTGCATGTCCCGGTGGCGGATGTTCTGGTGGCGGCTGTCCCGCATGTCCTGGTGGCGGCTGTTCCGGTGGCGACTGTCCCGCATGTCCCGGTGGTGACTGTCCCGCATGTCCTGGTGGAGATTGTCAAGGCGGGAAGTGTCCCGGAGGGAATTGTCCAGGTGGCAATTGTCCCGCAGCTTCATGTGATGACGGAAAGTGTCCCGGCGGAAAGTGTCCCGCAGCTTCATGCGACGACGGAAAGTGTCCCGGTGGCAATTGTCCCGCAGCTTCATGTGACGACGGAAAGTGTCCTGGGGGAAATTGTCCCGCAGCTCCGTGTCCCCCAGCTTCATGTGATGATGGAAAGTGTCCTGGCGGAAATTGTCCTGCAGCTCCGTGTCCCCCAGCTTCATGCGACGACGGAAAGTGTCCGGGTGGCAATTGTCCAGGTGGCAATTGTTGTCCGGGCGGTAATTGTCCAGGTGGCAATTGTTGTCCGGGCGGCAATTGTCCAGGTGGCAATTGTTGTCCGGGCGGTAACTGTCCTGGCGGCAATTGTCCGGGTGGTAACTGTCCTGGCGGAAAATGTCCCGGCGGCAAATGTCCCGCTGATCCTCCCGCTGATGACAAGAATGCTCCCTTACCCCCAAGGGTTGATTGGAGGGAAAAGAACGTTGTCGTCCCCATCAAAAACCAAGCGCAATGCGGTAAACAAGTTCCTCTCTCATTTACATACAAATTTATCGTTTGCATTTTATTATATTTATATTTACACACTTTTATCGCTTTGGGTTATAATTTATCAAGATGCATCACATTGGTTCATAACTTTAAAATATTTAAGCAAGAATGAATTGATCCAAAGAGGTTCAGCAATGTG
>JBCNJP010000012.1:5084690-5107305 GCA_039602395.1 Deinandra increscens subsp. villosa | reverse complement strand
ACCTAAAAACCAAACTTGTGAAAATTGCTTAAGTGTTATGCCATGACTTACATGATTATGCCATGCTTGATATCTGATTTATATGAACCCTTGAATTATGATCAACCATTGGTGTCGTGTGTCGTTATGTCGAGTCGTAGTTCAAACGTGCTATGTTATGGGCCATAGTGACGTTAAGTTAAAGATAGACACAACCTAACACCTAAGACCTTAATGTGATTACTAGGTCTTCGTTAGCAAACACAAATCGGATTAACAAGTGTAGCTGAGCAACCTAAGGTGAGTTTCACAAACCCTTTACTTGTGAGCCCGTTTGGGTCACAACGAACATACTAAACGGAAAACAACGCTGACAAATCTGAGGTATTGCCTAATGGGATACTTGTTATGGAAGTTGGAGTGTTTTATGGGGAATACTTGCAACCGTCCATCCTTGGGGTTTCAAATGAAATCCGGAACCAACTACTACAACACTTAAACTCTTTTTGGGATTTCAGATGAAATCCGGAATAAACATTTTAATGTGACTAGTGTAGGTTAAAGTCTAAACCAAATGATATCACATGATTTCTAAGGATGCATAAAAAAAAAAAACTTAAAGACCTCAACTTAGTACTGATGATCTGGAAAGCGAGGGGATGTTGGGTAGATCTACTGAGGGTTTGACAAACCCTGCTCCGCGGTACACAAATGTGTAGCCAACCGGTCGGGGGCCGAACGGAGTGCAATATCAGCCTGTTCTTAGTTGTGGGCATCCCAAATGGGACACAACTGGAGGCACAAACCAACGGCAAATGCCGTACACTGTTACGTCAGCTTTCAGCCCTAGTACGACTTCCTTAGTGCATGGAAACCGGATTAGCTACCCGCGATATCGGTTGACTGCTTTAACTCTTACATAACTAGTGCATATTCGATAACCAAACTCTTGGCAATGTTTTGCAAAACCATACTACTTATATATGTTGATACATACGATTATTGAGACTGGGCCAATGCATGTCATGCCCACCGTGAACTCACCAACCGTTAGGTTGACACTTGTGTGGTTTTCACTTTTGCAGATCGTTGAAGAGTATCCGTTGAAGGTTGGCATGGCACGCGAAGACTTTTACGTTCATTAAACTAAATTGGGAAATTGGAATTGAAATAACTATTTGTAAAGCACGTGGCTAGTGCTAAGATACTGATGTTTTTAAATTCCGCTGCGTATTTTGAAACTGTTTTATTATTGATGCTTGGACTTTACTCTGATTCATTTAGTATTTGTAACTGATGGTTGTGGTCCTGGTCTAGTCGCGCCCCTTAACGGTATAAACTCCGTTAGTGGTTATTTGGGGGTGTGACAGTATTTATGTTTGTATTTTTGTTTGTATTTATGTTTGTATTTATGTTTATATTTATGTTTACATTTATGTTTACATTTATATTTACATTTAATGGTAATGTGCACCACAATTGGTGTGACCATACTACAATGTTGTAATCATCAGGTGATTACCATTGCAGTTGTTTAGCTGGTGATTCGAACTTATATGTGCAAACGTCTACATGAAGTAGAGGATTGATATGCTCATACGATTGTAGATCGAAGCTGCGATCTTCAATCGGTTCGACTTGATTTGATATTATCGACGCTGGATGGTTTTAAAATCACAGGACTTTATGAACCATAATTGCGTCGTGCGTTGTCACGTAACTATTACGATATACGCTTATGACATTAGAGCTTAAATGGGATGTGATAACCAAAAGTTGTCATGTCGCATTTGAGCTAGTCTTAATCAAATCAAGTGCACCAGGTTGGAAGATATGTTGTTATGGGATTTTGAATTTAATCTAACAAAAGGTTGAATCAAATTCAAAGTAGATTAAAACCAAATATGAATGTTTCGAAAAACAACCATTGTCAAAACATGTCATAATCAAAATCCAGAGAAAGCAAATTGTTCATCCTGGAAAACAGCCAGGGGAAAACCAAAACAAGACCAGTTGTTTTAAAACACCAAGAGTTGTTTTTATATCAAAACTCAGGACGCGAACTTTATTAGGGTGCGACAATCGCAGGGTAGTTCAGCGTCGTCTTGGCTTGCTTCCTTTCAGCTTCATGCACCTACAAAATGTAAAGTATGTCAAACATATATTTTGTAGGAATAAGTGAAGCATCATACAACATAACTTATGTGTATACCTGAGGAATTACCCGGTTGGGCTTTTCCGTTTTTCACCTTCGCAAGGTATTCTGGGCAGTTTCTTCTCCAGTGCCCCATCTTGTGGCATTCAAAGCACTCGCGCTGTTCAGGCGGTGGTGCTCTGGATGCCTTCGGCTTGCTTTTCTGGGAGCTTCCAGACGCTCTGGTTACAGCTGCCTTGCCCTTCTTCTTGTTCCCACGTCTGCCCTTCTTTACCTCAGGCTTCTTGACGCCTCCTGATCGGATCGCGAGTACATCGGGTGCCTTACCGTTAACAAAATTAACTTCAGCGGTTTTAAGCATACCGTGAAGTTCAGTCACTGACTTTACCATGCTATGCATGTTAAAGTTCACCCGGAAAGGAGTGAAGGCACTGGACAGTGAGTGAAGAATTAGGTCAGTCGCCATTTCGGCGGGAATGACGTAATTCAGCTTTGCTAAACGGTCGATGTAACTCTTCATCTTCAGGACATGAGGGCTGACAGGACTGCCCTCGGCCATGCGACAACTAATAAGTGTCACAACGGTGTCATAGCGTTCCTGTCGGGCCTGAGTTTCAAACATGCCCCTCAGATCACCGATCATCTGAAAGGCCGTCCTGTCAACCATGTTTTTCTGAATCTCAGATTCCATGGTGGCTAACATAAGACATGCGACATTTTTGGCATTTGTACGCAATGTGTTATGGGCGTTTCGCGCCGCTTGCGTGTCAGCTTCAGGTTCCTCAGGAACCTCAGCATCTAACACGGTTTCCATGTTAGCCATTTTCAGGACGATTCTCAGATTCCTTTCCCAATCAAGGAAGTTGGCGCCATTTAGTTTCTCCTTCTCAAGGAGAGACTTGAGATGGAAAATCTCTTGGTTTGCGCGGTTAGCCATCTGAAACAACAGGCAAATGTTTTAGTGTTTCGATGTTTGATTCGTATTCAAGGATGGCAAGCTAATCTTGAATAGGAATTGGGAATTCAATTAGTTAGACAATTTCTCCAGACAGCGTAAAGTGCTTTCAAAACTTCTATGTAATTGAATGGACAACGATTGTCTCTTGTGAGTCTACTATCACAATTCCCGTTATGGGGCTTTCGTGAGCGGATCAACGAAATACGTTTAGCCCCATCCATGCCCACTTTGTCTACAAGCCGACCAGGGGTACGGTGTTGAAATACTCCAATACCAAAGGTGCGTGTAAAGAAAATAGTAGTTGTCCTAAGTGGTCAATGTGTGCGTACGGTGTTGAAATACTCCAATACGCTCACCTTGGAAGATACCCTAAACACCACGTGCGGTGTTGAAATACTCCAACACGGATGCATCGGTCAATATGTTCCAAGTTAGACTTGACATAGGATGGCATAGACTACCGGTTTTAGGCTTACCAGATAGGATTATTAGGTCAAATTTTAATATTAAATGTGACGATAAATTTATCAAATCCTATCTCACTCGGGATGATCAATTAAATAACCTAAGTATTAATGATCTACGTGTCGCGAGTCGATAACCAATTTCTTTTGAAGTTCGATTACATTATCGAAAAATCCGAATTTAATGTCGAATTAAATTGGTTATTTAAATTTTGAGAAGTCGTAACAAAATTAGGACTTTCATTTAATCGATTGAAAGATTAGTTTCACTTTGGATAAAACTAAGTTTGGGTTTCGAGTTGGCGTGTTAATCCAATTAAGACAAGCAACCAAAAACAAGCAAACACACATGTGCATATTCGGCCATGCAGGGCTTTCGATATTGTCAGAGCCTATGACAATATCAAATAGGGCAAGGGACATAAAAGTAAATCAACCACGAGAATAGAAAAACTCCCTGATTGACTTAGTTGCTCCCACTGGCTTCAACAAGCTCCTGCGTGTCATTGGGAACCGTCGGTCTTGTTTTGACTTCTAGCCATTTTCGAAAATCCCATAAAGCGATGATCTCAAAACGGGTCTTTGAATCAAGCTCGTCTCGTTCGTACAGGCGAAGGAGAGCAATAACAATTAAAATAAAACTATTCTATTTTAAATAATTACAACTTTGAACCCAGCAAAATTGGGCCAATCCAAAACAAAACATATGGGCCTAATGGGCCAAACCATAACGAAACCATGACAAAATAACATAGGATGGGGCCGAATATGCACGAAAGATAATTCAATCAATTGTGTTGAATCGAATTATGTTTAGTGGATCCAAATCGACTAAACATATTTAAAAGGCGATTCATTTAATTTCGCGACTTTCGGGTTCAGAACCCCAGTTCGCGAATGTGTGTGCCGGTTTAAAACAAACCGGCCTGGGTTTGCGTGTGGTGATCAAGGCTCTGATACCACTGTTGGGTTACGACAGTGGCATTCGGGTCTCGGTAATAGCAATTTTTTTTTTTTTTATTTAGAAATAATTATTTACAATAAATAATTATTAAACAATTACCGAGTAAATTAAATCAGATAATTAAATTAACTATTAATTTAATAGGC
Source organism: Deinandra increscens subsp. villosa (assembly GCA_039602395.1). NCBI lineage: Eukaryota > Viridiplantae > Streptophyta > Magnoliopsida > Asterales > Asteraceae > Deinandra > Deinandra increscens. The sequence goes on along the minus strand of JBCNJP010000012.1, from coordinate 5,102,639 downwards.
AGCGGAAACATATTAATTTACTAACGCGAAAACCAGGTAATTAGCGTAAACCAAAACAACAGGATTCGACAATCACCAAACGCGCAAACACCATAGACGCGTTTAAACAAACGCGAAATAATTACAAAATAAATAAGTACTTTAATCTAAACTAATTACGAGTTTAGATATACCTGAGCGGTGATTCAAACAGACGTTCGAGACACCGAAAGTCAACGGGTGACGCTAGGGTTTCGCAGAATTGATTCGTCTGACGAATCTGACTTTCCTCGCGAACACGGATTTACTACGCGGTGAATCAAGCACTGAGAAAATCCCGAACGTCGGATTGGGCGCGAACTAGGGTTTGCGGACGACGAGCCGAACACACCAATAAGTGGTTCACGGCTAGGGTTTGTCGGCGGTGAACCGGCGACGGCGAGGGAGTGCGGCGGCCGGCAAGGCGGCGGCGGCTTAGCGACGGTGATGGCGACTGCGGCAGCAGGGCGCACGGCGGTGAGACGTGCGGCGGCGGCTGCAGAGTGTCGGCGACGTGGGTGCGGCGGCGGCTAAGAGCGGCGGCGGCGTGGATGCGGCGGCGGCTAAAAGCGGCGGCGGCGTGGAGCGCGCACGGCGGGGTGGACGGCAGCGGCTGCTAGCGAGGCGGCGGAGGGCGGCGGTAGCTAGCGAGGCGGCGGACGGCGGCAAGCGACGGACGAGGGGTCGGCGGAAAAACAAGAGGCGCGGCGGCAGCGGGGTGCCGTCGGCGTCGGTTGCGTGAGAGAGAGGGAGAGCGACGGCCAAAAAAACCCTTTTTTTGGTGGATTAGGTTTTCGTCTCCCTAAACAGTTATATTTATAACTGATCATGTTTCCGTTTAACCCCTCGATTTAATTTAATTCCAATTAAAACATTTAATTTCCAAAGTTAACCTTTAACCTTTTAAATGTTCGTTGCTAGCCGAATATTAGTCAAACTAATAATCCGTCAATCCACGTTCTATACGTTAATCTTATTTAACGTTTTCGTCGCTTAATTAATCTTAATGATTAACATTGATTCAAGTGATTAATTATGTATTAATTAAACTATTTAATAAACACATAATTTAATCTTTCTGCGAATTTGCCGGTTATCAAAGTAAGCGGTCTTAAATACCCGTTGCCTCCGGTGTAACTCTTACGGGTCTTAACCGGGTCGGGTACTTGATTTAGTCGGGTCAGGACACTTAAATCCAACAGTTTTCACATACTATGTAATCTGAGCCAATTTATATTTACATATACAAAATAAATGTGTTGAGTGTTAGATGGAATGAATCTTTAATGCATGGTTGTGAATATAAATGTTCCTGTACCATATATATGAAAACCCACAGGTCTTATTATATGCTTAGGTACTTTCTTTTTTCAGTTTTCATTAATATATCTAACTAAACTGCTACGTTTGTGTATTATTGCAGGTCTGTTTAGGAGACTTCTGAAGTTCAATTATATATTCCATATGAACATCACTTTTGGCCGTTAATAATCTTGATAGTTTGGTCATCAGGTAACCCAACTCATATTCAATATTAAGTTTCCTACATTTAAATCTATATTGTGATAACACTTCACAATAACCTAGAAAAAACTAACAACCCGAAGTCACTAGGATATAAAAAACATAAATATATATGTCTGAAACTATTTCAAATAACTCATATTTCTTTTTTTGGTTATATGCAAGGTTATTTTTTTGTCATCATCACAGGTTAGCATTTGCGTTGTCGATACACAGTTGAGGAGGCCGATCACGAACACTATATATCTTTTCTCATGTTATTGTACTAGATTTGAAAGTCATCATGGTATTTATAGTTTCTCACCAGTGTACTAAAATCCACTTATATAATCCATCGAGGTTTTTAGTAAATAAGGGATACAAACATGTTTGTTTACAGAAAGAGGAAAGTGGCTGTCAAAATGATTGGGTCAGGTCAGCAAAAACAAACAGAAGCTAAGATAATGGTGCTATCAAGTGTAAAAGGGCAGGAAGGAGGAAGTTAAATTGTCACTGATTTAGGTATGGATTGTCTTTTATTTTATAAAAACCATCTTTGATTTGTTTATATCTTTGTGCTTTGTAAATAGAAGTTAAAGAATAAGTGATGATTATCTTTTTCAAGTTCATTAATAGTCGATCCTTCAATAGATTTTGTAAAACTCCTTCAGTACTCTCTTACTCATTTAGACATTTTGCTAATTGATACTGCGATTTCAGTTTTATAGACTTGGTGGTGTAGGAGTGGATATGGGTTCACAAATAAATTTTATAACAATAGATAGAGTTCAACTTTGAATCTATGTGTTGAATCTGACATGGAAAGGACTTTTGAACTACTATTTTAATCTTTTGAAGGTGGTAACCAAGGATCGGATCAAAACTACCAAAGAAGTAAATTCCCAAGGAGCGCTAACAATCACAAGTAAGTACAAGTCGACCTACATAGGTATATCTTCTCTGTTGTTGCCATTTTCATGTTTAAGAGTTGCTAATGATAAGCTATGTGTTTTGTTTTTACTTTTAACAATCTTACAAATTGGCAATTGTTTTGTGTTAAAGCAGGTCAATTTTCCACTTCCAATGGTTTCGTGTCATAGCAGATCATTTTTTTACAAGCTTGGTTGGCTGAGACACTTTGGCTCCAATTTTAGGTTTGTTACTGCTGAGATGGACTACACTTTGAAGAAGACTATAGACAAGTTGCGGGTATTTAACGTTTTGGTAATGGTTTGTAAGAAACACCCTAAACTTTTCACTTTTGTTCCATGTATTTTGCCTGGGCGGTAACAAACAACTTAAACTTATATGACTCTACTACTATGGTTGTCTTTGTCATATTTACATTTAGTAGTCACTTAACATTTTTACTATAACTTAGTGTACAAATTCAACGCGCGGGGGGGGGGGGGGGTCATCCATCTCGTTGTTTACATTAACAAACTTCATAGAAGTATAGAACATCAACTAGCACAAGCCATGTCCTAAAATTAAAAATAAACCTATTGTACGGTTGTAAGTCTGCCTTCAACATTACTGTTGTTAAACTGAAATAAGAAAAAAGCTCAAAAATATTGGTGAACAAGAATTACCTTGTCTACACCTTGATTGCAGGAATACATCAAGTCTGTCTTCAGTATCAATGTTGTTAACCTAAAAATATATAGAAACCAATAACTAAATAATCTCTCTAGTGATGCAATATTAATAAGGCCCATTAATAATCTCTCTAGTGATGCAAATACTAATAAAAAGTGACAACCTGTTTTAGCATACATGCATAGAAGCAGCACTACAAAGAAAAGAATCTGTCTGCAAGCATTCACAGTGAGTGACTGAAATTTCAAAAACTTTGAAATGCAACCAATTTAAAGCTGACATGATTTTCCATATTTAGAAGCAACCTACATCACTGTGTATTACCCAAACCCAAGGTATAAAAAACCTCCATATCATCAACAATATAACACCCAAGTATGACCTGTGTATTTTTTATAAACATGATAAATGGCCTCACATTTAGTATATTTTATATATAAACATTCATGCCTAATCATATAAATAGCCACCATTCATCCAGCAACACAAAATGTATACACCATCTAAAACAGTTTAGCTCTAACAATTTAATGAAACAACCCCACAAAGAAAAGAAAAAAAACAGATACTATTCCACCCCAAAAATTTAGCTTTAGCACTACTAATAGATAAATGGTAACCATTCATCTTTCTATGTGGATCATATATAAATAAACATCTGTTCTCTCTTACGAAAGAGATAATTTCATAACAAATGTTGATTTATATTCATTTAAACCATGTTATAAAAGTTAATGGGTCAGTGTTGTAAATAGTTAAAGTTAAGGTTTAGCCCATATGTCATTATGTATTTAGTGCAGGGATTGTAAGTGTCAAGTTAGAAAGTAGGTAACTGGTTAGGGATGTATAAATGTCGATGGATATGCAAATGTCGAATATATGAACGTATTTGTATGTACGTATTTTGATTCCAGAAATTCATATATCGATTGATTGTTTGAAAGATCCAGATTAGGGCCATCATTTAGCATCAGAGCACAGGGTATAATCGATCGATTCCAAATCACAGATCGATAAGAAAAATCGATTAACACGCATCTAGAAGTGTTTCAACTAATTCTCAAACATCTAAAATAATCATTAACCCCCATATGAATACCTTCACGTCAACAAATAAGCAATTTCATCTTATCTGGATCCTACATTTTTGTCAACAGTTCACTCAATTTTGATACATCCAGTGTTGATTCCTTAAATCAACACATAAGAAAACGATAAAAATACAGATTTCATAGCCAAAACCAAAAAGTACCCTCTTAAAGCAAAGGAGTTTGATGAAACAAGCAGCACGATTGCTATGGAGGGCGATCTTCTGGGGATTGGTTTTTGAAATAAAAAGGGCTTCTTCATAGTTGTCATCTCTATACATCTGATGAGCTTTTTCTATCTTGTTCATCGCTTCTTCTTTCTCTCGGAACGCCTTTTCATTCCCCTCCTATGTCGGAAATTATCATCTATCAGCCTCTAAGATTAATAATTAGATCAACAAGGAACGGATAGTTTTAGAGGATTAATGAATGAATTAGAGAGCAAATTTTAATGTGTACTCCTTGTTATTATTTATTTATTTGTGACAAAATTTTATGGCGCGGAAATTTGCACGTCATCTACTATTATGATTTTATATTTATGACATATTTTTAATGACACGCTTTTTTGCGTGTCATAAAACTAGCACAGGTCATCATTATTCACATGTCATTAAAGGCCATTTTTCTAGTAGTGACAATCCTTCAATCTTTGTAACGAATCGCTGGTTTCTTCTTGATCGAGAGCCTTAATGGCTCTGATACCAATTGTTAAATAATGCAAAATAATCAGAGATAATCGAAGAACAAGTTCAAAGTGCTTCACTCTATTATTACGAATCAAATGATTAGGATATTTTTCAATGAACTGAATTGAAATGAATTAAACATAATAAAATCGAAAAAAAATCAGATAAACTACTTATCCCCAATTCGTAATAACCACTAATTACCAGTGATTAACAACCTAGAATCTAATTTGACAACATTACCCCCTGAACTTTAGCTGTATGACCAAATAGACCCTGAACTCTAAAGAAAAGAGTAATAACAACATTTTGACCCTCTCGTTGACCTGTTGACTTCATACCAATTCCAACAGTATATTATGATACCAATCAAGTGACACTTATAGATCAGGTTTTATTTTGTCACTTATATTGAGGACTGCAAGTTCGATCAATAAAACTTATGGGTCTTGAAATTGATATTGATATATTGATACTTTTGCCTTGTATTTTTTTTCGCACAAAATAATAATTTGTGCCGATATAAAGTTGTTTTAACGGCCGGCCTTGAAATGTAGTTTATATAGTTTTGTTTTCTTTTTACTTGTTAGGGTTTGTTCTTGAAACAGTACTTTGTTGTTTAATATTTGAACTCATAGATATATAGTAGTTAAGATAGTTCTTATATATACATAGTGTACTGTGCATGAGTGCATATAAAATAAATGAATATTAATTTGGGAATGATCAATTATTCAATAACATAACTAAAGCTTCACAAATCAATGGATAACAGACTGCATGAGATTATAATATAAAACTTAGAAATGAAAGGGAAATACAATTAAAGGTTTTATTAATTCTAGAATGAGTTCAATTCCTTTTATACGAATTAACATATGATCATCCCCGATTCTAATTTGATCATACGGACATATGCATGCATGGCTATTATGTAGTCGCAAGATCGATCTAGACTCCAATATTCTTCGTATCCGGGGATTTGAGAGGATACTCGTGCTGTTTATACATGCCACAAACTCCTTCAGGACCCGAAGCTCCACGTTGCATTCTAATGTATCCTTCCTCGCCCCACTCTTTTCCCCACGAGTTCTTAACGATCCAATACTTCTGACCATCAGGAGTCTCATCATATCCCACAAGCAACATACCGTGTGCCAGGTTCGTTCCACAGGGTCCCGTATATATACCCTAAATAAAGAAAACACCATGTACGAATTAATCGATCAATGAGTGATGTGATTGTAATTATATGTATAGGGAGAGGATCATTTGAAAGAGATCAATCTTATAACTAATTACCTCTTTATAGAACATGAAACTGTCATCACCAGAATCCATGGCGAATGAAATGGGCTGTCGTGCAACCGCTCTCATCAATGCTTCTTCGTTGTTTTTTTCTACATACTCTTTCCCATCGATGGTTACCATGTGGTTACCGTACTGAAATGATCAAAATAAAAATTAAATAAATGTAATACGACATACAAAGTTTTATTTCCGTGCGAAGTGTAATAAGGATTCAATGTGTAGTGTACCTTGTTTTTATCGCAAATATCCTTTTTAGCGACATAAGGGTAGCTCTCGTTTGTAGATATACCCCCATGGTCATGGACCCATTGGTACACACCGCAGACAACGCCCCCGTCACAACCGTTGGATCCGGCCTTGGTATCGCAGTCTAGAATTTGTTGTTCAGATAATGGTACCAGTTGCCCGGTTCTGATGGCGTTTATTGATTCAATTGCGCCCACGGCCGCGAATGCATAACAACTTCCTGTAAATTGTTTATAAAGTGTTTGTGTTAAAAATATATGATTACAAGATTATATGATCATTACAAATGTATAATTTAACATTACTATTTTATTTTATAAGCATATATAGAGTATTGATCTAGGTTGTATTTATATATTTTAGTTAGTTATGGAAATCACATTGCTGAACCTCTTTGGATCAATTGATTCTTGCTTAAATATTTTAAAGTTATGAACCAATGTGATGCATATTGATAAATTATAACCCAAAGCGATAAAAGTGTGTAAATATAAATATAATAAAACGCAAACGATAAATTTGTATGTAAATGAGACAGGAACTTGTTTACCGCATTGCGCTTGATTTTTGATGGGGACGACAACGTTCTTTTCCCTCCAATCCACCCTTGGGGGTAAGGGAGCATTCTTGTCATCAGCGGGAGGATCAGCGGGACATTTGCCGCCGGGACATTTTCCGCCAGGACAGTTACCGCCCGGACAATTGCCGCCAGGACAGTTACCGCCCGGACAACAATTGCCACCTGGACAATTAGCCGCCCGGACAACAATTGCCACCTGGACAATTGCCACCCGGACACTTTCCGTCGTCGCATGAAGCTGGGGGACACGGAGCTGCAGGACAATTTCCGCCAGGACACTTTCCATCATCACATGAAGCTGGGGGACACGGAGCTGCGGGACAATTTCCCCCAGGACACTTTCCGTCGTCACATGAAGCTGCGGGACAATTGCCACCGGGACACTTTCCGTCGTCGCATGAAGCTGCGGGACACTTTCCGCCGGGACACTTTCCGTCATCACATGAAGCTGCGGGACAATTGCCACCTGGACAATTCCCTCCGGGACACTTCCCGCCTTGACAATCTCCACCAGGACATGCGGGACAGTCACCACCGGGACATGCGGGACAACCGCCACCGGAACATGCGGGACAGTCGCCACCGGAACAGCCGCCACCAGGACATGCGGGACAGCCGCCACCAGAACATCCGCCACCGGGACATGCAGGACAGCCGCCACCGGAACAGCCGCCACCGGGACATGCGGGACAACCACCACCGGGACAGCCGCCATCAGGACATGCAGCCGCCGGACAGCCACCACCTGGACATGCAGGACAGCCGCCACCGGAACAGCCGCCACCGGGACATGCGGGACAACCACCACCGGGACAGCCGCCATCAGGACATGCAGCCGCCGGACAGCCACCACCTGGACATGCAGGACAGCCGCCACCGGAACAGCCGCCACCGGGACATGCAGGACATCCGCCACCGGAACACCCACCACCGGGACATGCAGGACAACCACCATCCGGACATGCGGCTGCCGGACAACCACCACCGGGACATGCGGGACAACCACCTCCAGAACAACCGCCATCAGGACATGCTGCCGCGGGACAGCCGCCACCGGGACATGCAGGACATCCGCCACCGGAACACCCACCACCGGGACATGCGGGACAACCACCATCCTGACATGCAGCTGCCGGACAACCACCACCAGGACATGCTGGACAGCCGCTATCCGGACATGCAGCTGCCGGACAACCACCACCGGGACATGCGGGACAACCACCATCAGGACATGCTGCCGCGGGACAGCCGCCACCGGGACATGCAGGACAACCACCATCGGGACATGCGGCCGCAGGACAGCCACCACCGGGACAGCCTCCATCAGGACATGCGGCTGCGGGACAACCGCCACCAGGACATGCGGGACAACCACCACCGGGACAACCTCCATCAGGACATGCGGCTGCGGGACAGCCGCCACCAGGACATGCGGGACAACCACCACCGGGACAACCTCCATCAGGACATGCGGCTGCGGGACAGCCGCCACCAGGACATGCGGGACAACCACCACCGGGACAACCTCCATCAGGACATGCGGCTGCGGGACAGCCGCCACCAGGACATGCGGGACAACCACCACCGGGACAACCTCCATCAGGACATGCGGCTGCGGGACAGCCGCCACCAGGACATGCGGGACAACCACCACCGGGACAACCTCCATCAGGACATGCGGCTGCGGGACAGCCGCCACCAGGACATGCGGGACAACCACCACCGGGACATGCGGGACAACCACCACCGGGACAACCTCCATCAGGACATGCGGCTGCGGGACAGCCACCACCGGGACAACCACCACCGGGACATGCGGCCGCGGGACAACCGCCATCAGGACATGCGGCTGCCGGACAGCCACCACCGGGACATGCAGGACATCCGCCACCGGGGCAGCCGCCATCAGGACAAGCAGCCGCGGGACAGCCACCGTCAGGACATGCGGCCGCGGGACATCCGCCACCAGGACATGCGGCCGCAGGACAGCCGCCACCACCAGGAGCCGCGGGACAGTTGCTACAACCAGGACCCGGCATATTCAACTTTTTTCCCAAGTTGTTATATCCCGCAAGTGCTTTGTAATGTTGTATCTTCGAGTCAGCATACGTGGTCCTATACTCATGATTGGTCATGGTAGCAAACTTGTTTACCGCCAACTTATATGGCCTATTCAACTTGTTTATGCTGTGAATGTTTTGGACGTTATACTTGAATACATTGAACCGTTCGGGGCTTTTCTCCGTCACTTTGTGGTGGTCTCTCCACCTGTCGTACATCGCTCGCAAGCCCGCCTCCGATTCAAGTTCTTTTTCATGGTAATCGAAGCTCTCCACGACACTCGAAATCAAAACCAACGAAAGTGAAAGTAACAAAAACTTGTTGATTTTCATTTGTGGAAGTAAACAATGATATGGGATCAATTATGGTGAAGTCACATTGAGATTGTACGTTATGATCTAACATCACATTTATAGTGCTTAGTCTCTCTTATTTTTAGGGTCTTAATGTGGAAGTTCGGATCGAGTCAGATGCATGGATGGATGGTTGCGCATATTGCATGCAAAACTAACTAAATTTAAAATTAAAGTTAATAATTATATTTCAGTGGACTACGATACTTAATTAATCAGATATGAACGGAAACTCGAAGTAATATGCTTATGTTATGTCGACATAAAAACGATTAAAATAATTAATGTGAGCAAAAGAATATATATAGATTATAAAAAAATACATAAAATAAAGAGTAAATTACACCAAAGGTCCTTAAGGTTTACTCGAATAACAGAAAACGTCCCTAGATTTTTTATATTACGGAAAAGGTCTTAACCTTTGTGTTTTTATAAAATTGGAGGTTCCGGCGTTAAAAACCCAGTTAGTCTTAACGTTAACTTAATAAATAGGGAGTGCATTTAAGTAAATAAACATTCCATTATTGAAATACTGATTAAAAAAATTAAAAGTAATATAAAGACCTGCGTTTTTTATAACCCTAATTACAAGTGATGTACGTATTTCAGTATATATGCACTGTTTCAGTGAAACCCTTCTTCACCAATCGTTTTCTCATGATTTACGCACTGTTCTAAAAACCTTGTTAGCGCCAAAATCCTTCACTGAAGAACCCTTCTTTTTCAACGCCTGACATGTGGAATCATAGAGATCGTGAGAGAGATGTCAATGAAGTTGATTATGGTAAGTTTTTATCCCTTCTTGTTCGACTCCTGAATTGTACGTAGGTTAATTGAAGGCAATAAAAAACGCAGGTCTTATACTACTTTTATCATTGAAGATGTGTTGTCAGATGTGGTCTTTTTTAGTGCGAGAATTATTTGTCCTGGTATTGAGACAAAATTTATAGTAAAAATCTTGCTATATATATGCTAACATTTTGTAAGGTAATGAACTAGATGGGGAGAGATCAAGGGAAAACCAAAGAAAAGTAAAAAAAATCAAAAAATCAAACATTTTTTCTCTATAACTTCTTCATATATTGATAATTTTTTAAAATAATTTTACCAAAAAGTCTATAATTTTATTAGCTTTATTTCTAGAAAAAAAATTAAAAAGAAAACAAAAAGTTTAGTAATTTTTTTATTGTTGCATCATGCATTAGTACTAATAGTATTGTTGTATGATGCATTAGTGTTGCATAATGCATTATTAATTTTAAAGCTAAAACTCGAATTTTATTTTATTTTTTAAAAAAACTCAAAAATGTTTTTAAAGTTTTTTCTTTTTCCAGTATACTTAAAATCATTAAAAGAACATATAAAAAAAATAAAAAATAAACTTTTTTTTTTGTTTGATTTTTTGGTTTTTGCATATTGTTTGGTTTTTTGGTTTTTACATATTGTTTGGTTTTGCTTGGAGTCTAACCCTGATCTAGACATATATTCTAAGCTCACGTAATATGATGGATGATGGTTTTAGCATTTTATGGAAGTCTATATTTATTTATTTAATCCTTCACTGAAGAACCCTTCTTTTTCAACGCCTGACATGTGGAATCATAGAGATCGTGAGAGAGATGTCAATAAAGTTGATTATGATAAGTTTTTATCCCTTCTTGTTCGACTCCTGAATTGTACGTAGGTTAATTGAAGGCAATAAAAAACGCAGGTCTTATACTACTTTTATCATTGAAGATGTGTTGTCAGATGTGGTATTTTTTAGTGCAAGAATTATTTGTCATGGTATTGAGACAAAATTTATAGTAAAAATTTTGCTATATAAATGCTAACATTTTGTAAGGTAATGAACTAGACTTATATTCTAAGCTCACGTAATCTGATGGATGTTGGTTTTAGCATTTTATGGAAGTTTATATCCATTTATTTACCTGTCATTAAGCGGCACGAAATTGGTAAGAAATTAATACATCTTGAACTAAATCAATCAAAATCAAAAGTGAATGTGCTGTTGATTGAAGGCAATAGAAATTAATTTTCCTTCAACTTCAAACAGTTTATAGTTTTGACACATCACTTGGTTTTTTAATTTACAGATGGTGACCCTAAGATGTTCACTATGAAGATTCATCATAGTGGTGTGTTTAGAAATTTTTCAGGTAGACGATATGCATATGGGAAAGTTTTATATGTTGATAACATTGATGTCGATGAGTTTTCTATCCTTGAATTGAACAACATTGTTCATGAACTAGGGTTAAAAGTTAGTAGCACTAAATTATTCTATCATTTTAAGATTCCAAAAAAAGATCTAGATATGGGTTTGATAGAGTTAGCAAGTGATGGTGATGTTTTAAGGTTGTCTGATTATGTAAAATACCACACGCTTATTGATTGGTACATTGAACATGGTGAGTCACTAGTTAAGAAAACTGTTAAAGTGCATGACATGACTAAAGTAGTTATTGAAGACTTGGAAGATGTGGGTGCTCACAAGTTTGGTCCACCAAAGTATTTACTAGGGTAGCATGAAAAACCATTGAAGGATAAAGTCATTGATGATGCATTAGATTCGAGTGGTGCAAGTGATTATACGTATACTTATGAAGCTGAAAAAGAGGCAGAAGAGGTGTATGTTGACATGAGAGATTTCCAGAATTATGTTGATAAGGGAGAAGAGTTTGTTGGAGGGAATGACATCATTGAGGTCCAAGATGAATCTGAAATAGTAAATGATTCTGATGATGAATATGTAAGTGATGTTAACATCCAATCTTTAACAGATGAGTCTTCCAATGATTTTGAAACCAGAAGAAAGAAAGGACTAAAAATGCATAGAAAGAAAATAAAGAAACAGTTAGTAGGATAGGGTTCCATGATGGGTAGACATTTCTCTAAAATACCATGACACTTCTCGATCATCAATAGATTTTTAGCAACCCTCCTCATTAGATACTCTCTAATGTATTTTAAAACTGAGATGATTGGCTTGTCCCTTCCTTCTAATAAATTATTAGCAACCCTCCTCATTAGATACTCTCTAATAATTAGCAAACTAATTTATTTTGATAATTTTAATTCTCTTTCTTCTTTTAGTAATCGGATATGTATGGGTTATGGGCATCATCTAGCACTTCTTGAATTTGTTTTAGCAACTTAGTTATATATGTATTGTCTTTATTGTTCTTCCCATCAAGAATGTATGTTAAAAACATAATTAAGAAGATTTGATTAAATCGTTATTTTAAATTAAAGGTGCCTGCCTCCCTGATCATATATTTTGTTTATTATTCCTATAAGAAGATATTTTATTTAGATAGTTATATCACATCCTTATTTATAAAACGGAGTGAGTGTCGTAAACTAATATTCATTTGTAGATTTATGTTAAATCTCTTTTATGGACGTTTGTTGTCATGGAAATTTGATTTACTAGAAGGTCATGTTTTTTGCTTTATTACATGGCAGTTTTATTTTTCTCTATAAATTTGATATAAACAAAATTTAAGTACATGCTTACAAGTGAAAAGCTATTAATTAATGCCAATGGTATGTTTATTTTAAGTTTAAACAGTTACTAGTCGGCAGGCCCGTGCGATGCATGGGCGGAACCAATGACTGCTAATATTTAAACGGTTGTTTAATCGAAGGAGCAAATCAGCATCGAAGTAGTGTTATTGAATGCAAACACATATCAATCAATTTGTTCTTGTCCTTCAAGACTGTCATTCTTTTGGGATTTGTATAAGAAGTTGTAAACTCAGTTTTTATTCCTTAGCGTTTTAATTTGCAAGTGCATTTGTTGCTGGTGCTCATATTCACTTGCAGTGTTTCTTTATCTATATGTATCATCACTTTTTGATCATGTCATAAGCATCAACAGTCTCTAGTTTGTAAATGTATTAAAACAAATAAATAATAAAGACTTGATCTTTATAGGCTTGAACCCCAAATATGGTCATTTGGATTCGATGATTACTATGATGATTGACACTTGAATTGACAATGAGATATGTTTCTATATTGTGTTCACATAACTTAATCGAATGTGGGTATGCACATTTTTATTTATGTTTGTGGTTGTCATCAATTGATTTTGTAACAATTATCATTCGCTCTTTAGGTCCTTTATTTATGTTTGTGGTTGTCATCAATTGATTTTTGTAACAAATATCATTCCCAAAGTCGCTCTTGAGGTCCTTTAATATTGAAGCTTTCTTTAATTATATTCATTTTACTTGGAAAAATTATAACATTACATCCTAACCATCTTATAATTATCATACATATGCGTCCAATCTTGTTGCATGATTTAAGGAGTTCATATGACTTATTTGATTTTGTATTAAAACCTCATTTTGTATGCATTTGGTTCTGTAATCTTCATTTTGTACGCTTCTGATGAGTTAATATGTTAGGGCTGGTAAATTTCAGAATAACTCTTAATATTGCTATTTAGTTTGACATAGCTTCATAATAATGACTAAAGTCATAAAAAATAAACACTTGCCCATAATTTAGTGTTAGATCTATATTATTATGAAAAATTAAATGTTGAAGTTTACTTTAAATATATTCATTTTACTTGTACAAAATGTAACATTACATATCATAAACATCTTATAACTGTCATACATATGCATGCAGGTAAAAGATAAAATCATAGGAACTTAAGCAACTTTTGGGATCAGGTACCATGCCATGATCCAACTTTTGGGATCAGGTAGCAGGTAGAAGTTGTTGTGGTAAAAAGCAAGCAAACAAAAAAATGGTGAAGTACACTTTCACATAAATCATTTACCCATGTTTGCATTAATATTTTTGCATACTAACAATCAATATTTTCTTGTCAGCTTGTTTTGTTGCCTCAGCTACCATTGAAGCCTATATACTACACAGTCGTCATAATAGACTTTTGTAAGCTGTAATAGCTCTTTTTTCTTGTTACAACTTTGTCTTTTTGATAAATTTATATTGACAATGATCTTTCATGTGGTTGTAGCCGGGACTGTGCTTGTCTTGTTTGATATAGTAAGTTAGTTAGATATGGAGTGCCGGACACATCTCGTTCTTTGGTTATCATATCATTTGTAAGCTTTCGCCCATTTATTTATATAAATATTTCTTATTTAATACCAATTAATCGTTTATACTCGCACAGTGATCTTTCAAATCAAATTTTCAGTTCATCTAACCATGTGGAGAAAGGGCCTATGTATTTAGTTTGACATAGCTTCATAATAATGCCTATTGTTACAAAAATTGAACACTTACCCATAATTTGGTGTTAGATCTATATCATTATGAAAAATGAAATATTGAAGTTTACTTTAAGTATATTCATTTTACTTGTAAAAATTGTAATATTACATCCTAAACATCTTATAATTGTCATACATATGCAGGTAAAAGATAAAATCATAGGAACTTAAGCAACTTTAGGATCAGGTAACATGCCATGATTTAACTTTTGGGATCACGTAGCAGGTAGAAGTTGTTGTGGTAAAGAGCAAGCGAACAAAAAATGGTGAAGTGCAACTTCACATAGATCATTTACCCATGCTTGCATTAATATTTTCGCATACTAACAATCAATGTTTTCTTTTCAGCTTGTTTTATTGCCTCAGCTACCATTGAAGCCCATATACTACACAGTCGTCATAATAGACCTTTGTAAGGTGTAATAGCTCTTTTTGCTTGTTACCACTTTGTCATTTTGATAAATGTATATTGACAATGCTCTTTCATGTGGTTGTAGCCAGGACTGTGCTTGTCCTATTTGATATAGTAAGTTAGTTAGATATGGAGTGTAGGACACATCTCATTCTTTGGTTATCATACCATTTGTAAGCTTTCGTCTGTTTATTTACAAAAATATTCTTATTTAATACCAATTTATCGTTTATACTCACACAATGATCTTTCAGATCAAATTTTCAGTTCATCTAGCCATGTGGAGAAAAGGGCCTATGTCTTGGAGCTTCCAAAATGGCCCTACAAAGTGTAGTTGTGCAAGAGGTTCTCGATAGAGAAATATGTCTATCATACGGAAAGCGAAGCGGGTAATCTATGAAATTATGTCTGATTGTTTTTTGTTATTTCCATCCCTTTGCATCTTTTAGCAAGTATTTGAAAAGTCTTTTGATTTTTTTAGATTTGGTAAAATGGGACGTCAATCCTTTTTGTTACATGTCAGGATAGGTTAGCCCCAAACACTTTTGTTACAAATCGTAATGGGCTAAACCTTAATGCATGTGATTAATGTAGATTTCTATAAATCAACCATTATATACTATATAATATTAACAAATAAAAGATCAACTTTGATATATGAATTTTCTTTATTATTTAAAGGGGGTATATGATATATAATTTTCTTTTATTTAAAGGAAGGAAGTTGATATATGAATTTTCTTTATTATTTATATAAAAGATCAACTTTGAATTATATAGTTGAACTTTGATATAAGAATTTTCTTTATTATTTAAAGGAAGGAAGTGTCCTACATAAACAAAAGGCTTCCTAAAGCCATGTAACTATGAAGGGTTATGAATCTTCCTCACATTATCGTGAGAATGTATGGTAAGTAATACTTCCAAATTCTAAACTTAGAGGTTGTGACTTGTGAAAAAGCTTGGTGATGCCATTTTCATACTTTTTTTAGATAATGTCATTGAAACTGATAAACAGATCCTTGCAAATTCAATATGACTACATTAAAAATAGATAACGCTGGCTATATAATTATTGATAAAACATAGAATAAGTAAAGATTAATTTTTGAAAAAAAAAATTAGCTGTATAAATATTATTAATTAGAAAAAATGAAACCTAATACAACTAATGATCTTTTTTTTTCAAGTTAATCAACATACATATATTCTCGTATAAATCAATTTTAAATCTCCCTGAATCAAATCAAATAAAAACAATATCAGAATATAATATCTAAAATACAATAAGAAATCATAAAAAAACATAAAATTATCAAAATTACAGAAATGAGGAATATAAATATAAGTCAATGTAAATGTAACTAAAAGCCAAGATACAATTATATTAAAGATTATTAACCATAAGATAGTTAATTTTATTTTTCATTGTGATAAATAAATAAAGATAAATTTATATTTTAAATATTTTATTATTATTCTAAAATATTAACCCGTCATTTTGAAGGGAAAAAAAGTATCGTGATGAAAAGTGAAGCTATTTTATAAGCCATCTTTTCATTATAAGAGATTTACTTCAAATAAATAATTTTATAAATCAAACAACATACAATATTGTTAAAGTATAAAAGATATACATTTCATGCTCTTCTATATAAATCTCTCTCTCTCTCTCTCTCTCTCTCTATATATATATATATATATATATATTCATATATATATATATATATATATAGGTTTATTGAATTTAAGAATAAGTAAACTAAAAACATAATAATTAGTTTTTTAAGATCTTCAAAGTAAATCAAAAAATAATAATTATGAATTACATGGAAATTGAGGATAAAATTAATTGTTTTTCCTTTAAAAGGGTAAAAGCTGATCAAAGAGATATGATCTCCTGAAAGGTACAATGAATGATTTTTTTTCAAAAATCTTATAGCAAGGTTTAAATTAATAGAAAAAGAAGAATGATAGTATTTAAATATATGTATCATTAATCATCATTAAAAATATTAAAGTTTTTATAAGTGTCAACTTAATCATCATTTAGAAAAAATGGTTATCAACTTTGATAATTGTAGATAAGGTATATAATACCAGCAACATAATATATACTATACGAAGGATAAAAAAGTAATTTTATATATTTTTAAAAGATTACTTAATTACAGAATTTTAAACTTAAAGTACAACGATTCAAAGTTGGATGTTTAAAATCTTTTGTAAAAGGAACACAAAGCGAAAAAGGCATGATTTTCTGATATAAATTAATACAAACTGATAAATTTTGCTAAATTCAACGTATGTTCCTAAAATACCTTGCACATTCAAAATCAAAATTAATTCCAAAATCCTTTCTTTTCCAAAATCCTCTGCACATTCAAAATCAAAATGAACTAAAATTATATATTTAGCAGTTTAGTAGTTTATATGTTACACAAAAGATTTCCAAATTGCATTGTGATTTTCTCCAAATCTTCAACCGAAATCCGTATATGTGATCATGATTGACCAAACAGCTACCAGTGAATACGAATGTACGAAGAAAATTAAAATTCTGGTGTTAGTTTCAGTTCGCCGGAGTAGAGATGATGTAGACGTTAAGGGCTCCGACGACGGTAAGAGAAGGAGGTGTGGTGGTAGTTCTAGAGATCAGGTGGATGTTTTTCAGCTTTCATATCGATCGAGAGGCTGAACTAGAACTTTTTATGTCGCACCCCCAAAATACCACTAACGGAGTTTATACCGTTAAGGGGCGCGACTAGACCAGGATCCACAACCATAGTTACAAATACTAAACGAATCAGGGTTAGTTCAAACACAAG
>JBCNJP010000012.1:5069101-5084190 GCA_039602395.1 Deinandra increscens subsp. villosa | reverse complement strand
TAGAGTTCTAAAGACGCTTTTCTAGATATAAAAAAATGATAGAATATTATTTATATAATATACAATACAATTTCAAACTTGAATAGTATTGTTTTAGTTTCTTAGAGTTTGACCACAACTCTTTTTTCTTTTTCACACTTTACCCCCTTCTAAGTTGAATAGGTTTGACAATTTATACCCCTCTCTTTTCCAGTTTTAAGTTGGTGGTTTTGTACGTCGCTGGTTTTGTATTTACTGTGGGACACTTTAGGGGTTTCGAGAGTTTTAAAACTCTCTGCCTTCTGCATTCTGGCATCTCTCTCTGATTTTGTTTCTCTCTCTACGTCGCCGGTTGTATTACCGGTGGTGGTGGCTGATAAGGACGGTGGTTTTAAGGCTGACTTTAGGGTTTGGAGAGTTTTAAGACTCTTTGCCGTCTCCACTGTCGCATCTTTCTCTCTGGTTCTGTTTCTCTCTCTACGTCGCCGTATCTTACTGGTGGTGGTGACTGAGAAGGACGGTGGTTTTGGCTATGACACTTATTTCAGGTTCTGTTTCTCTCTCTACGTTGCCGGTTGTATTACTGGTGACGATGACGACAGATGGCTTTACGCGCCCTTTGTTTGTCGGTGACGGCCGCCGTTCGTTGGTTTAGGGTTGCGTTAGTCGTCGCTCCAGCTGTCGATGCTCCGTTGATGTCGTAGCGACGTCATCGTTGCTCCGTCGGCGTTGAGTTAACGACATGTGCGACTTTTCTGTTGCTATTTGGCGTGGCATTCATCGAAGCTGTCGCAGGTTATGATGATCTTTCTTTACAGATCTGATGGTAATTTCTTTTTGCTTGATACCGGCTCCGTTTAAGGCTATGATGATCTTTCTTTACAGATCTGAGCCTACTTCGTCTCTTATAGTAATTTGTTTATGCTTAAAATTGGCTCTATTGAAGGCTATGATGATATTTCTTCACAGATCTGAGCCTACTTCGTCTCTTACAAATAAGTTTATGTTTTTTTGTCTTCACAGATTTAAGCCTCTTTTACGTTTTAGGCTGTGATGATGATTCTTCACAGATCTGAGCATGTTTGTATTTTTACACCTGATTTTATTTTTGTATTACTTGAATTTCTGATTTATTGATATGAGTAGCGGTGCATGACTACTGCCGTTGATCGTCTTCGTATCTGATATGGAATTACTTTATTATGTTTTGATATGGTTACAGTTTACGGCTGTGAAGATCCTTTGGATCTGAGCCTACGATGGTTTAGTTTCCCACCGATGTTGTTATATCTGATATGGAATTTCTTGCTCCTGTTTGAAACTTGCCACTCGGTTTCCTTTGTCGGCTGATTAAGCAAGTTTACTTGGGCAATGATGGTCTTTAATCTGAGCCTTCTATCAATGGTTTGCTTAGTTTCATTTATGATAATGATGAACTATGATTTGAGCCATGTATCATGTTTAATATAGAATTTCGCACCTCCGTTTGAAACTTGGCTCTTGGTATCCTTTGGAAGGTTTTTCGTTGTCGGCTGTCTCAGTAGCATTGGGCGATGATGATCTCTAATCTGAGCCTCCGATCTGTTCCATATGTTATGATGGGTGTCTGGTCTGAGCCTTCTATTGATGGTTGAGCTACTATGAAACTATGATCTAAGCCTTTGGCGTTTTCAGGTTTGATAGTAAGTGGTATGACTTGACAAAAATTTTGTGGTGATAGTAAGCTGGTATACTTATTTCATTTTGTTACTAACAGCTGCTTACAAGCTAATAATGTTTGATGTGGAAAGATCTCACATAATATTGTTTATCATGGTCAGTACTCGATCAGGTAAGTTTTGACAACAAGACAAAATTTGTGTATCAATGAATTTGTGTATCAATGAGTTTTTACCTATTCTTTGTTTTTAGTTGTTTTGCGAAATTAAAGACTTTATACTTCTTTTTGTACTAATATGGCTTGGTCAAACTATTTTAACTCTTTTGTGATGTGTTTTCATTTTTTTTTTCTGTTCTTTTTGCCTACAGGTGTGTTCCATTGCTCCTAGGTCCTAATATTTTGGTGTCTATTCTCAAGACTTTTAGTGATGTTAGTTTCTTTAGTATAGTTGTAGATTTTAATCTTTGGCAGATATAGCAAGGAATATATAGGTAAGGAATTGCTATTTGTGAAAGTGGAGAACTATAAATATGAATATATGTAGTCAAAAATCATTTCGGGTTTGTACCAAAGAATTAAAGAGCAAAACAGGAAGAACGTCTCCAAATGATGAAAATTATTTTTCTAAATCTTTGTAGGAAGGAGTTTGGATTTTCGTTTTCACATTGATGTAAAATCAAGAGTTTTAAACTTTTACGTTTTATACCACTTAACTTTTTTTACTTTCGTTCAGTATACAAATTCAACCCCGCAGCAACGCGCGGGGTGGGTAAACATCTCGTTATCTAAGTTAATAATTAACAATAGACAATTCAAGTATTATATAACCTAATCAATATTATATCGCTATTAGTATTTAACTAAAAATCAACATTCATTCATAAATCAATTTGTTACTAATAAAATAATGCTTATTAGAGTAAATATATTATACTTACTTCATGATAAAAAATTGCAGAGACACAGAGAAAGCAAGAAGTTAACAAATGAGGTTTAAATTCATAGTTTAGGGTTGTAGACTTGCAGCGGCTTTTTTCGCTCTTTTACTTTTTCAGATACCTTTTTCACAAAAAGAAAATAAATTAATAAAAAATTAGGTTTTTATTTTTGATAAATGGGCCAACTTACTTGTTTATTATAAAAGCCCACAAAGCCACAATTATTTACCCAATAAAATGAATATGTGGCCTTATTTCATCTTCTTCTACACTTGAAAGGGTTGTCGTACTCTGGTTCTCCACTTCACTAATGTCGCCGGAATATTGCTAGTCGACCGGAGAATAAGTCCGCTATTCTCTTTTGGCTTCAAATCTTTAATGCTTTGTCACATACAAATCAAAATCAGGAGGGTCAACCATAAAAAAGATTTTCCGATCTATACTCCGGTACACTGGAAATTTGGCCGGCCGGAGGGTCAATGGACCCTCTGACCCTCCTATAGATCCGCCATCGAGACGTGATGCTGATGTGAATTTCCGTGAGAATGATGTTTCGGTGGCGGTATCTGGTGCATCTGATCATGTGAATTCTTCGTCGGTGGTGTACTCTATGCACGGCGATTCGATCTCAGATCTGGATGTTTGAATTTCCAAATGAAGCTTAATTAATTGATAGCATAAAGTGTGCGGAACCAGAAATTTTTAAATGGAGGGTCATAATTTTTTTTTCCACTTAAAATATCATTTATTGTTTTTAGACAAACCGGATTATAGTAATCCGACCAACGACCCATTAGTTGATTATAATTCAACCGTTAGTTTGACAAATAGGAGTTCAAACTCTAATTTTCTTTATCAATGTAATCCAGTAGCGTAATATCATGCATTCCTCTTGAATGAAATAATTTAATAACATAAAATAACTCTAATAATTATTGCATAACACTTATTTAAAATTTTATAGTAAATAAGTTAGAAGTAAATAAACATTTAAATTCTTTGTATCTTAAAAATGCAATTTATAACATTACATACGGAATAATTTAATAACACAAAATAACATTAATAATTTCATAACACTTATTTAATATTTTGTAATGTATAAGTTGGAAATAAAATTCTTTTCTATTTTAAAAATACAATTTATAAAGTTACATCATTAAAAGAAGGTGCCTCTTACAATGTTGATTTGACATATCAGTATATCACTCTTTAAAAAATATAAAAAACTTATAAATAATAATTAAAAACAATATTAAATATAATTTATTAGTAATAGGGCTTGACTTTTGAAGATTAGGTTCATCAAAACAAATAAAGTATCCTATCCTTCTTTTCTTATTTCCTTCTCCTCCGCATCTCTACTCTTATTTTTACAGGCAGCGATATCTGCTTCTTCCGCCTGATAAGTTTTTCCGATCATGGTTTCTTCACTTAAATAACTCTACAGCGATAATGAGGGGTCACACTAAAAGAAAACGACTACGTAAGAGGCGCCTATTCTTAAAAAAACACGAAATATATGGTAGCTGGAGATTCATCGGAGGGTCCATTGACCCCTCTGACCCCATGTGGTTCCGCCAGAAAGGTCCTTGAGTTTAATGCCAACACCGTTATTCAAGGTTTGGATCCAAGATAGAGTTTTTTTATCTTTTTTTTTCTAGCTAATGATGTTCTCTGTGTTTGAATCCAACTTAGTTTTTTTCCTTATTAGTTTCTCCTCTATTTATTTTAATTATGAGTTTTTCTTTTCTATTTTTATTTATTTAAATATATTTATAATCACAACAAATAATATTTATAAGAAAATTTTAGTGTCTTTATTTATGCTTAGGTTATTATTTGAAACAATCTATGATACAAATACAATTTTACATAACATTTATCGCATTGTAAGTTTTTAATTTTTACAGGGGCCTGTTTTGTAACATGTGGAATTTTCCGGGGAAGAGTCCAATGGACACGTGTACCCGACTTAATTTGGCCAAATTGGTTTATATCCGGACCGTTCTAACTATTTACAACAAAATAGACCCGTATCGAGTCGCCCTCTTTTCATCTTACTCATCGAATTCTATATGATCGATCTTCGATTTCTCTTTGTTTTACAAATCGACACTCAAATCAAGTTTTCAATTCCTTATATTCTTCTCCACCCCTATTTATCGATCTAAATTTTGTCCAATTTTGTTTCTTCTAACTAATTTTAGGGTTAGGGTTCGCGTTCAATCTTCGGATATAACCGTTTTCCTCTTCAATCCGTTACATCATCTTCGTTGATTTTTGATTCATTCTGATAGCCCTATATCCATTCATCGTAAAATTGTAGATTGTCCTGCATAATTTATATCTAAGGTTTTGAAGCGTTCGTGTTGTGCAAGTTCATTTTATTTGGAAATTGATTTGGGGATTTGGTAAGTATGTTCGTTAATCACATTTTTATTATCCCCATCGATGCATAAATTATTGATCTATGCGTATCTACACCTAGGGTTAGGGTTTCATCATATATTTGGGGATTTTTTTATTTGATTAAATTAGCTGTTGGAATGCATGAAATTCATCCGAGATAAATGATGTTAGCATGCTTGAGGTCGAAATTAGAAGTTTATGGATGTAAGAAAATGAAAGTTGTGTAATTTGTTATTCTGAATTAGTTCTTTAATGTACTCTATCATTTAAATACATTTCTGTCAATATCTGAAGTTCTATTACAATTCTAGAGGACTTTTAGGGTGTTGTAACTTTGGCTTTCTAATGACAAAATAATTATGTTTCATTGCAAAGTGTGTAACTTTTGTCTTTTAAAATATATAGTGATACTTTGTCATAGGTATATGAAATTCAGTCTGTTAGGTTTATCTTTTTTCTAAGTTAAGTTTTGTGAATGTTTTATATAAGATTTCCTATTCGCGCGTTGCCGCAGGGATAATGTTGGCACATAAAACCGTTGTATTGTATAAAGTTGCGTAAAGAAAATAAAAATAAAAAACATGTAACGATCAAAACGTTTCGAACAAAAATCTTTGGTACACTATTGTATATCAGGAAATCCATGTATAACTATTACATCGCCAAAAAACACCAACTTCTATCTCAAACTCAAACGACTCAATCACAAATATAAAAAGAATTGTGTTACAACATTAAAATCGAACGCTCAAAATGTTGAACCTATGACCTGAAAATTATTTTTCACGACTGTATAATGTATAATGTTCATATGGTAAGAAAAAGTGGACAAAATGATAATTGACTTATCGAAAGTCGTCGATAATTATATATTTATTTTTCTTTAACCCAAATCACTTTTTTTCAACGGCCTTCAACCTAAATCACTTGAAGTCATTTTTTCTGTTTGATAAAATCATTTATTTTGATTCATGGTCGTCGAGTAAAACTATTTTGTTTTTCACTTCAGCATCCAATAACTATTAATTTGTCGCAAATGCGATAGCAAAAATAGAAGTTCACAAAGAAGAAAGAAGTTCTAATCTCTTGTCGTCGTTTTTCATTCAACAGATAGCAAAAGTACTTCTTCGTACCTCATACCAATAACTATTAATATCGAACCCTACCCGTCATCTCCTACACCGTGTAAGTCATGAAAAATTTTAATTGTGTCATCTTTGTTGACAACCCCTTTTTGAGTCCGGCAGAAAGAAAATATACCGCCGGAACGATTGATTTTTCTCTTTGAGTCCGGCGGGAAGAAAACGTACCGCCAGAACGATTGACTTTTGTTGCTTTCGCCGGCGTGAATAAAATGTAATGTCGGCGGCAAACAGGTTGTTTCTTTTTAGTTCGACTCTTTGTTATTCTACTCTACTAAATGTTCTTCATTTTGCATTTACAGGTTGTTAATTCGTACCTCATACCAATTTCGTTGGATATCGTTCGTTGCATGGTTACAGCACACTAAAAGTCCTCTAGAATTATAATAGAACTTCAGATATTGACAGAAATGTATTTTAAAAGACAAAAGTTACACACTTTGCAATGAACCTAACAGACTGAATTTCATATACCTATGACAAAGTATCACTATATATTTTAAAAGACAAAAGTTACACACTTTGCAATGAAACATAATCATTTTGTCATTAGAAAGCCAAAGTTACAGCACACTAAAACTC
This sequence comes from Deinandra increscens subsp. villosa, assembly GCA_039602395.1. Taxonomy (NCBI): domain Eukaryota; kingdom Viridiplantae; phylum Streptophyta; class Magnoliopsida; order Asterales; family Asteraceae; genus Deinandra; species Deinandra increscens. Next base: position 5,077,477 of record JBCNJP010000012.1, on the reverse strand, counting down.
CTCTAGAATTATAATATATAGAACTTCAGATATTGACAGAAATGTATTTAAATGATAGAGTACATTAAAGAATTAATTCAGAATAATAAATTACACAACTTTTATTTTCTTACATCCATAAACTTCTAATTTCGACCTCAAGCATGCTAATATCATTTATCTCGGATGAATTTCATGCATTCCGACAGCTAATTTAATCAAATAAAAAAATCCCCAAATATATGATGAAACCCTAACCCTAGGTGTAGATACGCATAGATCAATAATTTATGCATCGATGGGGATAATAAAAATGTGATTAACAAACATACTTACCAAATCCCCAAATCAATTTCCATATAAAACGAACTTGCACAACACGAACGCTTCAAAACCTTAGATATAAATTATGCAGGACAATCTACAATTTTACGATGAATGGATATAGGGCTATCAGAATGAATCAAAAATCAACGAAGATGATGTAACGGATTGAAGAGGAAAACGGTTATATCCGAAGATTGAACGCGAACCCTAACCCTAAAATTAGTTAGAAGAAACAAAATTGGACAAAATTTAGATCGATAAATAGGGGTGGAGAAGAATATAAGGAACTGAAAATTTGATTTGAGTGTCGATTTGTAAAACAAAGAGAAATCGAAGCTCGATCATATAGAATTCGAGGAGTAAGATGAAAAGAAGGGCGACTGGATACGGGTCTATTTTGTTGTAAATAGCTAGAACGATCCGGATATAAGCGCCCACCAAGTACTGTTGGAACCGACGCCCACATCGCAACAGAGTACTCCATTCATTTTCACATTGGTGAATCATATAACAGTAAACTCTCTCATTGTAACAACTCCCCTTTTTGTTTTCCTCTTTCCAGGGTTGGAAGCATACAGTATGTGTTCATGAAAGCTCGGCTCACCATAAGGGAATAGTATGGGATACTGCAATGCCATGTAAAGTTGGTTCAACTCCGAGATCCTCTTTAGCTTACCATCTTGCATGCTGATTACGACGTCTCTCAGCCCATCGTTGTCACCAAAATCACCTGATTCCCTCAATAACACACAAAATCAAAGATAACCCCACATTTTAATAATTGTTGATATTTTAAGTCTGCAAACCCACTTTCTAGCAGATTCATTGGCACATAAATCCTATATTGAAGAGGACACATGCTTTCTTACATCAGATTCAATGAAATGTAATCAAACTGGAAGTATAGAAACTCAAATTAAAGAAGATATATGTTCCTCGTGTATAAGATCTAATGGAATAGAAATCGAATAAGAAGTAATAAAACCCAAAATTAATGAGGACATGTTCTTCCTGGATTAGATTAAATAATTTAACAAAAAAAGAATGAAATATAACACAAAAAAACCTGAATTGGAAAGGATTTAAAGGGTCATCAAATAACCATAAATGGAATTCTATGGCATACATGATACATTTGTTGTCGAAAGTGTGGTCCAAGCCACGAAGAAAACGATTTAGTAATAAATATTTTAATAGAATGAATTAATAGTACAAATAAACTTGAAGGCGGAAGAATCTAGCCCCACCATACTAAAAGAAAATATTTATAGGCTACAAATTTCTTTTAGAAAGAAATACAATTACAACACGTTCATCATCAAAAAGAAGTAAAAAGAAATTATTCATCACAAAGAATAGATTGAAGGATTTACCTACGAACCAAATAACACAACGAACCAAGATTTAAATCACTCTTAATTAAGACAATCTTCAAAGTATAAAATGATATTGATCCGATTATAACAACTCATATATTGAAACATTCATAAATATGATATGAATCGGATGATGATATATATGATTTAATATATTTTATTGTTTACTTATAGTATAAAGTTTTAATGTTAAAGTGTTAAGAGACCAAACTAAATGATATTAAAATTACAGAGATTGAATTTTAAAAGTAGACAAAAGAAAAGGATAAAAATAACATGTTTGAAAGTGTGGATGAGGTAAAACCTATCGACACTTCAAATAGGTCAAAAAGATCTATTTCTTTTTCTTTCTCGTCGTCACTTCTTCCCTCTCTATTACCACATATCTTTCTTTCTTTCTCTAAATTTCTTAAATCATTCAATCAAATCCAAAGCTAGACATAAATATAAATGTTGAAGATAGAAAAATATTTTTTACGTTTAAACAGCCCGTCATCATCGTCGTCGCGAACAGAGGCATCCTGCCGCCACTCGGAGACCACAAAGTCTGATACAGATGTCATCAAAATGTGTTTTCCTTCCATTTTTCTAACTCGGTCGCTCACAGAAGCCATTTTATCGACCCGACCGCGGTTTCCGGCCACCCGGTTCTGACCGTAAACCGGCAAAACCGGCCGGTTATTTTGACGGCGGTTCAACTATGGCTAACCGGACCGTAGAGGAGGCTTCCGATTTGGATCTGGTTGTTTCTTGTGTTGTTCTCTGTTGCTGGATTTGTACAGATTTTTGTTTAGCACAACTTTCATGATCAACATCAAAATCAAAATCAAGATCGCCTTCAACAACCAGTATTGGTAAGATTTTACAGCAGACCAGATCCTATTTTATTCTTTTTTTTTATTTGAAAATTTTCCTTGTTTGTTACATTCTGGCGTGTTTATAAGGTTATTTCAGGACGAATCTGTTGTTTAGTTTATGTGTTTATCAAATTATGAAATATAAATTGATAGAATCATTCAGTTTTAGGTGTTAAGGTTATAAATTTTGGTTTGGTGTTTATGAAGAAAAAAAATATATGTTAGGACAAATACCTTCAAACTCGTATTATTCGGTAATTCCTAAACATAACTATGAATGATGTATACAGTAAAGTATTATGCAAAATTAGCAAATGCAAAATGAAGAACATTTAGTGGAGTAGAATAACAAAAGAGTCGAACTAAAAAGAAAACAACCCGTTTGCCACCGACATTACATTTTATTCACGCTGGCGAAAGCAACAAAAGTCAATCGTTCCGGCGGTACATTTTCTTCCCGCCGGACTCAAAGAGGGGGTTGTGAACAAAGATGACACAATTAAAAAATTTCATGACTTACACGGTGTAGGAGATGACGAATAGGGGGTGAACAAATGAGGCCTCCATGCCTTTAAATATGATCATAGAAATGGCATGAATTAATATAAATATGGTTAAAAGAACTTGAAAATGTCATATTTAACTTACACGGGTCTAGGAGATGAGAGGTGGGAGGGGAGTGGGGAGGGACAAATGAGACTTGGATGTCTTTATATAGGTTCAAAAAACTATAAATATTTCTAATAACTATATGGTAATAAAGGTTTTAATTATGAAAAGAGTTAATATAATAAAGTTGAGAATATGAATGATCTTATAATTATAAACCATCATAACTATTTTTATTATTTATTTATTATTATGATTATTATGGTGATAATAATGGTATGAGAGTTGAGAATTTCATCGGTCATATGTTTAAGTATTAATAGTTATTAAGAAATTGAGTAATTAATCATGCCACTACCATCATGATGATGCATGATCATGTATCATGATGTTAATTAAAGACGACGCTTAAGAGTGTAGTACCGAATGCTTGGTTTCAAGTACACCGTATTTATGATTTAGCATTCATTATGGTGTCACAATTGTGTCATTGCTCAACTTTTAGTGATATATAGATACTTTTATCATATAAAGGAATACATTCGAACATGATCTTTATGTTTCGTGAAAATTGTAACCATATGTTATAAATTTATGACTAGAAGTGAGTGGTGTAAAAAAGGTATAATAAATATTATTTATATGACTAATAATATTAGGTTTTAATGATATTTGGTATGTTCATATATATTATTATGATCTTTGAATAATTATTTAACTTATAATTATTTACTACGATTCATATATTTATTTATAAAGTCTAAATATTTATTCGAATGATAAATATTACGAACGGATTTTTCAAACATACAAACGGGAATAAGTTGTCAAGACTCACCAGAATCATTTGGGTAACTGAACGTTATCCAACTGAAACAATACCTAAATTAAACATGTTCTATTATTACTACTGATATTTGGACATCGGTTATTTGCTACCCTGATCAGTATTCACGATCTTTCACCTTGCGCAGGTGAGTTTCACGGCCCCTTTTATTTAAAACTGTTTAAATACTTTGGGAGAGAAATCATGATCAAACAAACTTTTTTTACTTGATATTATGGTACAACTGTTAAGCCATATTATATATGTTTTATTCATACCCTATTGATTATATGTTCTATTCATACCCCTTTCGTGGTAATTTGTTATATAACATATTGCTACGAATCCCACCATTAATTGATTGATCGATTAGTTCTTGTACGAAATGATAGCTAGTGAATATATCTATTTTAGTTGACAACATTGCTCTAATTGGTCGCCCCAATTTTGACTCAACGGTAATAGTCACGGGGTACCTATCAGTTATTTTGTTCCATTCGGTAATCTTGGGGAAGATGTCATGGGTGGGTAAATCTATTAGTGTTTGAAATCTATTGGAATATATGGAATTTATTAAGATATGAGAGAGAGAGGTATTAGAGATATTGTTATAGGAATAGTTTGATTTAGATTCCTAAATTGTAGTTATCTTCTCGTACAAGTCATTGTATTCTTCCTATATAAAGGGTGCTCATTATCAATAATATTAACGATTATTTATGCATTCCATTATCTTTCATGGTAATCAGAGCTTAGGTTCAATTTTCACAACACCGAAAAATAAAGACCCAAGACAGGGCGGTGTGCCTTCACCGCCACCGCCCTGTCCACCACCGATGTTATTTTCTTTTCTTTGTTTCGCTCAAATAAAGCTTCACCACTCTGATCGGTGCACTCAAACAAAAAACAAAAATCTCTATTTGTTCTCATCCAAAAGAAAGCAAAGTGAAGTCTGGAATTTTTCGTCTGGCTATTGCAACTCCTGGAACAATTGGTTTTAATTTTCTTTATATTTTCTTTTAGTTTATTTCACATCTACGGATCGAAAATCGTGGTCTTCAGATCTAAAACTCCAAAATTTCGGATCTATGAAATTTATTGGTTTTTAATTTTCTTTATATTTTCTTTTAGTTTATTTCAGATCTACGGATCGAAAATTGTGGTCTTCGGATCCAAAAAAAATCTTTGCTTGGTTACGATCAGCAACCTTGTTTTTTTTAATTTATTTATTTTTTAAAATCTTTATTTTATGTCAAGATCGACTGATCAAAGAGTTACCTTCGGGTCTCGAATCAAAAACCAAGAACACCAAGGAGTGCAACCATAAGGAATAAAGATAACCGACTTCAAGCAAACTACGAATTTGGCTAAAGTTCAGATTCTGAAGACAGTTGAAGCACAATCATGGACGGATATTGAAGCTAGTTTTATTATTTATTGTTATTTATTTTCTAGTCTGAGCGTTCAATTCTCTACTGCTCTGACTACGGGGGAGTATTGGAATATATGGAATTTATTGAGATATGAGAGAGAGAGGTATTAGAGATATTGTTATAGGAATAGTTTGATTTAGATTCCTAAATTGTAGTTATCTTCTCGTACAAGTCATTGTATTCTTCCTATATAAAGGGTGCTCATTATCAATAATATTAACGATTATTTATGCATTCCATTATCTTTCAAAATCAAGGTGCAGGTAGATCAATACAACAACGGTAACCATTATAATATCTTATATGCCTTCAGCTATTTTTTACAAATACATTTTGTAGAGTCCTAAACCTGTAAACTCACCAACATTACGTTGACCTTTTAAACTCATGAATTTCTCAGGTATCTAGTTCACCCTCGGTATGCAAATGGAAGATCGTCAAGCATTAGGGCCTGTAAAAAGAATGGAGTCATGCTCACCCTTTTTCTAACTAAATAAATCATGAACAATCGTAATATCTATTTTAATGTCTCTTATTTTCATGTTGTAAAACAATGTTATCTTTAATATGATTTCCGCTACAACTTTGATAACATGCTTGGTTTTTTAAACGTAAACTGTGAGAGGTCGTTCCTTGTATCCACGACTATGACCCCATGACGTCACACGCCCACATAATCGGAAACATCGGGGTGAGATAAGGGAATATTCTTGGGCCTCGTAGTAGGTCTGATCGGATTGGGCTGGAGGGTGACTCAGGCCTGGAGGATTCTGGTGGGCCTAAAAAGAAATTTAAGTTCTTATTGGACACAAGGGATCTTAATTTTCCTCCACCTGTTTTTCCACCTATGTCTGATTTAATGGATAACCCCAAAGTCCGATTCAGGGACATGAGAAGATCTTCCCCCTTGACTCCTTCGAAGTCTGTGCCATTGGGGGAGGTTGATGTGAGGGGGTTTGGCGGAGTTATTGCTTCTGATCAGAGGGAGAAGGTTGATGCGTCCTAGATGAGTAAGGATTTAGCCCTTGCAGATGAGGTAGTTAACTCCCTCTAGGTGGTTGCTCTCATTGGTATCCAATTAATGCAATGCGAAGAGAGAGTGAAGGACCTTGTGTTGAATGATGGTGTAGTCAACTTTGATTAAATGGATTTTCTTTCAGTTAATTGTCGTGGCCTGGGGAATAAGGTGAAGATCTCGTGGATCAACAAGATGAAAGTTGAAAATCAGGTGAGTTTCCTTTGTATTCAGGATACCCACTAGTCGATTAGAGATTCTCCCCTCGTTTTGGGGTTATAGGGTTCAAATCGGGTGGCATGGGAGTGGGTTCCGGCGACTGGGAGATCTGGTGGTATTTTGAGCCTATGAGACCTGTCGCTATTTCAGCTGCTTAAGGTGGTTAGAAATGAGAATTTTCTGATGATGTCCGGGGTGTGTTTGACTTCTGAGGCAAAAATGTAATATCGTGAATGTGTATGCACCTCAAGGGGCGGCGAGAAAGAGGGTTTTGTGGGATAGCTTATTATGTCTTATGGTCAATCGAGATGGGTGGTGGGTGGTCAGGTGGATGTCAATGAGGTTCAGCATGAGGAAGAAAGGCCAGGTTTTGAGTTTATCCAATCGCAAGCGGTGAGGTTCAACGATTTTATCTTTCATTCTGGTCTTCAGGAATATTCCATGGGAGGTTCATCTTTTACTTTCTCTAACGAAAGATGGTTGAATTTCAGTAAATAGGAAAGATTTCTTGTGTGTAATGACTTCTTTGATCAATGGCCTAAGGCTTCTTTGCAAGCTCTTCCCCGACTATGGTCGGATCATAATCCTCTTTTATTAAAGTCTTCAAATTTGGATTATAGCCTGATCCCCTTCCACTTTTCTCATATTGGTTAAAGAAGGATGGTTTTCATGAGATGGTGGTTGTGGCAGCTTCCCCGTTTGTTTGTAATGGTAGGCCGGATGTGCGACTGCATGATAAGCTTAAAATGATCAAAGGGGCAATAAAGTCCTAGAATGTTAAATCTAAGGATGAGGATAGGTGTTTGGAGATTGAGTTGTTGGAGAAGTGTAATCAATTCGATTCTGATTCGGAGTTGAGACAATTGGATTAGAGGGAATTGGATAGTTGGGCCGATGCGAAACTTGATCTCTTAAGGCTGGAAGGGCATAGAATTAACGACTTGCAGAGAAAAGTCTATATGGTAATGGACAAATGGAGGGTGTGGATTAAGGACATAATGAAGGCGTCAAGAACTTCGAGGCTTGCCAGTGGATCATCATCTTCGGAATTCCAATGTCACCGGGGTATCCGGCAAGGTGACCCTATCTCGTCCTATCTTTTCATTATTGTTATGCAACCTTTTCACAGTATGTTGTAGAAGGCTGTGTCATGTGGCCTTTTTGATGGGATTAGTTCACCCAATGGGGGTTCGGTTTTATCCCACTTATTGTTTGCGGATGATGTGCTTCTTATGGGGGAGTGGTCTAAGAAAAATGTTTTGATTCTCTATCGTCTCCTTGGGGCGTTTTACCTTAGTCGGGTCTCAAGGTTAACCTCGAGAAATGTGGCCTGTTTGGGGTTAACATTCCGGCTCCGGATGTGTCCCGTTAGGCCAGGGTGTTGGGGGTGTAAGGAAGGGGTTTTTCCGTTTTCTTACCTGGTTTAAAAGTGAGAGATAATATGAACTGTATTGAGATTGGGTGTGATTGAGGTTTACTATAACCGTTTAGTTGCTTGGAAAGCTAAACATTTGTCGTCTGATGGCCGGTTAATGTTGGTTAAATCCGTTTTTATATGTCTCCCCTCTTATTACTTTTACTGTGTTTTATAAGCTCCCGTGACGGTGATCAGATAAGTGGCTTGAAAGTATTAGAAAGTGGATGATCCTATGTTGTTACATCTTCTTGATGGGGCCTTCTTTTTAAGCCCTGGTGTTGTGTTAATAAATTCGATGTTAAAAAAAAGTATAGAACA
>JBCNJP010000012.1:5044690-5068601 GCA_039602395.1 Deinandra increscens subsp. villosa | reverse complement strand
TTCAGCAGACTTGGAATGAATTGAGACTTGGATTTTGGGTGAGACACCTAGTAGGCTTTAGTGCTTTACGATGCAGGTTGGTAGGTGGTTAGCAAGGTCAAAGAAGTTTGTGGATGATAGGCTGGATGGATCAAAGTTTTAGTTATTTACATTCTAGTCCTTTATGTTTTTAATTAATTAATTTCAAGCTACAAACGCTACCGCGTTCAGCTTGCGGGGGAGTATTAGACTATTATGCTAGGGTTTATATTATATTATAGTTAAGGGTATTAGAGTGTAATATTATACTCTATATATAGAGATCCCATGTAACCCTATTATTCACAATTCCAATAATATTCTCTATTCTCTGGTTTAACTCTTGGTAATGATAGTGAAGATATGGCTTTAGCTGCTACTACTTTTTCAACTAGCAATTCCCATCTTGCTTCTTCCTTCTTGTTCTTCAACTGTTGCCCTCTTGTTTTAAACTGCCTGTAATAAAACACAATTTACAATTCACAATCAAATCAATAATTAAGATGATTCAAACTTTCAAAGAGTAAAAATTCAGATCAAATTTGCATCCAGTTTGATAAATGGATGGTTAATTCTAATTACCTGCATAGGGGAACTTTGCAGGTGGAATCAGGTGATTCACAAATGGAAGAATGGAGTTTGAAAAGCTGCCACATACGTTTACACCTGACACAGCCTCCATTAACTCTCTTCTTACAGTTTGCGAAGTGATAAATCGAGTGCTGGAGGCCTTCACAAGTCGAGAATCTGGTACAGGGTGCTCTGTTCTTGCTAATTGGTTGCTTGACATATGGTCGAACACCTGTGCAGCCTTCTGTGCAAATATGGTGTAAACAATCCATGGCTTCACTCAACTGGAAATACAAACTCTGTTCTTGTAAATGCTTCCGAGTACTCTTCCTCCTCTGCACATTTGGACCAAATTCAACCGTTAGCAAACCAAACCCTAACTGGCTAATTAATTTTCTAGATCTGATCAAATTTACGGTACAGTTTGTGAATTTGAGTTTGCGTACCGATTCAACATCATCTATGAACTTGAGGATTTCGAGTTCGAGATACGGATCGTTGTTTTGAAGGAATTTCCATCCTTCTGTTTCCTCAACGGACTTGAATCTGTTGGAGATCAGTTTCATGCACTTGAGGTGGAGATCAGGTGCGTCGCAGAGGCGCGCGAGTTGGAGGACGTCCACCACGTTCTCGATCGTCAGCCGTTGGATCAAAGCTTTTGTACACCGTGTCTTCAGATAAGGTACCATGTATACATGAGCCAGCGCTAGCAGATGAATCCCGAATTTCTCCATCTCTTCTTCGTTGCATCTGCTCACAATAACAATTAAAAAACTAAGAAAAAAAATTCAACAATAATAATTAAATAATTTAACAATTAAAAAACTAAGAAAAAGCGGTGGCGTGTGTTTGAGAATTGAGATTTGACCTGTTGGAATAGAGGAAGCTAACGAAGGCTTCTACGGCGTCACACGGAACGCCGACGATCGGAATTGTCTTCCCGGAGCTCCGGCGATTCTGCAGGCCATCAATTATGCTTTCCAGCACCGGCGACGATGATGCCTGAATTTTTCCAAATCAAAGTATAACATAAACCTCTTAGCACTCATTTTTGCAGATTCTGATTACAAAATTTCATTTCATGCTACATATATTTGCACAAAGTTTAACCGAATCTGAATAATGAACAAATAAAAAAAATCTCAACCGGAAAATAAGATATCGTAAATTTTTGTAACAGAAATCGTATTCATTCAATTTTCCGATCAGTTGAGATTCAATTATTCATAGACCGTTATGATATGTGAGTAATTACCAGAATTTTAGCGTGAGCCGGAATCCTACGGCCGCCGGATGTTACAATATAGAGACTAGTCTCATCAACAGATTCGCCGGAAACATGATCGGATTTATGAACCGGAGGTAAAATAGGGCTTCTACACATATTGCCGGAAATTATTAACGCCGGTGAGATTTATAATAAATTGTAGTGTTGTAGCTAATAGGAGCCGTTCAGATCTTTTTGCTTCCCTACCTGAATATAACTTTCTGTATTTATAGAAGACGGATTCCAGAAGGTGTGCTGCACGAACCTAATAGCTTTACAACCCAGGCGCAGTGACTCAGCGCGTGAACCACGCGCAAGTTGAGATAAAATACATGATAGTTTAGTAGTTAAAATGTAAAGAGTAAATTACAGGAATGAACCCTATAGTTTGCTCAAGTTTCACATTTTGTTTTTGGGTTTCAAAAACTACGAATATGTTTCGAAGATTATTACTTTACTAACAACTTTAGTTATTTACACTAACTAACTGTCATTAGATTGTCTATTAAGTCAGTATAAAATGATCATATACCTTTATATTTTTATTTAAAAAAATAGAAAGAAAAATCGTCTACTACCACTATGTCACCATCATCGTCACTTCATAGGAAAGAACACTCATAGATTTTTTTCTCTTTTAGAAGATACATGAGCGAAACAATTAACCTGTTGATATTGGAAAACAGAAAAATAGTAACAGGGTATCTATTGCTTTTGGCATAGTGTCCCCCAGTTTGGGGGGGGGGGGGGGGGGGCGTGATATGGTAAGTAAGAAATTCATGCTTTCTATTTTATAGTAGTGTATATAGAACACTCACATTGATAAAATGATTTAAACTACTTATTGGGGGTTTTCTTCTCTTTTTTTAGCCAATGCTGAATCGATGACCTATGTATTGTGTATATATATAGGAAGAAAAAATATCTTGGATTTGAAAAAAGTAAATAACTTTGCTCACAACTAGATAATCTGTTTATGGATTTCTACTTTTTAGAAACAATATTATTCAGGTGCCATTATTCATACTTACGGTCACAATTGATGCCATCCCTACCGTCTCAAGAAAAAATGTAAAGTTAATTTTCATTTTACACTGACTTAACGAAAAACTCTAACGGCAGTTAGCGTCAGAAACTAAATGTATTACAAAAATGCAAACCTTCTGATTATAGTTATAATTTTTGAAACTTAAAGACAAAAAATAAAATTTAAGCAAACTAGAGGGATGATTCCCGTAATTTACTTAAATGCAAATTATCATATATGCCCCTGAAGATTAGCGTCTACGTGGCCAAATGGATAGACACATAATAAACCAGCCCATTTGGAAACGGAAGGACGTGTTTGATAACCGGCCTTTGGGGAAAACAGTCAGGGGTGACATGTACTTTAGTGTTATCCTTTTCCACGTGGCATGTCACTTTGGGCTTATTTAATTCCACGTGGATGACAGGTGATGTGACACGTTGTCAACTTGTCAAGTTGGACATATATTAAATTGACTGTGCATATAGTGGATGAAAACGATTATGTAATTATCTGCAACATATTTGGATCGTTGTAGATATTTTTATTGGATAAATTTAAAGTGACATTAAAAAAAGTATCTAAATTTTGATGACATTTTTAATACATACTTTTAACCATTTTTAATGGATGATAGCTGCTCCATACTTATCAAAACATCGAATTCTATTCTCACCTTGACGAATAAACAAATTTTCACATTGATATAAGATAGAGATGATGTGAATCTTTAAAAAGAGAGAAAGAAAAAAAGATAAATTATCACATCGATATAAGATAGAGATGAACCGAGGCTAAGCATTCACAGCCCATTCTCTATCATTATCCCTATAATTTATATATTTATCATTTTATTATTTTTTTTCTTTTTTCACTCACAACCATAATTAAATAATATTTTTTTATACATTTATCGTTACCTTTTCTCTCTCTTCAAACCTTAAATTTTAAAGATTTACTAGATTTTTCCTCATTTTTCCTCAAATATAAGGATTTTCCAGATTTTTCCTTAAATATTTCTCTCTCTTCTACTCACAACCACTCAAAACTACACCTTAAATTTTAAGGTTTACCCTCACAACCATTATAGGGAATGAGCTGCAAATACTCTTAATAGTAATAGTGGCATGTGTTTTTTGGATTTGTTTTTGACTTTTGGTTGAGTTTCTAGTAATTTTATTTTTGGGGAGTTCAAGTTGTTGCTGTTTTTTAGATCTTTAAAAGCTGACTAAAAGCTGTTCAATTTTGGGAGGTTTTTGAATGTTCAATTTGAATTTGAATTTATGTTAGAAAAATGAACGTGTTACTATTATTGAAAGTTATTATTTCAATCCATGTTAGAAAAGTTAACTTGTCAAAATTGTAAATAGGTTAAAGTATGTTTAAAGTCTAGTTATGTATTTATAAGATTTAGAGGGTTGAACTTGTCTAAATCCAAAGTTAGAAACTCGTCAATAGGATCTCATATCTTTGCATTTAAAGTTTCTTCGAAATCGATTGTTGTTTTCAAGATTTAATTAGAGCCATCAATTGGTATTAGAATCAATTGGTATTAGAGCCAAAGGCTCAAATTAAACGATTTCCATTTACCAATGGGCATTTGTCCCAATGGTATGGGGATGAAGGTTAGAGCTTGAGGACCTTGAGGTTTCAAGTTCAAACCTGATTCAAGGGGGTTTTTCTCAAGTGGTGAGTTTCCTCCTTGATGGTGTTCCTGAGTGAGCCAAGCCTGGAGTGTCAAAATCAGTATGGACGGTTACAATCCCGTCTCAGGAAGGCTCACTCGGGTATTGGAGATTTGGGGAGTAGTTTCAAACGCCGTTAAAAAAAAAAACGATTTCCATTTAATAATCATATGTTTAGAGTCTAGTTATGTCTAGTTTGCTTAAAACCGGAAATCGTTTAGAGTTGGTTAATAGTTTTTCCATTTTCATCCTTGCTAGAGTATAATCTTTCGTTTTATATCTTGATTGAGAAATGAGAATTGAGAAATCATTTTTTTTTGTTTTTTGTTTTCTTTGTTTTCTTTGTTTTCTTTGTTTTCTTTGTTTTCTTTGTTTTTTTTTTCTTTTTCTCTAGGTCCGAGGCTAAAACTGACCGTTTCGCTTTTGATTTTAACTTTAGATCACACGATCGATACTCTAAACGTTTGGCGTATAACTTTAATGTCATATTTCTATTTCCGTTTTTTTAATTAGGTCACAATAATTGTTTTGTGTACGCGTGTTTTTCCCACTAGAACACAGCACAACACGCACATTTCAAATCTACTATATAAAGAAAGAACAATTACTCACTAGAGTAACTATTACTTCCGGTTCGACCGGATTTTTTGAGGGTCTCCGGTTTTTTCATGATTTTTTACGAGATTCGAACCGGGCGGTTTTTCCCGGCTAAACCGGTTCGGTTCAACCGATTTTTTATATTTTTTTATTGTTTTTGAATTATTTTTATTATATGTGTATACTTTATTGTTTTTTTAATTATCTGTGAACTTTAAAACTTATATTTTCTTGTTGAATACCTATTTGGTATTATTCTTTATAGGATTAAAATTGTATTTTAACTATTTTTGTTGGAATGTACAAGTTTATTAACATTTTTATAAAAAATATATATTAAAATCCCCTAACTAGTTGAACGAGCCGGTCAAACCAGTCCTAGAAACTTTTCCGGTTCAACTTCAAAACCGTTTTTAAAACATTGGTTACTCCACTAGTAGCCTGCTACGTCGCTACTTTTGTGGGCGGCACATGCGCACGAAAAAAAAGTTTATGTTTCTTATCTAACTGTAACAAATTTAACACATGATTTCTTGGTTTAATATGTATAGTCGTGTATGTTTAACAAATGAGTTGGTGTTGAGTTGGTAATGTAATATGCATAACCGTATAATATAGATTTTCTTTCTTACTTTCTTTTGGTAAGTTTTCTATTTCCAATCTCAACAATTTAACAACGAAAATTGTGGTATGATATGTACAGTCGTGTAATATAATTTTTAAGTCGTAGACTTGATGCTTTAAGCGTTTAAGCCGTTATAGGTTTTCTTATTTCCATTTTCATTACATGACATTATAATAACGTAACACCAAAAGAAAGTAAATCCATTTTTTTATTCCCATGAAATTCTACATTTTGACCGAATATTCTTCCATAATGGTACGGCACAATAGTATTATTGGGGTGGATACACAAACCACTTTAAATAGAAGAAGTCAGGTAGGAGGATTGGTCCGGGTAAAAAAAAAACAGAAAAAATGAAAACTGATAATATTTTCTAAAGATATCTATTTTCCTGGAAAGACAAATAAGACATTCCGATTGATACCACCACGATAATACGCATGTGATAAAATCTAGATTTAGACAAGAGGCATCTTAGTTACTTTTTGTAACCCTCAAAAATGTCATTTTAATATATTTTATGTTTAGTCATGTGAAAAGTAGTAGTGAAGCATGAAAACATATAGGTGGTGAAAAAGGTGGATGTTGTTGGAGTCATGCGGTACGTAGTGGGGTGATGGTGTACGAGTGCGATGATGTCAAGCATGTTTAGGGAACCAAAGTGGAAGGTGTAATTATGGCATGTGTTCTATTTTAACTTTGCCATTCCAATTAGTCAAGAACAAATAATACTTGTCAACCTACACTTTTGACCAACATGAATCACATGAAAGTCCAAAAGAAATTGAGATTAATTAAAGATTTCTTTTCTATATGAAGATCCTGTTCTTTGATATCTGATAGATTAGGGGAGTTCAATTTAATATTTTGTAGATGTGTAAATATTGACCGAAGGGTGTAATTTTAATATCGTGAAAGCGACTAAAAGTGAAGTTAACTGTGTAGAATAGTAGTTAAATTTTGCTATTTAAAAAATCGTTACGACATAGCTTATTGCCCGTTTATCTGCTACTTTATTGTAATTTAATCCTGATATTATAAAATCATTATTATTGATACGAAAAGAAAATGTTCCAATTTAGTCAACTTTTTTTCTTCCAATTAGGTCCTTTTAACTTTATATAGATGGATGTTCTAATTTTTATGTAGCTATTTAATATGTTATCATATCTATATATATATGGCATTATTTTAATTTTATATTTATTAGTGGGTCCCACTCACTTCCTAATAAGACCACATCTCCAAATAAACGACCCTATACCCCTTTCCTCCATGGCCACGACCCCTCCTCTCACATCGAGCCACCACCATCTCTTCCTAGTACCATAATAACTCTGGTCACTAGGGATTCACGTAAAATCAATGAGGTCCTAGGCAACCATTTAAATTGCAAAATTTATTGGTAATTATTTGAATCGAAAAGTGACACTCTAATGTTTTTTTTTCGAGGCACGCACAGTTTGTGAAAATAGTTTCTTTTTAGCTGTTTTTAACACCCAAGACATCCAGAGTTATCAAAATTTTGAATTAAAATAACTCATTTTTAGGGGCGCAGCTTTGCTTGGGCCCACCGGGGCCGCGGCCCGGGCCATTTTTTCGCTCAGAAGTAGGGTAGTATACCCGTGCAGTACAAATTTTTTATATATATATAATCTGGCCCGTGAGATTTTTTTTTTTAAAAAAATTATATATATAGTTCGGCCCTATACATCTCTAATTTACAAACACAAATTTTATTTTATAAAGTTTTCATAGTTAAAAACTTATAATCGAATCGTTATTTATTTGAAATCTAAATTATATAAAAGATATGAATTAAAATGTATATAGTTTAATAGTTTAGGGTTAAAAATATAAATACCAAAAAGAAAAAGAAAAAAAAAGGTTTATGTGCACTTCATTCTTGCCGGCGAGAGTCGAGAGACAAATAGAAAAAAAAAGAGCGCTGCTCCTGCGTACCTGCTTGCTGCGCCACTGCTCTGCCTAACTGCTTGCTACTGCCGCCAACTCGCCGACGAACTCGTCGGAAATAGGATATCCGGCCGGCGGACGGGACAAGTAACTCACCTAATTGACTTCATTCTTCCATCTTGTTGTGTGTTCTCTTCAATCATCCATTAGGTAAGTTTTTTCAATTTCTTAAACACTTCAATTAGTTAAATTTCTCTATGTTTTCAATTCAATTTTAACCTAGATTATGTTCAAATTAGGTTTTGTACTCATGAGGTTCATCAATTTGGAGAATTTGTGATTGTGTTTAAGTTAGGGTTTATGTTCAAAATTTGGGGATTTTTGGATTGTGATTAAATTATGGTTTAGATTGTTATTTAGGATGTTAATTTAAGATTGTTACAACTAGTTGAATAAATTATGGACTTGTTAGTCTTTTACTCTTTTGAACATAATAATAAACGTCAAAAAGCTACGACAAGTGAGCCACAAGCTTCCAGGTAATCTTCATTTCTCTCGCACTTTCGCATTGTTTACTTTGTTTTTTTTTATGTTAGTTGTTAAACAATGGTTAGTTTAATGAATTATTGCAATTAGTTTTTTAAATTTTTTGTTGTTTGACCCGACTTGAACCGAATATCCGACCCGAATATCCGACCCGAACATAAAACCTAGCGACAACCTAAAATTTTTTTGACCCTAAGTTTCGGCCCGGATGATTTTTTAGGCCAAGCTTCGCCACTGCTCATTTTAATATTGTTTTTTTATTATTTATTTTAGGAAAATTGACCCATATTAATCACAGTTATTAAATATTAGCCGATAATAATCTCAGTTTTGATTTTTCCCTACATAATCCCAATAATTAAACTATTGGCCTACATTAAACCGCCGTTAAACTATAAATTAACACAGTTAGTATGAATGACTGTTTTTATAATTTCTTAAAATGAAGAGACCGTTTTCCCCCATAGTAATCCATCTCTCTCGATCATTACTCCTAGTGGTTAAAGACATGAATATATTTTATAAAATCCAGAAATTACATTTAACAAAATGAACGTATATAGTCAACATTTTAATTTCTCAAGTTAGAGAGTTTTTTTTTTTTTTTTTTTTTTTAATTTCTCTCTCATGGTGATGGCTTCAACATTTTTAGGATTTTCATCATCAAAATGTATTTAGTTATTATGAATAAATATTATATGACTATCCATTATCCATAACCCCTTCTCATCATTAAGTATGTATCACTCTTTTGCCCTATAAATAGAGACTTGTTGTATTTGATAGATGACCACATATGAATACTAATATATACTTCTCTTCTCATATTCTCCATGTTCTTATGTTCTTAACTTTGTACATATTATATTTAGATTGCTAATGGCCGTTGTTATTCAACACGTTATCAGCACGAATTGCCTTTTGGAGTTGATCATGTTATCATAAGGTAAATCAACTTTGTCCAACTAATTTGTCTTTTTTCTTCTATTGACTCTTAAATAAAATCCATATTGTAATTCATACAATCTTGGATTGCGTTAGAGGTTTTCTTATCTTTAAACCTTTAAGATAATTATATCATAACTAATACACTTTTGGATTGAATCTAGATTTATATATATATTGGTTCAATACAATTATAAATTATTCATCAAACTTATTTATAAATTATTCATCAAACTTATTTTAATCGGTATAGTATAAATCATAGTTATTTTTATTTACAAATTATATTCATGGTTTATACTTTAAGGGTTGTTCTTCACATTATTAGAAGAAAATTGTCATAAAATTGATGTTCTTATTATTTAATGATGTTTTATTATCACTTTATTAAATTAGTTAATGGTGTTTTATTGTTTAATAAACTAGTGTTCAGGCCCGTGCGATGCACGGCCGGGGGGAACTTTGCCCGACCCTAATATGCTTAGTATTTTTGCATACGTGAAATGATTTTGATCACACCAGTGCTTGGTAAAAAACGTAACAGTGTAAGTAAAGAAGGTATCTAACTATTTTTTGGCATTAGCAATAGTCATATGTTCAGTGTATCTGCTAAGATAATATACACCATCCATATATAATTAGGAAAATAGTTGTAGGTCTAAGTTGTAGAAGTAAGATAGAAAGAGATAGGTTTGTCAAAGTTTATCAGTTTCATGAAAACAAACCAACATATAGTAACAGACATGAAACAGGGCAGTTCCATCCGGCCGGGCACGTTCCTCATTAAGTTGGAAGCGTAGCAACTTGTGTCGAGGAAGGCCCGTTGTCTGGAAGAATGTTGCCCAGTCTGTTTTCATCCTTAATCGATGGTAGAAGATTATGCTAAGTGTATGAGGAATTATGCAATAAATAAAACCTTATAAAGCATCTAAATCTAAGCTGGTCTAAATTATTTATAAACTAAAAAGAAAATTTACACAATATCACGTGTTTAACATTCAAAAGTTCCATGCTACAGATTCTAATGCTTATAACATCCTATGTCAAAACATGATTGCAGGATGATTCATATATCCTATTATTACTATGACAAAGCTTGAAAAATATAAGCGTGTTAACTGTATCAAGTGGATTGACTAATATAATAAATAGAATAACTAAAGTAGGTGTCGTGACCTCTCCGTTCATAAAAACCATTTCGATGCCAAACATAACAAAACTTAAAATGAGCGGTATCATCCGGGTAGGGCAGGTCTTCATTTTAACCAACCCTAACATGTTCAGTATGGTCGTATACATGAAATGTTTGTGCTCACATCATTATCAATAGTACCATGCCTATATAATTATAAAAACATTTGTAGTTTAATGGTGTAGAAATAACATAGAAATAGTTTAAGTTTGGCAAAGTAGATATTGATAAAGACAAAGGATTAAAGGCATTGTCTTTATAACCAAAAAGCCTACAGAATCAAATGGTTAGGGTTTATCGATGGTTGGTAGATGAATTTGTATGCTTTCTCCTTTTGTTATGTTTGAAAAGTAACTGAGATCAATCAAATTATTTATGAAGTTGACATTCAGATTCTTTTTGTGTTATACCTAATAGGAATTGTTGAACACTTTACTAAAATTTTACCAATTGACGATCTGATAAGCTAAATGATATATGATTTATTGTTGTTTTTAAATATGAATATTGCTTCTTTTATGTGTAATATATCTTGCATCTGAGTTTAAAAATTCAACTGGATTTGTCCTTTGTTATCCTTTACCCATTATGCAAAATGAAACATTCACAATTTATTAGTAAAAAGCCTTTAAAAAATAATAATTTACCTCTAAGTCTATTTTTCTTCTAATACCATTATTGATTTAATTTTTTCATTTTATTTTTTTACGTTTTTATTTTTTAAATTTTGGCGGGTTTTCTTAGACCTATTGCATAAAATTTCTGTAAATTATTACGCGAAGTTACATGAAGCATTGATCAATACACCAACTAAAAAGTATAGTTGGGTAGGAGAAATAGGAATGAAGATAACTGCCAATAAAAAGCTTTGTTTACCATGAAGCACATATACGAAGTATACAATTCAAGATGCATGTAATGTAAGTACCAGTGATAAAAAAATGAAAAGGAATTAACATCATTGTGCACTTAAAGAAAAATTCAATTGTTCTTTGAACTTAAATAGGAAAAAAGTCAAAAAATTCTAGCAAGTTTCACATAATTTCCGCAACACACTGAAATAGCGAGACAATCTAGGACTTTAAAACTGAGAATCTCAAGCACAATTTAACATAATTTTTTAAGAACCCTAAATCTAAAACTCTCTACGCCGCTACACGGTTTGCTCTCGGCCAAAAGAAAAACCCCACTCTCCAAGACTCACGTCGTCCTCCCGTCTCGATCGCTAATCGGAAGATTGGAACACCGCTGCCCGCTCCTCAATATCGACTCTCTCTACCTCACACCGCCGATCTGAGGCCACCGCAGACCGCAGTCGTCAATCGATCTCAGGACGCCGCAGTTGGTTCGTCTCTCCACTTCGGTCGTCCTCCCGTCTTTGTTGCTTGGATACTCCGGCTCCGTCTCCCGTTGACCGAATTTGGTGAGTGATATGATCAATTTGATGGCGGTGTTTGCGAATTTGATGTGGCGATATCTAAATATATAATTGAATATTGCGAATGTAATCCGATTAAATATCTCGCTTGCTATGGATTGAATCTTGCTACTACTTCATATCCGATTGAATATTAATTATTTACTCCTATGGATTTTTTTGTTATCTGCTTTATATCCAATTCATTACAGCTATGATATTGGATTGAAGATTGGTATTGCTATGGATTTTTTTCTTTAAGGATTTCGGATATTTAATTCGGATATGGGTTCTCAGGGGCGGATTAGTTTAATGGTTTGAGCATCACCTTGTAACCTGAATGTGCCATGTTCGATTCCTCTCTTCTCCGTTGTTTACTTTTTTTTTATTTTCAATTTCTATATGTTTATTATCTTCTCAATTTTTATATTTTTATTATAAACAATTAGGTTTCAAGTAATGTTTTTAAAACCGGACCGAACACTGAACCGGTTGTCTTACCGGTTCATTGGTTGTACCGGCCGAACCGGTTTAAAAACCGGATGACATCATATATAATATAAAATTATATATATAATAGCATGTGCTCTGTCTTGAGTTTAAAAACCGGTCGAACCGGTTCATCGGTTGTACCGGTCCTAACATGTGCTCTGTCTTGAGTTTTATGTATTGGGTTTCCCCCATTGTTGTTCTGAGATGCAAATCTTTGAGTTTTATATGAGTAATTTGATAAAGATTGAATCTTTGCTCAAATTTGCAGGGTGTCAAAGGATCTCTATGCTCCGGCTCTTGGTGGGATCATGTTGTCAATCGGTATTAAGCTTTCGATCGAAGATTTCGCTCTCGCGTTCAAAAGTTCGAGCTTTAAACTCCATTGATCGGATCATGTTGTCAATTGGTGCAGTTAACATCATGATTTGAGTCTTGAGATGGGATTTTTTATTTTGATTTTGATTGTGATCATGTCTTTCTTGCAGACCTTTACCATATCTATCGGGATTCTTGCGCAATATGCATTAAAACCGGCTCTCGGGGTGTTTTTGGTTATTACATCTTGTACATGATGCATAAAAATGTGTAAGTTAAACATCCTTTTGTTTTACAAGGGAATGACTTATGTTTAGGTATAAGTATGTAAGCCCGTGCGTTGCTGCGCGTTTTAAATAGTTAACACACATTTGGATGTAACGTATGCTTTATAAGAATAGAAACACGTAAATAACAAAAGCATATAAATCTATTCAACTTCTATAGGTTAACAACATAATAATGAATAAATATGTTTCCATTGTTTCGCTTTTAATCTAGACTTGGTATAATTTATTTTTCAATTTTCTTTAATTGCAATCTTTAATTGCCATTGCAATTGTTTGTGTTCTTCACATGTCTGACCTTTTTTTAGCTCCATCTATCCATCTAATCATTGATCAATAGCTTTTGATGTGGTGAAAGATTGTTATCAATTATTTGGAAGAAGTTTGTTTAATTTAGTTATGTTCCACTTATTCGGAATTTTTTCAGCAAACGATGAGGATACAATTTTGAGATTTTGTTACGATTCATTAGATCGTAATTGAGGATCATGTAAACTGACGTATTCTAGAATTGCATAAATTTAGGGATGAATTCTAACAACCAAAGTTTATATTAACATCCTACCACTCTACTTGGCCAACCATGCAACGAACAATATTGAACAACATTGCTATGAGGTACAAATTAACAACCTACAAATGCAAAACAAAGAACATTTAGTAGAATAGAATAGCAAAAGAGACGAATTATAAAAAAATAACCAAAACAACCCGTTTTCCACCGACGTTACATTTTATTCACGCCGGTGAAAGCAACAAAGGTCAATCCTCCGGCGGTACATTTTTTTCCCGCCGGACTCAAAGAGAAAAGTCAATGGTTCCGGCGGTACATTTTCTTCCCGCCGGACTCAAAGAGTGGGTTGTGAACAAAAAAGATGGCACAAAATTTAAATTTCTAATGACTTACATGGTGCAGGGAATGACGGGAGGGGGGGGGGGTGAACAAATGAGGTCTCCATGCACGGTCGGGGGGAATTTAAACCGAGCCTAACATGTTCAGTATGGTTGTATACGTGACATGCTTGTGTGTACACCAGTCCTTGGCAAAAAGTCTAAGAGTTTAAGTAAAAGAGGTCTCTAACAGTTGCTTGGCTTTAGCAATAGTCCTATATTGATTGTATTTGCTAAAGACAACGATATAATTCCAAAAAAAAAAGTCGTAGTTCAACGGTGTAGAAGTAGCATATAAATAGTTTAATTTGTTGATGAACCTGTTACTCTATTAGTATTGATGAATAACCTGTTACTCTATTAGTATTAATGCATTGTTAACAATCCAAGTTATTGAAACAATATCAATACTAATTAAAAAGATCTACATTTAGAAAGAAAAAAAACCCGAATAAAAGAGGAGGTTTCGAAATATGATTTTTGGTAAAGTCAAAAGGCCCCAAATTTTAAGTTCGATTGGGGCTCTAAAATTGGTTAAGCTACCCCTAATATGTGGTTATGTACCTAATTGTCCAAAGTTGCTGCAACATGTGAAGATTTAAAGATATATGTTTACTCTTCAGTTGTTCTCGGAGATTGGAATATGCTAATGGTAATATCTATGTAAAAGGTCAAGCAATGATATCATCACTTGCAAAGAAACCCCATATAACTAACTATTGGAAAAATAAACCTGTTAAACGAATATATACTATTTATACAACGAATTAATTATATTTATACATATTATACACCGTAACATTTTACAACTGATATGTAATAAAAGCCATTATTTTATTGAATACCCAATAAAAGTCAATATTATATTATCCCCATTACCGTCCCTTACTCCCTTTATCTCAACGCTCTCACACTTGAAAACCCTATCCGCTCACCAAACCCTCACTGATCCATCTTCAACAACTGTCTCCTGCATGCCGGACCATACCTGCTCTTCCATCGTTGTATAGCTCTTCACTGTTGGCGTGGGTCACAGCTGGCGACCGTCTTCAAAAGTCGTTGTGGTGGGCGGCGGTACCATCGGTCCAATCGGAGGGAGGGGTCGGTGGTTGTAGAGTGCAGGGATGAAGACGATCGGGAGGTGGTGGCTTGCAAATTCCGACGAATTGATTCCTTTTCCATCATTTGCTCTTTTACCCCGTTGTTTCACACAATCGTCATTCCCAGATTCCGCAAATCAATTATAGTAAATGTTCTACATATTTTGTTTTCTTTTTCCTTCCCAATCGTTATTTCTGTTAGTTTTAATTTGGATTCCGTCATCTGAAACGTTCGTAGCCATCTCATTTGACTCAGTCTATGCCCATATTAAGGAATTAATTCTGATGTTTTTGAAAGATTCTATGATTATTCTGTTTCAATAGATCAGTGACTTTTAGATTAGGGTTTTTAAATTTAACCTATTTCCATTAGATAAGGCAAAGGCCATTGATTTTATACAGATCTTGAAAGATTTACAACTGAATTTGTATGTATGTTAGGGTTATGAATTCAGGTAACGATCTTTACTTCAATCATGTCACTTTACATCTCTGGCTACATACCAACAATGTATTTCGATCCGAAGAGGTATCACCAAATTCTAAGTTTGCTAACTGGCATTTTTTTTTGTCTAATTAGTCATGCTAATTAAAATTGCTGTACATGTCCACCATGTTTGATTTGTGTATTATGTGTTGGATGCAGGTTCGTTAGTATTCTTTGTGCTCTTCATTCATTAAGGAACACCCAGGCACATAGTTAACCCTGAGGTAATTCAGAAACCTAAACTCGCAGCTAATTGAATGTATTTTGAGCTTTTCTCTCCAACTTTGATTTGTGAGCTGGATTGAAGAGAATAATTGAAGTATGTCCTAATATGGTATTTTGTTGTTTCTTCATTTTGTATATTTGTTGCTGATCTTGGGTTTTCGATAATGCTTTTCAATCTTCACTTAAAACCTTAAAAAAAACTATGTTTTTGAAGTGGCCAAATATGTTGGGGATTGCAGTAGAGATATTGTTACCCTCCAAACAATCATCAAAATGTAGCATGGAAGAACATCCATAATCATCTGCTTTTTAACGCATTATTACATGATATATTGAGATCGAGATGCCTATTTTTTTTTATTACAGACTATATATTATCTTAAAACAAAAGTTATAATTTTGGGTATGATTACAGGCTATATATTATCATGAGAAGGGGGAATTGGTGTTTGTGGAAGCTCATACAAAATGGCTTCTCATTAGTATTATCTCAGATCCCCTCTTCAATAAGGGGTATTAAGTTTACATTAACAAACACAGCAGATACTTAACTGCAGGTTAAATGCTTATGATTTTAAAGTATACAGGTCCATAGATTGTCTTCTGATTATACCTCTACACACCCCAATCAGGTAACACATATTTTTAACTCTTTCGGATTGCTCTGTTATGCTCATCAAAATAAATGCAAACTTCAACATCCTTCATCATTTTGATGCTATTGCAGCATGGTTTATGTGTGCTATGTATGTTATCTTGTTGAATAACATTTCAATAGACTGGTCAATAAACTCTACATAAAATAAGCTAGTGAACGAATAAAAAATGTTTATAACAATAGATGCTTACTTGAACATGTGCTGAATGGTTATGATTATAAGATTTCTATTTCATTAAGAAAGTCTGTATACACAATGTAGTTATCAATTTGGGGTAGCATAAGAAAAACACAATTGTTGTAAAGATACTTATAAATGTACAAAGAAAATAAACCTGATGAAATGTTCATGTACAATGAAAGACGTCATTATTATTGCAATTATATAATCATATCTAACTCATAGATTATAAAAAAGAGAGAGAAATTGAATAGGAAGTGTTTACACTAAAGCCAATCTGTACATAAAAAAAAAAATCATCACTTTCTACCCATTATTAGGGAGCAACATGAATTACCTTGTTATTGTGCGTGTAGTTTTGTATCATGACACAGTTTAGTTTTCTGATATCATTGGGGGTTGACCTTATGTGGTCAGAGAAGATGAGAGGGGGTCATTTAGAAGAAGACAATGAAACGAAGAGCTACCACTCTACTTGGCCAACCATGCAACGAACAATATTAAACAACATTGCTATGAGGTACGAATTAACAACCTACAAATGCAAAACAAAGAACATTTAGTAGAATAGAATAGCAAAAGAAAAGAATTATAAAAATAACCAAAACAACCCGTTTTCCACCGACGTTACATTTTATTCACGCCGGTGAAAGCAACAAAGGTCAATCCTTCCGGCGGTACATTTTCTTCCCGCCGGACTCAAAGAGAAAAGTCAATGGTTCCGGCGGTACATTTTCTTCCCGCCGGACTCAAAGAGTGGGTTGTGAACAAAAAAGATGGCACAAAATTTAAATTGCTAATGACTTACACGGTATAGGAAATGACGGGTAGGGGGGTGAACAAATGAGGCCTCCATGCCTTTATATATGATCACAAAAATGTCATGAATTAATAGAAATGAGGTTGCAAGAACTTGAAAGGGTCATAATTATTGCATTGTTTATTGCCTATTAGTGCATAGAAATCCAAAAGGTTATTGTTATTAACCTATTTATTATGATGCTTTATTATAGAGTTATTATTGAAGAAGTTGCAAGAATTTGAAGGGATAGAGGTGTGTTAATGATTCTTTATGTAATTCATTTACGGATTTAGCTTATTATTAATATGGTTTATTATTTGTATTTATGACACCATGCTTAACCATGCAATACATTATGTTTTTTTTGTTGTACATGGCATTTATGATTTCACATTTATGAAGGTGCAAAAAAGTGCCATTGCTCAACTTTTATATATATATAGATTTGATGTTTGATATTCACCATCATTAATTTATAAAAGTTTTATGTTTTAAAACATTAAATATAGTAACAAACTTACAAAAATATGAAGTTAATATTGATGTAAAGTCATGTAGTTAATTTCATTTGTATGTTTTGTATGTTAGACTTTATGGTTAATTGATTAGTGTTTTACTACTAAATGACTTAATGTAACTCCATATCTACATATGTTTAGTAAAAGAGTACAAAAATGTCCTGATATGACACATAGAGTCTCATACTTTCTATATCTCATCATCAATATATTGTCATATTATGAGTATAAAATCATATCGTAAATAATATGACATCTAATGATTTTATTACAAGCTTATAACCATTACCTTGTTATTGAGAGTTAAATCGCATGTTTTGGTTTATATGATGGTATCGACACTTGTCATCTGAAACAAATTGATAAAGATGTATGACCACCAGAAAATGACAATACTACCAAAGCTCATTATGGTTGGATTCGGTTAAGATTGCTAGACTTCAAATCTATAATGGAGTATAACTTTTAGATATTTATAATCACGCACAATTGGTAATATATGTGGTGGAAATATTATTGGTAAGGAGATGTTGAAAATAATAAACTCTTAATGAAAAATCACGAGACTCATCTCGTTGGTAAAAGTACCCCATTCCCAGAAGCGAATGTGGGCATGTGACAACATATAATGACCAAAGTGGAAGTCATAGTTATGGTCTCCTCATGTAATGACTAAAGTAAAAGTCTTGGTTGTGGTCATGGATGATATAAAAATATGGAGAGATTATCATTGTGTTTGGATTAAAAACACAAGATCCTTATGATGTTATTCTAGCTACTAATGAATAGAATAACTAAACCAAAATTATGGTTTATTATTACTCACATATTGTATAACCTACTTGTTATAAATTTATTGATATTATGTGTAGGTTTTATTAACAAGATGTTTGTGGTATACAACATATCATAACTCTTTTATTTCTTTAATGAGTATAAGATGAATATTGCATATTAAACGCGTTCATTAAGATTCCATAACTATTTTATTTTGGTGAAAGTTATGTAATAGTCAAAATGATAAGACTTGAGCATCTCGAATCATACAAGTTTACTATAAGCTCAAGTTCATATAATGACATGTTATAGTACCATGTGTTGTACAATATGATTTTATTGTGCATCTCAATGTTAATATGCTATTAATTATATAGCATTAGAGAAAATAATTAAAAGACAAGTTGTGTTTTATTATCACAATCTGGCGAAAACGTATAAACATTTTTTACATATCGATATGTAATAACTTTCAGAATTACATGTTTTGCCATTATAGCATGTCCTCTAGATGCTTTAAATTATTCGTATAAAAGGTATTAGAATAAATCAAATAAAATACCCATTTGTGGTTTATTGTCGTTCTCGTAAAATAATATGATACTTAAAGTTTTATGCTCCTTAAATATCATAACCGATCCATATAAGGCCATAAGATAGAAGGCCAGTAAGTCTTGAATGATTCAGACGTATAAATACTTCTCAATTGATGTTATTATAAGGAAAAACAAGACAAAATGATTTTCATACATTTAGAATGCTCATGAAGTAGCAATAGTATGTAAAAGTATGAAATGATTTTATATCCATATGTTGAGAAAATCATGAAACATGTTTGGTTTTATTCCATTCCCTGAAGTGAATGCAAATTTATGTCCATCGGTTTAATGATGATGATCATAAATGTAATTAAGAGATTGTAATGATATTCATGACGAGAATCTGATCGACCACCACAGTGGCGAAAGAAGCGAATGATCATATGAAAATAAAGTGTGGAAACGTGACATTACACGAATGGTTGAATGGATACATCATTCTCTTGTATTTTAAACGCTTATTAAATAAGCATCGGTGCGACTAAAGCATATACGATCATAAATTGAAAGTTTATAGATCATGATTATTTTATTGGCATGACCGGTTAGACCACACCGAGTCAATGATGATGTGAAACATATTGAATGTTAGAAGATTCTTCAAATTGATAACGAACATTTAATGTTTGCTCTTAAGGGAACTATTTACCGATTAAAATGGGTGTGAATCCATAAGTGATCTGGAAGTGATAAAGGATATAATGATATATATATCCTAAGTTATATACCATTTAGTCTTATAAATCGATGCATCGTCTAAATGGTTATCAAATTCGCAACTTGATGGTTGCATGATTTGTGCTTAGCTAATGAGATAGCAAGCACACTCTTCCTAATAATCATATTTATTTTGGTAATATTAATGGTGAATATAATCCCCAAGTTACAAATGATCATTGGAATAAGTGTTGAACTTCATGTTGTTTAAGTTTGTACACGAATTGCTTTTGTTGCAGATGGTTAGCAAACGTCTGCGATTGATTGCAAAGCCAATATCATGAGAGAAAAAGTATAACTTGTGCATGTGATTTTACAAGAATTGACATTAATTCACATCAAGCCAATAAGTTATAATACTTCCTCCCTGTTATAGTTGATTTATGGTCAGTAGTCAGCACTTCCCATCTAATGTTTCGGTTTTGTGATATATATTGAAATTGTTCCACCACAATGCACAAAGATGTGACCTCAAAAGAGGTTGGGAAAAAATGTTGTGCAATATAATGATAGATTTATTTTTACAACTCAGATTTATGAAACAACATTCCCAACATCAGGGAGAGATAAACAACAGTTGGGATATACTACAAGCTATAGTGAATTATCACTGTATCATCTTGATCCTTAAACTAGACAACGTAAACTATGATTTCAAAGGATAATTCATCTATAAAATTAGCGTATCAATTACCAGACACATTCACTGACCTTAAAAGTGACTAAGTCACATATATCAACTGATGATGCTCCAAATAAGATTGGTGTCCTAGAAGGACAAATAAATATTGATAATGAGTCTATGACACGTTTGAATCGTGATAGACTAGTCGATTCCAAGAATGAAATCTCCTCGAAAATTAGAGCAACTAATGAAGATGGTCAAGTCGAGGTATTGGTAGAAGAGTCTCATAAAGAGACATTAGACATGATGGTTCCTGAAGAACCTTAGGTACTAGTAAGATAATTAAGAGATCTCGATAAATTGTATCATGTCTAATTATATAGAGAATCGAAACAAAATCGACGTCGATGATATTTTGAATATAATAAGCGCTAGAAATAATAAAAATGATAAGGATCAAGAACTAAGATCTGCCTATGATGAAAAGTCAAAATGATTGGCCAAAATAGAAAGACGTAAACCAGGCAAAACGAAATTCTATAATATGTTGGATATAAACAGGTCTATTATACAGAAGCATGATTTGGAAAAAAAAATTAAGCAATACAAAGAAAATTGGTGGCGCAAGGATTTTCGTAAAGACCTAAGTTTAATTATGAGGGGACATATTCTCCGGTGGTGGATGCAATGAGATTCCAACAGTTTATTAGTCTGGTAATACAATAGAGAATTGATATGTGTCTTATGAATATTATGATATCCTAGGTATATCGCTCACTTGATGATGATACATGAAATCTTTGGAGGGTTTAAAGTGTCATAATAATAATGCATGGTAAGTTCTCGAGAACGTTATGATTGTTGTATAAACATTCGAATCCAAATAAGTTACTATTATGTGTATACATTGAATACTTAAACATAAAGGTCTATATAAACCCCCCAAGAAAGTTGAATACTTGAAGGTATTTAATATATCTTAAAGAAATAATCCTTGTGCACCAGTAAACATCAGATGATGACATGATATGCCAATAAACCATGAATAAGAATGGTGATATGTTATCAGTTTTAAATTGATTTGTTAAAAGATTAAGTTTACGTATCCAAACTCCTCATGAGTGAATGCGTATGTATAATCAGTCAAGATGGAAAGAAATCAATCAATAATGGATTGTTGATGGATTATAATGTGTTAAGCATTTGTATAAAGCCTAGAGAATTTATTATGAAATTTTACTGTGTTCCATGTATAGACTAAAACTAGTTTTGTTAAGTTTCATATCAACACATGATTATCTCGAGATACACAGATATAAGTATCGTGTAATGGTCAATATGCCAGGAGAACGGTCTCGGGTTTTATGATTATTTGAAAACATACGCATCCATCATATATGTTAAAGATTGTTAGATTACTGGATACATAATATGACCATTTCTCAGAGAACGGAAAAATATGGATGTGAAAATACTACAACTATGTGCACTCGTTGCATTACCATATCATTTGCTTAAATTTATTTGCATGATATTGCCTTTGTCCAATAATGAATTGTTGGTACGTGTAAAAAACATTTTGTAGGTATAAAGGTATAATGTTTATATTTTACTAACCTACCGAAACAAGTTTTGTTAGCCATTTAAATGCAGGTAATGTTATACAACACCATTTTGGATCTTGTGGTATTTATCTATTACGCATAAGGCAGCGAACACGTGGTGGAACTCTATTAAGAAGAACGATAACCAGAGTTAAGAAATGGTGTCCTCTACAGTTGGAAATGTCGCTTGCTACTCCAATCAGCTATTGGGTTGGCTTTAAAAACATATTGCTCAAGTTTGGGAGTTGTACATGAAGATCATATAACATTGGTCGCTTAAGGAGTTGCACATCAAGGGATTAGGAAGCAAATCAACCACTATAAAAGTACCAAGCACACAACTTAAGGAATTGCACCTCAAGGGATCAAGAAGATTGATGTTACTCGCATAAATCATACATGTCAAAATGAGGGGGAGACAATACGCGCTGCACTCTTTTTCCCTTATCTATGGTTTTGTCCCACTGGGTTTTCCTAGCAAGGTTTTTAATGAGGCAGCATCCCCAAGCGTATTGAAAAAGAAATATATTATTTCATTCTATGGATAGTCAAGGGGGAGTATTATGAATAAATATTATATGACTATCCATTATCCATAACCCTTTCTCATCATTAAGTATGTATCACTCTTTTGCCCTATAAATAGAGACTTGTTGTATTTGATAGATGACCACATATGAATACTAATATATACTTCTCTTCTCATATTCTCCATGTTCTTATGTTCTTAACTTTGTACATATTATATTTAGATTGCTAATGGTCGTTGTTATTCAACATTAGTCAATTAGATTTTCTATCGCTTGATTCAATTTATCAAGTCGAAACATAATTAAATATATAAAAAAGGCTTTTATACGATGGATTTATAGAAAGGCTTCAAATGAATTATAACAGTAACAATACTTAGTATATAAATATGGGAAAAGATCTACAAAAAACAATACTTATCCAGAAAACTAAAAAATAAACATTTTTTTCTCTATAACTTCTTCATATATTAATAATTTTTAAAAAGAATTTCACCAAAAAGTCTATTATTTTATTAGCTTTATTTATGGGAAAAAATTTAAAAAATAAAAAAGTTTAGTATCTTTTATTAGTGCATCATGCAATATTACTAATAGTATTGCATAATGCATTATGATTACAACTACTTAAAAAGAAGAAACTTAACTTAAATATGGACGTGATTTATACGAATAATGTAAATAACAAAGAATTGACATTCATAAACCAATTTTATATTATTGTTGCATAGTGCATTATTAATTTCAAGCTAAAATCTGAATTTTATTATTTTTTAAAAAACTCAAAAATGTTTTTAAAGTTTTTTCTTTTTTTAGTATTCTTAAAATTATGAAAGAAACATATAAAAAAGTTTTTTTTTTTAAAAAAAATTCTTGCTTTTTTGCAAAATATTGGTTTTCTATAGAACCCAACCCATAAAAATATATAACTATATACGTTTATTTTATTGATTGTAATTTCTGGATTTTATATATTTTTATAATATATAAGAACTCAATAAAAAACGCATTTAAAAAACAGTCCTTTTATTTTAAGAAATTACAAAAACAGTCCCTCATATTAACTGGGTTAGTCTATAGTTAACGGTGGTTCAATATAGGACAATGGTTTAATAATTGAGATTATTGTGAGGAAAAATAAAAAGTGAAATTATTATTGCCAATGTGTGATAACTGAGATCAATATGAGTCAATTTTTCTTTATTTTAACTTTACTGATTTTACATTCACTGAACAATTTTCCAAATCCAACACTGAATCCGTTGATATCTGATTTTTTTTTGGATACCACAGATTTGAG
>JBCNJP010000012.1:5010069-5044190 GCA_039602395.1 Deinandra increscens subsp. villosa | reverse complement strand
CATTACGCCCCGAATCGGTCGACAGAAGAAAATTATGGTTTTACTATTTAAACTTGTTTACTAAGTTTTTGTAATCAAAATTCGTCTTTTAAGAACTAGAGAGCCTTGCAGACGATTCTCTGGAGTTCTTGCTAGGATTTTGAAGTATTCCGACTGTTTGTTTGATAAGGTATTCATAGTTTAATGCACACTACAAAAAATGCCATTCAGTGGCACAAAATAAATGCCACTGAAGCAAAAAAAAGTGCCACTAAAAGCGTTTTTAGGAATATGCGGCATAAAAGAAAAGTGCCACTAGAAGTGGTGACGCTAAGCCTTTTAGTGGCACTTTTACAATGTGCCACACAAACTTTTAGGCTTTTAGTGGCACTTTTTTTTGCCACGATAAAAAAAGACTATTTTGTCGAATGTTTTGTGCCACTAAAATGCTATTATAGTTATCTATATATAGTATATTTAGTGGCACTTAATTTTTATACAACTAAAAGATTATTATAATCTCTCTCTCACACACACACACACACATATATGTATATATATGTATAATAATTCTAACATTACAACAAAAACCACATTTAAAACCCTAAACAAAATACAACTTCTAAATCAAATAGAATGTAATATTATATTTCTGATGCATAATGTACAAGTTTTTGATGCACCCAAATGAAGTATAATATCATATTATATTTCTAAAGCTTAGTGTACAAGTCTGTTAAAGCTATGTCTATTTTTAAAGAGTGGTACAACAAGTGAAACTGTTTGGTACAAGAGGAGAAGCACCCTTTTTTTTATTAAAGCCGGTACAAGAGGAGAAGCAGTCCTCTCTTTTCCCTTATTCACGCAACCATCACCATCACAACTTCTCACCTTTCTCACCTGCTACAAACATTCATCTACTCCCTTAAGTCTGTCCACCCACTACCTTTTCATCTTCTCGCTCTCTGCGCCGCTCTATGTCTCTCTAAAGTCCGAACGTCATTTTGGGTCTGATTTTCAAGATCCGGTGGCCGTCATGGAGGTTCGATGGCTGAGGCGGAGGGTGACGCGATGGCCGACGCCATCGTAGTGTTAAGGCTGCTCTGTCGTTTTGGTTTCGATTTGTTTCTCTTCTAGGGTTTGCTGGCGTTGTTGCAACCGATTTCTTTGCCTTCTAGGGTTTGGTTGCGCCGTTGCAGCCGTCTTCTCAGACGGTAGCCGGCGTGACCCCCATTGGGCATGTGTTCCATTGCTTACGCCTTCTCAGGTCGTCGCCGGACTTAGATCTGATGCCCACCGTGCATTACAACTAAAAAAATGCTCGGTATGATTCTTTTTGCTTTATTTGTGAATTGCCAGGTTTTATGTAACGTGGGTTTGGTTTTTTACACTATTCTGCTCTGTCTTTATGTCATTATTTCTACGTTGTCGCTGGACTGACCCCGTTGGGTTAAATCGGTGGCCGGTGTTACCTCGGTCCCTGCGATGCCTTACACGTAGGGTTCGAATCCTGGTCTGAAATGTGGTTGTGTTACATGGTTCGAAATGAAACGGAAATTTGATGTTTGCTTTGCTTTTCAATCTGTATTATTTATTCAAATCCGACCCTTTAGTGGCTTATGCTTTCGCATAGTTTCATTCCTGATATCAAATGTGACTTTTGGTTGTGATGATCTAAGATCTGAGCCTGTTGTTCGATTCCTGATCTGAAATGTGGTTTTTGGCTGTGGTTGTTCAATTACTGATATGAAACGTGTTCTTTGGCTATGGCGATCTAAGATCTGAGCATGGGGTTAGCCTCTGATTGTTGATGCCTTATTCGAAATGAAATGGAAATTTGGAGGTTGCTTTGCTTCAATTTGTATAGTTATTTACATCCGCCCCTTTAGTGACTTATGCTTTCACATGGTTTGATTCCTTATCTGAAATGTGGCTTTTGCCTATGATGATCTAAGATCTGAACCTGAGGTTGTTCGATTCCTGATCTGAAATGTGGTTTTTGGTTGTGGTTGTTTGATTCCTGATATGAAATGTGTTCTTTGGCTGTGATGATCTAAGATCTGAGCCTATGGTTAGCCTCTGACGGTTGCAATGCCTTATACACATTGTTCGATTGCTGATATGAAATGTGATTGTGCTACATGCTTAGAAATGAAATGGCAGATTGATGCTTTGGTTGTTTTTGTTTGGCTATGATGATCTGAAAGCTAAACCGACAAAACATGTACTGATTAGGGGTCGATTTGTGATGTTCTTGGGTCCAAAGCATGGACCGGCCTCATGACGGAATTGGATCTCTCTCCGAAGCCTTTAGTTTCATTATTCCGCCTTGCCGCCATTTGCTCTTCAAGTTTAGTCAATTGCAACTCTTATCCTTTGTGTTGTTCCTCGAGAGGAAGACGAGCGGATTAGGGCAACACTCTTGCTACCTCCGTCATGTTGATACAGCGCAGGTTTTCTATGCGTTTGTATGGTTACTCACACCTTATGCTTTTGTGTCTGCAGGTGTTGGTGTTAAAGACCGCAAGCTGTTTCGTGTGATTTGAGGTAACATGGCTGTGTTATTTCCTTTTATTACTTATTATGTATTTATTTGGTGTGCTCCTTTGGGGTTGGTTTTCTTTAGTCTGCCTCTACACCTCTGTTTTGTAGGTGTTCTGGTATATATGTATGTGTTTTAGGGACTGACATGAGTTCTTTGTTCGTTTTTTGTGATATTACATTATTGCTTTGGTTTGGGGGAAGGGTGTCTTCTTATGTCGTTTAAAAAAGTGTTGACAGATTATAAAGCCAAAAAAATAAACAAAATATGGTCTGATGAATTAGTAAATGAGATCTTGGAAGAAATTAACAAAAAAATGCCCTTTCAAATCAAGGGTACCTCAAATACCACATACAAACAGGTGGAACATGATCTGTTCACCATATTTGTTTCTTCCTCACATAAGTAACGGATTCACCATAGGTTACAACATTGAAATTAAAGAGACCACTTTTACCATCATCTTTGTACAAGCTCTAGCCTAGGAGATTAAAAACTGAGATAACTGATGGTCCTTCTTTGTGCAGAAAAAAGATGTTTAGAAGTTGAAACAAAAAATTATGTAGTAAAAAATTAGTATAGCCCAGTCAAAACGCCATGCGTATATGTTTTATGATTCTTTGGCCTTGGTTTTCTTCTGCCTGGCTCTACACCTGTCATGTGTGGTGAAAACTTACTGTACATCTTTTCTTTTTTAGGGGACTTAAACGTCACTTTTCTTTTACTTTGATAATTATGCTTTTTTATATGTTGTATTTGCTTTGTAGGCCATAGGTCAATGAAAACGCAAGCCATTGGAGGTGATCATCCATATCTAAAGGTAAATACAATGGAGATTGCATCAAATGCCTTTCATTTGTGATCTTTAAATTGTTCCACGTTCATGTTGGCTGATCTTTTTTACCTTTGGTGTCATGATTTTGTAAACTGGCACAACTTCAAGTGAATTGCAAGGATTGATAAAGATGAATATGATGCCAATTCTATGAGAAGAGCAGTGAAAGTGGGTGCATTTTTTGATGGAGGGCAACAATTTAACTTACTATCTTTGGGTTATAGGTTAATTACTTTCTTTTGTCACATGTATTTGTGGTGCAAATAGCCCATGTAAACTAATTCCTTCTTTCATGCGTACAAGTACTATGTAACTAATGTTGGCTCACTTTCAATGTATTGTAATTATGTATATGAAATATGTTTGCTTTAAGAATAAGCACCGATCTTAGCGAAAAGCACGCATAGGACCGTAATTGCACACTGTTGGATCGGGTTAATTGTTTAACCCGGATTGCGTGAGTTTAGTTGCAAACAATTGAGAGTCGATGGAGCAACAGACTTCATGTTTAGATAATTAGTTTTTTACTATTTTTTGAATTTCAGAGTTATCAAGTCAATAGGTTTTGTTTGCTTGCCAACCAAGTGTCTTTAGTGTTTTTAGTTAGTATATAAGGGTGTCTATGTAATTGAGTTTTCATCAATTGGAAATTTTGAGAGTTAGTAAAAATCACAGAGGTGGTCGTGAATGGCTTCAGCGCATGCGTTTCTGCACCGACTTGCCGTCCAACAACAGCGCCCGCGTAGTTATCCAACGGCTTGCCATCCAAACGCTTCGGGCGCGGAGCGCCGATCGAAACATCTAGTTATTTACAAAGTAATAGTAATTAATGCGCATATATATATATATATATATATATATATATATATATATACATATATATATATATAGGGTGAGGTTCATTGTAGACACTTTCGCATGTGAAATAGCTCTTTTTCGCATGTGAAAGTTTCTAATTAATGAGAAAAAAGAAAAAAAAGAAAAAAGAAAATTAATCACAACCATTAGATCAAGAGATCTAATGGTGAAAAATGGTGTCTACCTGTCTACACTTATGGGGGTGTCTACAATGAACTTTTCACTATATATATATATATATATATATATATATATATATATAGGAGATGATCATTTGAGAACTAATTGGTTTTGAGAACTTTTGAGAACCATTCTGAGCCACTAGTTTATATATTTGGAAAACCCCTTCATGAATTATAGTGGTCCCCACCTGAAATTAGTGTTTGAAATTTGGTTCTCAAAATAAAAAGTTCTCATTTGTACCTAACCCTATATATATATATGGGGAGATTTATTTGAGAACTATTTGGTTTGTAAACTTTTGAGGACTAATCGGAGCCAATGAATTTGAGTGCCTCCCCCCCCCCCATAAAATTAGTGGCTGAGATTAGTTCTTAAAAGTTCTCAAAACAAAAAGTTATCAATTTAATCTAACCCTATATATATAATTTGTGGGTTTGGCATGCGTCAATTTGTTATTTATTTTATATATCATGAATGAACGAATAAATAAAGTTAGCCGGGTGGTTTTTATTTCTGAACGGAAAATTTGGATCACTGACGGGGACATTACACCACCCACCCGATCATCTCCAATCCCATCAGGAGGAAACTCACCACTGGTGAGAAAACCCCCTGGCCCAACTTGTAACCTCCATTTTTTATTCTTTTGTTACAAGTGGGACTTAAAACCAAGACCTCTAGATAAGAGGTCATACACCTTTACCACTAGACTAACTAGTAGGTGTAGTTGGTCGGGTGGTTAATCTAAAGTGTAGTTTGACCGCATGCATGCAGGAAGTTGTTGGGCATTTTCAACTGTTTCCGCAGTGGAGTCGATAAATGCCATAAGAACGGGGCAACTGGTTCGGCTGTCAGAACAACAACTTTTAGACTGCGATACAACGAACGCAGCGTGTAACGGAGGATTGATGGGCAGCGCCTTCAATTTCATCCGAGATCATGGAGGTCTCGCGACAGAAGAGAGCTACCCTGACAAAGGCGAAAAACAAACCTGCGATCAAGCAAAGGTACAATTAACTAACTAACTAACTAATTAATTAAGTGGCATGATGCATAAAGTAACTAACAAATTAAGTACATATATATTTATGTAGCTTGGGCATCACTCTGTAACTCTTGATGGAAATGAATATCTGCCACATAAAGATGAAGAGGCTTTATTGAAATCGGTTGCACACCAGCCTGTATGTGTTGCCGTTGATGCTGTCAGCACTATGGACATGATGTTCTACAAAGAGGTACCTAATTAACATATTTATTTATATATAAATTACAATAATTACATTACCAAAATATAGTTTTCGTCAGGGGTGGCTCTAGGGCATGGATAATGTGGGTGACCGCTCAGGGTCCGAGTGGTAGTAAGTTTCTATGTATAAGTATAAATATGCATCCGGTAGTTGAAAGCATAAAAAGACAAAGCATGAGGAAGAGTTAATAAAGTCTCAAGTGGGAGACATATTTAATTATTTCTCAAGACAACCTAAGAGTTCTAATGTTAGGGGGCCCAAAAAAACTTTTCGCCCCGGACCCAAATTTTTTTTTGAGATTCTTAGGGTCGGCTTTGGTTTTCATGATGTAATTACCGCATGCATGCAGGGAGTATTTAACGGACCATGTGGAGTACAAATGGTTCACGGTGTGTTAGTTGTGGGATATGTGAGACTCCCGAGGGACTCTAAGTACTGGATTGTTAAAAACTCATGGGGTGACCATTGGGGAGAGAAGGGATATATGCGTATGCAACGTGGAGTTAATCTACCTGAGGGGGTCTGTGGCATCAACTGCGAACCTAATCTGCCTCTGAAATCTCCTGAGACACGCAATATTGAACTCTAGATCGTGCAATTTTTCATATATATCCATGCATGCATCCGGATCAAATGTCGAATAATACCGCTGTGGATCGATCGATGGTCATTGGTCAATTCACAAGGGCCTTGGCAAGGATTTAAATAAAAATCATCATCTCGATCTTGATCATTTTTCTTTTTTTATGCAATTGCCTCGATCTTAATTAATTTTGCAACTTTGTAGAAAATGGAAACTTGAGTACTATGTGATTTTTATTATTAAATAACTAACTACCACTATTTGTGGACGTTAAATTAGTAACGACTTAACAGAAGTTCACTAACGTTAAATTATAACTACTTAAATTTAACTACTTAACTGAAGTTCACTAACGTAAGTGGATGAAAATGGTAAAAAATGAAACCACAGTTATATGCATGAAGATTTCAAATTATGGAAGAAAGTGACAAATTGGACCAAATTTTCTATAAAATCTTTCTCTGGATTTCAAAGAGGTTTGGTCAAGATATGCGCAAGTTGAAACTTCTGTTGGAAATTCATTAACGATTCAAACAATCGTTCGATCAATTACAATACAGAATATAGATAATGAATGACAAATCGACAGAGATAAATACAAGCATAAACACCACCGTAACGCGATCACGAACAGCAGCCAGATCAGTCCCTGCAAAACAAATAAACACAGAAACAAAACGAAAGGAACCGGACTTGTGTTTGACACAATTCCCTTAAACAGATTCGTCGTCTGTTCACAGGGTACACCGGTTCAAAACTGTGTGTACAGCCGGACGATATAACTGCCAGAAACAAAACCGGAATAAAGCTGTAGACAGAGATCAGCAGCAGCACGACGTTGGAATATAATTTTTCTGTGTGTCTTCTTTCTGCCCAAATGCGTGTAAATATACACACCCACAGGCACACGATTTATGTCCAATTAATCCATCATTACTCATATAATTAATCAGTCATTACCATTGTAATGAATTATTGGTTTGGAATGCAAAATGGTTTTTGATAAACCAAAAGCCTCTTCTAGAATCTGCTCAAAAAAATGGTTCGAAAAATAGCAAAAACTTGTCATACTCAGACACAGGTTATGTTTGTTAATTTTATTTTGATCGAGTTTTCTTGATGTCTTTACAATGTTCATTTTGTTGTTTACATTTATATACTTATTTATTATTACAATTGATATGCATCATGATTAATATTTTAATTATGGAAAAATTGCGCCAAAGAACACGTTCACCACCCCCATTTCGTGTTTATGAACAAAACTCAATGAAAATTGTTTTCGTAACCTACGGTAGATTCGTTTTGATAAACCATAACTACTGGAATCAATCACAAACACAAACAAACTCCAATTCGGGTCCAATTTTTGAGTCAAAATACATGAAGTTTGACTCCAAAAAAGTCAAACAGAACGAAATTGTCCAAAATTGAGCTCGGATTCGACCCAAAAGTGCGTATAATCAAAGTTGGCATCGCACGTGTCACTCGTCTGATTGTTTCGCGGATTTGATGGTGGCGATGGGGTGGTTGTGGTGGTGGAATGGTGGTGAGGTGGTGGTGGTGGTGAGGTGATGATGACTGGATATTGAAAAACAAAAGAAAAATAAAAAAAATCCACATCAGCTTCCACGTCAGCATCTGTTAACGGAGTTAGATTTTTTTAACGGCGGGACTGTTATTTGCAAAATGTTGACAAATTGGGAGTGCCAGTTGCTAAATCTAAATGTGGGATTATTATTTGCAAACGGTGAAAAGTTGGGATTATTTGGCGCAATTTTTCCTTTAATTATCTAAGAAAGTTACATTGTTAAGGTTCTTAATGTTGTGTGTTAGTTTATTATATTTAAAAATATTCCTTATTATTCACTATACAAATATTTATTCTACTGGTCAACAAATCATTCATTTTAATTAGCAACTACAAGATAACTATTTAATAAGGCTTAACAATTAAAATGGCCGTGTCAGTGGTCCTGCTTACTGTAATGTTGAATTGTTTTTTTCGAATCTAGCAATAAAAATATTAGATCGGTAAAATGTCGGCTATCTAACCTAAATTACAAAATAACTACAACATAAAAAAGAAAATATTAGATCAGTCAAACATGATTACTGTAATTACTGGATCTATTACTTGATAAATAAAATTCATACTGTCATAGCTCTTAAAATTGAAAGAACTCAACCTTGGTTTAACAGCAAAAATTGATAACGAATTATGTCATTTAAAATTTCCAAACCTCTAAATCATTTTTTTTTATCTCATCTCATAAACCTAATATTCAACCCGTGTATTATACGGGTTACTAACCTAGTATATATATATATATATATAAAATATATATATATATATATGTATATATATATGTAAGATTTTTGGTATAATTTTTATAAAAAAACATTAAAGTATAAAGAAGTTATAGATTTTTAATATTTGTTTTCACGTTTACACAATAAAATGTATTTACGCATGATCTTTACCCTATATATATATATATATATATATATATATATATATATATATATATATAGAGAGAGAGAGAGAGAGAGAGAGAATTTGTGGGTATGGCATGCGTCAATTTGTTATTTATTTTATATATCATGAGTGAACGAATAAATAAAGTTGGCCGGCTGGTTAAGCTAAAGTTGTAATTTGACCCCATGCATGCATGTATGCAGGAAGTTGTTGGGCATTTTCGGCTGTGGCCGCAGTGGAATCGATAAACGCCATAAGAACGGGGCAACTGGTTCGACTATCAGAACAACAACTTATGGACTGCGATACATCGAACGGATCGTGTAACGGAGGGTTTATGTGCAGCGCCTTCAATTTCATCCGAGATCATGGAGGTCTCGCGACAGAAGAGAGCTACCCTTACAAAGGCGAAAAACAAACTTGCGATAAAGCAAAGGTACGTACAATATATATTAAGTATTAACTAACTAAGAAATTAATTAAGTGGCATGATCCATAAAGTAACTAACAAATGAAGTGTATATATATATGTCTATGTAGTTTGGTCATCACTCTGTAACTCTTGATGGGAATGAATATCTGCCACTTAAAGATGAAGAGGCTTTAATGAAATCAGTTTCACACCAGCCTGTATCTGTTACCGTTGATGCTGTCAGCAGTATGGATATGATGTTCTATAAAGAGGTACCTAATTAACATATTTATATATAAACTACAATAATTAAATGAGCAATATATAGTTAATTTCATGATGTTAATTACTACATGCATGCGGGGAGTATTTAACGGACCATGTGGAGTACAAATGGTTCATGGTGTGTTAGCTGTGGGATATGGTGAGACTCCTGAGGGACTCAAGTACTGGATTGTTAAAAACTCATGGGGAGATCATTGGGGAGAGAAGGGATACATGCGTATGCAACGTGGAGTTAATCTACCGGAGGGGGTCTGTGGCATCAACTGCGAACCTAATCTGCCTCTGAAATCTCCAGAGACACGCAATATTGTACTCTAGATCGCGCCATCATCCATATATCCATATCCATGCACGCACACATCCGGATCAAATTTCGAATTATCTTATCCGACGGTGGTGATTGATGGTCATTAGTCAATGTAACATCCCGAATTTTTTTATGACACTATGTATATATATATATATATATAACTATATATGGTGAAAACATTGGAAGTATTTAAACTTTGTTGTTGAAACAGTGTGTTTTATTGGTTAACTTGAAATGTCACCCCTAGTTGCCAAATAGAAGATTTGGGAGGGGGCTAAATAGAAAATTCCATCTTTGGGTGGGTTTTAAATGTAAATGCTAAATAGAGGGGCTAAGTTGTAACTAAGGGAATAAAACAAGTCTGGGAGAGTCCCAGACTCATTTTCACGATCGCAGGAAAAGGGGGGAGAGGGAGAACTCACAAACCCTAACTTCA
Organism: Deinandra increscens subsp. villosa; assembly: GCA_039602395.1. Taxonomy (NCBI): domain Eukaryota; kingdom Viridiplantae; phylum Streptophyta; class Magnoliopsida; order Asterales; family Asteraceae; genus Deinandra; species Deinandra increscens. The sequence goes on along the minus strand of JBCNJP010000012.1, from coordinate 5,034,038 downwards.
CATAGGGAATTTTTGTGGGTTTGTGATACAAATCTGCAAAGAGGGGTTAAATTCGTGATCTAGGGAGCAAGAGGGGCTCGAAATCCATCCCCATCATCTTGTTCTTTGGCCAAGTAAGTTGTTTAGCTCACACCACAAGTAGGAGAATGTTATTAGAACAAATGGATGCTTGATTTCAGTTGTATGTTGCTTCAATTCTGTCATAGAACTCCAGATTTAGGTTGCATGCTAGAAAACTTGTATGTTGTTATATGCCTTGAGATTTAGTAAGACACCTATCTCCTAAATTTCGATGGGGGTTTAGGGTGATGGGTGGATTTCTCATGAATCAAGCTAGTTGACTGAAATATATGATTATTGAGTGTGGAAATAATGTAAATGCATGATTAAGGTTATATGAAGTAATTTCATGACAAATTAGCCTTCTTTGGGTGAAATCCATGTGTTGTATGAAAGCATGATTAATTGACATTAGTAATGCATGCCAAGTGTTCGATTAAATGCCTAAATGAATTATACCATGAGATAGTAAAGTGTTGATGATAAGAATTAACTATGATCCATGATCTAGCAAGTACTTGATGTATGAAACATTGATTGAGAAACTTGGCTACAAATTAGTTGTGGTTAAATGCCTACAAGAAGTATAACTTGTTGAAATAAGGTGTTGGGGTGACTAATATGTGGTGTATCATGACTTTGTTTTGAGTATGCTAAGTCATAATACTAAACTAATCACCAACCTCAAGTGAAGAAGGTGAAGGCGCGGGTTCAAGCAAAGGCAAAGGAAAAGCTTAAACAAGGTAACATCTAGTTGTGAATACTTTGAATTAAATGGTTATGGAGATTATAACTAGTTATCTATAAAAACGGAAATCTAAGTCGAATGTTGAAGAGTAAAACAAATAGGATGTTGAAGATCCTATGTTTTAACACGAAAGTTGGGAGTTTTGTATCCCAACTCAGTTGTGATAATTGAATTGTTGTTGTTTGAGATGCTCATCAATCTACCAATGTGGATAGATTGAGATAAACCTTTTCATGTGGACACCTCTAGCTAACAACAATAAGTATAATATTACCAAATTCTAACCTTATTGTTGTAAGAACGATGATACTATTAGTTGCCGGGTTATGGGGTAAGTTATGACCCTCCGGACTAGAAGTCGTGTAAGCAATTGGGATGGTATACCTTAACGGGTCAACGGGTTGATAAGAGATTTTTCTGGTAATAAAAATTCTAAATTTTCGATGTTAAGTTGTTATGCATTTATATGTTCATGGTAATTGCAATAAAAATGGTTGCCTAGTACAAATAGAGGCAAAAGTGCAGGAAATGAGACCCTTGAGGGAATTCTGGCCGATTTGGGAAAACTGGAAATTTGGCTAAGTATGGAAACAGGGGAAAATTCACAAAATCCCTGGAAATATAGTTCCAGCCGTATCGCCTGGAACATCAAGAGTTCCAAGCGATACGCTTGGGGACTCGCGATACGCGAAGAACCCCTCGCGATACACGAGGGGTATTTTCGTCCGACAGTTTTGGTTGTTATTTGTTTGTTGTAACCTGGGTACTTATTGTTGCTCCAGTTGCTTTTGTTTACTTTATTCACTAATGTGTTACTAGTGTGATGCTAGGTAATATTTTGGGAAGCTCAAGCGGGTGATCAAGTCTTGCCATGAAGAACCGAACACTAGAGTTTTGCTAGAGGGGTGTACTTAGGGGAATGAGACCCTTTTTTTATGTTACTGTTAACTATTAATGGTGTCCTAGGTGGCAACCACTACTCAAACTAATCTTTTGTAAATGTATTTTGGAAAAATTGGTAGTAGCTAAACGTTATGTTACTGGGACCTTTTGCGTAGTTGCTTTCTTATGAGTCAAAACGGGTATGGGTGTTACAACTTGGTATCAGAGCCAAGGTTTGAGGGATTCAAGTGTTGGCGGGAACATTTGAACTCAAACCATGTGCTCAGGGGTAGAAATGGTGTTCGGTTCAAGGCTTGATCTCCGTTTAGCAAGGTAAATCTAAAAATAGTCAAAAAGGGGAGAGTAAAGTTGTGTTGAATCGTTGTAACCAATCCTACTTGAAGTAATCAAGTGGGGTCGGTAAATGAAGTAGCAAAGTTGTTAGTTGACGTGAAATATTCTACTAGGAGTAACCTAGTAGGATAAGTAGTTGAATCATAAAAGTTGTTAATTGTTGTAAATGTTGCTAATTCACCTTTCAAATTTTCAGTGTCATGGTGAATGAAGATGATAACACCGGGGCGCTCCCGGCTGCCACAGTTGGAGAAATCCAGAAAAGGGTTTCTGATGAAGTTGAGAAGGTAGTAGATACTGCCATGCGGGTCAATATGGACCGCTTGGAAAGTACTCTGCTAGAAGTAATCGATAAAAAGATGGATGAGTTGAAGAACAGCCTCAAGGGTGAAGAAGGAACTAGTAAAGAGAAAGGAAGATGTTCTTACAAGGATTTTATGGCTTGCAAACCCCCTATCTATATGGGGGAGACGAAGCCAATCATCTGTCATAGGTGGATTCTGGATATCGAGGCTGTATTCGAAAGGAGTCATTGTGACCCGGCGGACCAAGTTATGTATGCAACTGGACTACTAAGGTCGCGGGCCAAGGATTGGTGGGATATGATTAAAGTTGAAAAGGGTAAGGAAGCTATAGGGGCCATGACATGGGAGGAGTTCAAAGTTCCTTTTATGGAGCATCATAGCCCCCAATCGGAGATAGATAATTTGCAAGAAGAGTTGTCTACTTTCCATCAGAAGGAAGGGCAACCAATTGATGAAGTTGTGGGCTATTTCTTCGATAGAGTAAAGTTTTGTGATGCATTACTCAAAAATGAAAGGTTGAAGATCCATCAGTTTAACAACATGTTGCATAAAGACTATCGAGAGTTCATAGCAGCTGCCAGATGCCAGACCCTGGAAGAAGTGATCAATGCTGCCCAAGATCGGGAGCATGAATTGAAGAAACAAATTGACAGAGGGGAAAAACGAAGGGCCGAGGGTGGGTCAACTCCTGTTAAGAGGCAGAAGCCAGCTAAATCTCCTAAGAAGTCAGATGATAAGAGTGGTGGAACCCCCAGGTGCAATCATTGTGGCCGCTTGCATAAGGGTGAATGCTACCTAAAGAATAAGCCTTGTTTCAACTGTGGAAAGGTAGGACATAGGGTGGCTCAGTGCCCCAGCCCTACTAGTCTATGCTATGGTTGCGGGAAACCGGGACATCGCAAAAGTGAATGTCCAAACACTAATCAGGGAACGGGCCAAAGTGGAGCAAAGATGGAGATTCCCAGGGCTAGGGGTCGGGCCTTCCAGTTGACTATGGATGATGCAAAAACAGAAAAAGGGGTGGTTGCAGGTACATTTCTTGTTAATTCCATGCCTGCATATGTATTGTTTGATACGGGTGCGAGCCGATCGTTTGTTTCATTCGATTTTGCTCGACATCCTTCCTTTGTTACTGATAAGTTGTCAATTCCTTTAGAGGTTTAAATAGCGGATAGCAAAAGCCTTTTTGTCTTTGATATATGTCGTAAGTGTAAAATCTCCATCGAGGACGAGGATTACCAAGTCGATCTTATCCCTATCTCTATGAAAGAATTTAAAGTTGTGTTGGGAATGGACTGGCTATCCAGATTTCATGCCACCGTGGATTGTAACCGTAAGGTGATACATTTGATATCACCTAACGGAAAACAAGTTGATATCCAAGGAGAAAGGAATGTGAGCCTTATGTTGTGTACCATGGTGGAGGCAAATAAATATATCCAACAGGGATGTAAATCCTATCTTACGTATGTGGTGGATGTGGATGCGGGGTGTGGAAACGTTAGAGATGTGCCGGTTGTGAAGGAGTATGAAGATGTATTTCCTGAAAACTTACCGGGACTACCGCCAGACAGGGAGGTAGAATTTAGAATAGATCTAAAGCCTGGGGCTGAACCTGTTGCAAGAGCGCCTTATCGTCTGGCCCCGTCAGAGTTACAGGAGCTGATGAAACAACTACAAGAACTACTGGAGTTGGGATTTATTCGGCCGAGTGTTTCTCCGTGGGGTGCACCGGTGTTGTTCGTCAAAAAGAAGGATGGAAGTCTTCGAATGTGTATAGACTATCGGGAATTGAACAAGCTAACGATAAAGAACAAATATCCTTTACCCAGGATAGATGATTTGTTCGACCAACTGCAGGGGGCTAAGTGGTTTTCAAAGATTGACCTGAGATCAGGTTATCACCAGCTAAAGATTCATGGTGAGGACATCCCGAAGACGGCGTTCCGTACTCGTTATGGACACTATGAATTCCTGGTGATGTCGTTTGGATTAACAAATGAACCAGCGGCTTTCATGGATCTCATGAACCGCGTGTGCAGACCCATGTTAGACCAGTCGGTAATAGTGTTTATTGACGATATCCTAGTCTATTCCAAGACGGAAGAGGAGCATGCCCGTCATTTGCGCGAAGTGCTAGAAATGTTACGAAGAGAGAAGTTGTATGCTAAATTCTCCAAGTGTGCCTTTTGGTTGCAAGAGGTACAATTTTTGGGCCATGTGGTTAGTTCGAAGGGGGTCATGGTGGATCCCTCCAAAATTGAGGCGGTGACTAAATGGAGAACACCTAGAAACCCAACAGAAATTAGAAGCTTCTTGGGATTAGCGGGGTATTACCGTCGGTTCATCCAAGATTTCTCCAAGATAGCGGTGCCTTTAACAAAATTAACGAGAAAGGATGTTAAATTTGAGTGGAAAGAGGAACAAGAGAAGGTATTTCAAAACCTCAAAGAAAAGTTAACTCAAGCTCCGGTGTTGACATTACCGGATGGAGTTGAAGACATGGTAGTTTATTCGGACGCATCGTACCTTGGCCTCGGGTGTGTGCTTATGCAACGGGGAAAGGTGGTTGCTTATGCTTCACGGCAGTTGAAGACCCAGGAAGCTAACTACCCAACTCATGACTTGGAATTGGCGGCTGTGGTATTTGCCCTCAAAATTTGGAGGCACTACCTTTATGGAGTGAAATGTGATATCTATACGGATCATAAAAGTCTGAAATATTTCTTTGATCAGAAAGAATTAAATATGAGGCAAAGGAGGTGGTTGGAACTCATCAAAGATTATGATTGTGAAATCCATTATCATCCCGGCAAGGCAAACGTTGTCGCGGATGCCCTCAGTAGAAAAGGGGACTACGCACCTATTAAAGTGACCTCCATGAGATTAGTGGTGACATCGAGTATACTTGATTCCATCAAGTGTGCTCAAGAGGAAGCGGTGAAAGATCAAAATGTGAAGAAGGAAAGAATTAAGGGTGTGGTTAAGGATTTGGTGGAAGGTGAGAATGGCCTTAAATACCGATATGGCAGATTATGGATTCCTAACTCATGTGGTGCTAAGCAATTATTATTGGACGAAGCCCATAAATCCCGTTACTCCATTCATCCGGGTGCCACGAAGATGTATCGAGATTTGAAAAATAATTATTGGTGGCCCGGAATGAAAAGGGATATTGCTAAGTATGTGGGAAAATGTTTGACTTGTGCCCAGGTCAAGGCGGAGCACCAGAAACCATACGGTTTGTTGCAACCCCTAGAAATACCCGTATGGAAATGGGAACATATCACCATGGACCTAATCACGAAGCTCCCAAAAACAACAAGTAGACACGACTCTATATTGGTGGCGGTGGATAGGTTGACCAAGAGTGCTCATTTTATACCTATCATGGAGTCTTACTCATCGGAGCAATTGGCCAAAGTTTATGTTAAACACATTGTGTCGTTGCACGGCATACCGGTGTCCATTGTGTCTGATCGGGATACTCGGTTTACCTCGAGATTTTGGCAAGAATTCCAGCAAAGTATGGGTACTAAAGTTTTGTTGAGTACCGCTTACCATCCTCAAACAGATGGACAAAGCGAAAGAACAATACAGACCCTCGAGGACATGTTGAGAGCCTGTACTTTAGACTTTGGGGGTAGGTGGGATGATCATTTACCCTTGATAGAATTCGCCTACAACAACAGCTACCATTCAAGTATTGGAATGGCCCCGTTTGAGATGTTATATGGCAGAAAGTGTCGAACCCCGATATGTTGGGGCGAAGTGGGTCAACGGGAGCTTGCCCACAATGATGTCGTTCGGGTTACTAATGAGCGATTGGACCAAATACGGGCACGACTGAAGGCTGCCCAAGATAGGCAGAAGTCATATGTGGACAAGAGGAGAAGACCGATTGAGTTTAAAGAAGGAGATTTCGTGATGCTAAAAGTGTCACCCTGGAAGGGGGTGATCAGGTTCCGCAAACGGGGAAAGTTGAGTCCCCGTTTCATTGGCCCTTTTAAAATAGTCGAAAAGGTGGGACAAGTGGCCTACCGGTTAGAGCTGCCCGAGGAACTCCGAGGCATTCATAGCACATTCCACGTGTCATATCTGAGGAAGTGCTTAGCTGATGAGACCGCCTATGTACCGTTAGATGATATCGTGGTTGACGACAAATTGAACTACGTTGAAAGGCCAATTGAAATTTTGGACCAAAAGACCAAACAACTTAGAAGTGGAAGGGAGGTGAAACAAGTAATGGTGAGATGGGAGCATCGAAAGGGCTCCGACACCACGTGGGAACCGGAAGACGAAATGAGAAGGTTCTATCCTCATCTATTTGGGTAAGTATCTTGTTTCGGGGACGAAACTCCTTTAAGGGGGTGGAGTTGTAACATCCCGAATTTTTTTTATGACACTATGTATATATATATATAACTATATATGGTGAAAACATTTAAACTTTGTTGTTGAAACAGTGTGTTTTATTGGTTAACTTGAAATGTCACCCCTAGTTGCCAAATAGAAGATTTAGGAGGGGGCTAAATAGAAAATTCCATCTTTGGGTGGGTTTTAAATGTAAATGCTAAATAGAGGGGCTAAGTTGTAACTAGGGGAATAAAACAAGTCTGGGAGAGTCCCAGACTCATTTTCACGATCGCAGGAAAAGGGGGGAGAGGGAGAACTCACAAACCCTAACTTCACATAGGGAATTTTTGTGGGTTTGTGATACAAATCTGCAAAGAGGGGTTAAATTCGTGATCTAGGGAGCAAGAGGGGCTCGAAATCCATCCCCATCATCTTGTTCTTTGGCCAAGTAAGTTGTTTAGCTCACACCACAAGTAGGAGAATGTTATTAGAACAAATGGATGCTTGATTTCAGTTGTATGTTGCTTCAATTCTGTCATAGAACTCCAGATTTAGGTTGCATGCTAGAAAACTTGTATGTTGTTATATGCCTTGAGATTTAGTAAGACACCTATCTCCTAAATTTCGATGGGGGTTTAGGGTGATGGGTGGATTTCTCATGAATCAAGCTAGTTGACTGAAATATATGATTATTGAGTGTGGAAATAATGTAAATGCATGATTAAGGTTATATGAAGTAATTTCATGACAAATTAGCCTTCTTTGGGTGAAATCCATGTGTTGTATGAAAGCATGATTAATTGACATTAGTAATGCATGCCAAGTGTTCGATTAAATGCCTAAATGAATTATACCATGAGATAGTAAAGTGTTGATGATAAGAATTAACTATGATCCATGATCTAATAAGTACTTGATGTATGAAACATTGATTGAGAAACTTGGCTACAAATTAGTTGTGGTTAAATGCCTACAAGAAGTATAACTTGTTGAAATAAGGTGTTGGGGTGACTAATATGTGGTGTATCATGACTTTGTTTTGAGTATGCTAAGTCATAATACTAAACTAATCACCAACCTCAGGTGAAGAAGGTGAAGGCGCGGGTTCAAGCAAAGGCAAAGGAAAAGCTTAAACAAGGTAACATCTAGTTGTGAATACTTTGAATTAAATGGTTATGGAGATTATAACTAGTTATCTATAAAAACGGAAATCTAAGTCGAATGTTGAAGAGTAAAACAAATAGGATGTTGAAGATCCTATGTTTTAACACGAAAGTTGGGAGTTTTGTATCCCAACTCAGTTGTGATAATTGAATTGTTGTTGTTTGAGATGCTCATCAATCTACCAATGTGGATAGATTGAGATAAACCTTTTCATGTGGACACCTCTAGCTAACAACAATAAGTATAATATTACCAAATTCTAACCTTATTGTTGTAAGAACGATGATACTCTTAGTTGCCGGGGTTATGGGTAAGTTATGACCCTCCGGACTAGAAGTCGTGTAAGCAATTGGGATGGTATACCTTAACGGGTCAACGGGTTGATAAGAGAGTTTTCCGGTAATAAAAATTCTAAATTTTCGATGTTAAGTTGTTATGCATTTATATGTTCATGGTAATTGCAATAAAAATGGTTGCCTAGTACAAATAGAGGCAAAAGTGCAGGAAATGAGACCCTTGAGGGAATTCTGGTCGATTTGGGAAAACTGGAAATTTGGCTAAGTATGGAAACAGGGGAAAATTCACAAAATCCCTGGAAATATAGTTCCAGGCGTATCGCCTGGAACATCAAGAGTTCCAAGCGATACGCTTGGGGACTCGCGATACGCGAAGAACCCCTCGCGATACACGAGGGGTATTTTCGTCCGACAGTTTTGGTTGTTATTTGTTTGTTGTAACCTGGGTACTTATTGTTGCTCCAGTTGCTTTTGTTTACTTTATTCACTAATGTGTTACTAGTGTGATGCTAGGTAATATTTTGGGAAGCTCAAGCGGGTGATCAAGTCTTGCCATGAAGAACCGAACACTAGAGTTTTGCTATAGGGGTGTACTTAGGGGAATGAGACCCTTTTTTTTTATGTTACTGTTAACTATTAATGGTGTCCTAGGTGGCAACCACTACTCAAACTAATCTTTTGTAAATGTATTTTGGAAAAATTGGTAGTAGCTAAACGTTATGTTACTGGGACCTTTTGCGTAGTTGCTTTCTTATGAGTCAAAACGGGTATGGGTGTTACAGTCAACAACGGCCTCGTCTATGATCTAAATAAAAACTCATAATCTCTTACTCATTTCTCTTTTTTATTTAATCATCTCTTAAATTATTTCTCAACTTTGTAGCAATTGATGGAGGATAGAAAAATAAACTTGAGTATTGTGTGATTTTTTTAGTTAAATAAGTAATCACCGTCATATCATTTGTGTCAAAGTGAAGGGGTACCAAACCCTTTAAACTTTTCCCCAAGTCTTTAAACTTTGCTTCCATGTTCATCTGAATTTGAGTGTAACTATTTGAAAACTACACTTCCCCTAATCTAATAATATAACTAATTGAGTATTTCTTCTGTCACATGTCATCCTAAGGTTTAGTGTTAGACTCTTTTTCCCATCAAAATCTCTTAGGACCATTTATATTCTTCTATCTATTAATTATATAATTAAATAAATTATTTTCACTATCCTCCCTTCCATCTATTAAGTAATTTAAGTTTTAATCAAATCTTATCTTACTATTATCTTCAATAATTTTTATCTGTTATTGCTCATTGCATATTCGTCATTATTATTTTGATGTTTGGATGTTTAATCTTTGGAAAATTTGCATATATCCCCCAAAATACAAGTTTTTAATGCATAATGTACAATGGTCTTAAAGCATGATTTGGGTAAATATGCAATTTCTTAACTTTAGAGGGGGATATATGCAAATGACCCTTAATCTTTCGATAATTGGCAATCAAAAGGAGCATGTTCATACATTTGATTCAATTTCTTATTTAACATAGACTTATGCTAAAGGCTAAAGCTTTTGCAACATATAGCTACTCAATCAAAAAACTTATCACAAACAGTATATAAGAAGAATGCATGCTCAAAAGGGTAAATGATAGATGATTTTTTATTGGACACTAAAGCAAGTGATCTGTAACATCTCCGTCAAATCCAACATGCACCATTTCCGTGTGTGTAGACGTTTGGATAAAAATAATGTTATGCAACAATTAATTGTGGTGTCGTGGTGGTTGTTTCAAAAGTTATGGTTAAGCTTGTGGTGTTTTTAATTCTCTTTTTTTTAAAAAAAAGTCTTAAAGATTTATGCACCATAGTCTAGGCATTTCCAACCTCAGTAACTAATATAGAACACGCTTGCTAAGGATTTATGCAATGTGGATTCTTTGGTAATAGAAAAGATAGAAAAATAATACATATAAAAAGATCGTTTGATATTGTAGTAAAACAAACAATAACTAACCATTAACATTTCATTTATACATGCATAGATTTAATGACAACAATGTAAATCGCGGTTTGCCTGATTGGGAGAAGTAGAAGGATTCACAGTGATCGTCAAAAAGACGATCAACAAAGTGTCGTAAAGAATTTATAGAGCAAAGCATGTGGAACGTTGTTGTAATTCATTTTATATAGGATATTCTAATGCATTTTGATGTTAGTCCAATGTGTCGTCCGTTATTACTATTAATTTGCTAATTTTATTTATGATAACGGTTGGATTACACTGCATTTTCACGTGTTTGTGTTTCAAGGTACCAAAAGCTTAATGAGCTGAAATCTGAGCTTTTCTGAAGAAATCTGAAGTTGATCGGTATAGAGTCGAGTCAAGATCGGGAAACGAGTGAAGACTTAGAAGAATTGGAGAAAAGTTCCTGAGATCCAGATCGGGGCGGTACGCCCAAGATTGAAGAAATCAGGGCGGTACGCCCTGATATGAAGAAGAAGAACCCGACTTCAGGAATACGGGCGGTACGCCCAGAATTCCATATTTTGGGGCGTTACGCCCCGAATCGGTTGACAGAAGAAAATTAGGGTTTTACTATTTAAACTTGTTTACTAAGTTTTTGTAATCACAATTCGTTTTTTACGAACTAGAGAGCCCTGGAGACGATTTTCTAGAGTTCTTGCTAGGATTTTGAAGTATTCCGACTGTTTGTTTGATAAGGTATTCATAGTTTAATGCAATTTTACTTTGAAATCATGTTTTCATTAGCCATGTCCGGCTAATCACCTCTAACTGCTTTTGGTGAATGGTTGTGTAAAATCGTTCTATTCCTAACCGTTAGTTACTAATTGTTCCGGTTTTCCTTGCAAGCGTTGAGCACCCGCATGCTGAATTTGTTTAACCTAACTAGTAAATTAGTGTTTTAATGGTCCACTGTCATGATCTAGCACTCTCTTGCAGCAGGAACTAAGCAGCCCATTAGAAACTTAAGATATTAGGTCAATTAGGCAATTGGGGGGGGGGGGGGCATGTCTATGTGTCATTAGTAATTGATTAGGTTTTGCCTAGATCGGTAGCCAACCAGGATTCAAAAGTAGTTAACATTCTCTCATTTGATAGTTTAGTTAATTTTCTAGTTCAAGTTAGTTAATTTCTAGTTAATTCACCCTAACCAATCAAAACAACCAAGAGACAATCTAGTTCAATTTTAGGTTAATTGGTAATTTTAGTTAAGTTAGTTAATAGTTAGTAATCAATTAGTCAATTTCCACATATTCCCTAGGTTCGATAACCCTAGCTTCCACTACTACAAATCAATTTAAGTTGGGGATTTGTGACGGTCTGACAAACCGTTATCACATTTGATACATGATATTCTAACTCATGACTACGAGTGTATGACATTTTTGCATGTATTGCATTTGAAGTATTTTGGTGGGACAATATTTGTTTCTACACATGTATAACTATATGTTGTATTAGTCTTATTATTCCGAGTTAGAATGATAATGGTAGTGGAATTATTAATCTCAAATGTTGTATAAATATTTGGAGATTTTTGAATTATAAGTGTAACTTTTATTTTTTAATTATTATATGTAATTTTTGTTATATATTTTATTTGTTTATGCTTACTTATGCGTTCCGTGAGACATACGAGTTACAAACCTAGTACAATAATAAGTATAATCACTTTGTGTTTGAGCAAGGTTTTGATGAGCTAAACAAAATCTTAATTAATCTTTATATACCTACTCTAATAAATGATTACAATTTGTGTTACATGTCACTCTCGCATTCATTTTCATCTCATTTTTTCCGCCCTCTCTCTTATTAAATACTAACATTCTTTTTTATTACATAATAATAATTTTAAACAATTATATTATATAATCAAATATAAAAAATATAATTATACTAATATTTCATTTAAACTTAATAAACTAGAATAACGTTTAATTATATGGTATTTTAAAATATAATTTTATCTGTATTATTTTTATTTTATAATTTTTAAATATTCATTATTTCATATTTCATAAATTGTTTATGACATTTAATAGACAAATCTTTATAAAATTATTGTTTATAATAATTTATATTTATTCAACTAATGTAATACATGGGTTCTAAACTAGTTAAAAGTAAAAAATTAAACTAAAAACAATTTAATATAATATCACTTTGCAATTTTAATCTTAAAGGCTTAAAGCCAAACGACTGAACTTAATGAATCTCAAATTCAAGAAATCACTAAAACAACCCCAATTTTCTTTCCAAACATTATGGATCGATTCTATAAAACTTTTGGCTCCAATCCTTGGAATTGATCATCACAGGCACAATAACGTACACGATTCATAATTATATTTGAGATTAGAGTTTCAGCTTTAAAAGTGATTAAGCCTAATCTCTTTAATTATGTTTTATAACAAACTCCAATCCCTTCGGGTCTCGACTAGTCCCTTAAGCTCAACTCGCATAAACGAGCCCAATAGTAAACTTTAATGGATCGAGTCCATTAACATTAGCCCAACGTTAGATTTAGTCGAAACTGAGTAGATCTAAATTCGTCCACTTATTATTATTAATCATATTAAAATTAATATTAATTAAATTATTTATAACTAATTATAAATAACATAATCAATTTTTTGTTCCCGTTAAACACCGATTAACCATTTAAGCTCGTTTGAAGTTTGTTGCACACGGCATAACTCTTACGAGTCGTAATTGGGTCGGGTTCAAGATCTGTTGGGTCTGGACATACAATATCCAACAATGCATTCATGTTCTTGACCTCTTTGCCTCAATATTTTGAGCATTTTGTGGACTAATGAGTCATAAGATGATTATGACAACTCTGATGTGTGGTAGTGTCAAATGTAAGCAGTTGTGATCAGTGGATACTTGATTCATGGTGTGCATGCCTTATGACACCACATAAGGCTTATCTTAAAAATTAATTGTTGGAAGATTTGGGATTTGTCAAGCTGAGTGATAATAGACAATGTATGATCAAAGGTATGGGCACTGTTATAAACTAGGCAATGGAACTAGCATTAAGTTGGCTGATGTAAGGTTCATATCATATTATTATATAATACAATGAAATTTGTTAGGTGAATAGGAAACTTTTATTTTCTCATAGTTTGGGCATCACTTTTTATTTTTCTTTAATCATTTTGTCATAGTTTTTTTTAGTTTTATCAAGTTTAGCCCTTCGTTTTTCTGCCTATTTTTCTTCCTTTTGTTATTTTTTTGACTTTTCATTTCTCATAGTTTGGCCACAAAACTTTAGGATTTTGACAGTTTCTACCCCTTAAACTTTTAAGCACTTTTTTTTTTAACGAAATAGTAACTTTTGGTTTTCATAGTTTAGTCACGTATGTTTCATACTCTTACGTTTTATACCCTTTAATTTTTAAAGTTTTTTTTTATTTCAAGTTATGTTCTCTTCTACTTTGGCCACGAAACTTTTAACTTTTATACTTTCGTTTTTAGTATGTTTTTATAGTTTTATACTTTCACTACAAGACTTTTAGACTTTTACGTTTTATACCCCTTAACTTTTTAACCCTCTAACTTTTAAAGTTTTTTTTGTTTTAAGTTTTGTTATCTTCTACTTTGGCCACGAAACTTTTAACATTTCCACTTTCGTTTTTAGTATACTTTTATAGTTTTATATTTTCACCACGAGACTTTTAGACTTTTACGTTTTATACCCCTTAACTTAATATATCTTTATAGTTTTATAATTTTACCACAATACTTTTAGACTTTTACGTTTTATACTCCTTAACTTTTTAACCCTCTAACTTTTAAAGTTTTTATTTTTGTTTTAAGTTTTTTTGTTTTCTACTTTTGTCAAGAAACTTTTAACTTTTTTACTTTCGTTTTTAGTATATTTTTATAGTTTTATACTTTCACCACGAGACTTTTAAACTTTTACGTTTTATACCACTTAACCTTTTGACTTTCGTTCAGTATACAAATTCAACCCCACAGCAACGCGCGAGGTGGTAAAGATCTCGTTTAACTTGAATTGAAATGTGATATCCCATGGAGTATATTTAAATGAAATGGGAATAGTGTGAGCCTAAAAAATAGTAAATCCAAGGTGATAAAGGGCTCACTGGTAATGTTTTCAGACACCATATGTGATTAATAACATATACCTATTGCATAGTGGTGTGACCCAGGGGTAAATGCTAGGAATGACAATGAAACCCAAAACACGAGGCTTATCTCGACTTTGATACCAGGTTGTAAGTTATCCAAATATGTTATTCTGAGTGTGACCGGGTTACTAGGCTGTAAGCTTTTGATAGCCATTGCTTCCCACAGGAAAGCTTCTTCCAAAGGATGGGAGGCTCTAGAATGATACATACAATTGGTTTGGAAGCTAAACTACTTAACAGTTAATCGATCGGATATTTCATTTCTATGAGTGTTCTAAGTCGGTTTTATGGTAGCACCATACACTTGACATTGAGATGTTGCTCTTCGTGTATTAGGGTATCTCAAGACTACACCAAGTTGAGGGATCTTGTATTCTGATCAGGGTCATTGTCATGTGGGTGCATTTACAGAGGAGGGAGATAGACAGATATATATCAGAATTCCCATATGCAAATTAGGCCGGATGTCCAATTTCATGATGATCTAATACTGTGTATTGTGTGTTTGTGGGTGGAAATAGTGCGTCTTGGAAGATTAAGAAGCAACACATGGTGTCTAGATAGAGTTTCGATTAAGAGTATAAAGCCATGGCACATGTTATATCAGAGAAGATATGGGTTCGACGTCTACTTAGAGAACTCGTGGTTATTTTTGACGACTTACTATGGTTATATGATGATAGTTAATCTGCTATACATATAGCAAAGAATCAAGTATTTTATGAGAGAACGAAGCATGTAGACATTAATCGTCATCTAATTAATTAGCGATCGGGTGTAGGCAATATAGACCTTCCATCTATTCTACTGATTCAAACGAAGACGAATTTGTTGGAAAATGTGTGTGAATGAGATGTTTATCTCAAAAGAATTTTTGTTCAAGTTTGAAAAATGTGATGTGAGCTATCACACATTTGTGTGGGAACAAAAGGCGAATTGGTTTATAAGGATAAACCTCAAAGCTCTAGACATCACTTGTGTCATGTTTTACTCTAGCTCATACCCTCGCGCGGGGGGGGGGGGGGGTGCGAAAAATGGGTTGTCGAGCCAAAATTCTGAACTCGTGCCCGCGCGACATGCGGACACGAATGCAGCTCCAAAACCTGTGTCCGAGCATGACAAGTTTTTGCTATTTTTCGAACCATTTTTTTTAGCAGATTCAGATTCTAGAAGAGGCTTTTGGTTTATCAAAAACCCTTTTGCATTCCAAACCGATCATTCATTACAATGGTAATGACTGATTAGTTATATGAGTAATGACGGATTAATTGGACATTAATCGTGTGCTTGTGGGTGTGTATATTTACACGCATTTGGGCAGAAAGAAGACACACAGAAAAATTATATTCCAACGTCGTGCTGCTGCTGATCTCTGTCTACAGCTTTATTCCAGTTTCGTTTCAGGCAAGTATCTCGTCCGGCAGTACACACAGTTTTGAACCGGTGTACCCTGGGAACATACAACGAAACTGTTTAAGGGAATTGTGTCAAACACAAGCCCGGTTCCTTTCGTTTTGTTTCTGTGTTTATCTGTTTTGCAGGGACTGATCTGGCTGCTGTTCGTGATCGCGTTACGGTGGTGTTTATGCTTGTATTTATCTCTGTCGATTTGTCATTCATTATCTATATTCTGTATTGTAATTGATCGAATGATTGCTTGAATCGTTACTAAATTTCCAACAAACTTAAACAGATTGGTGTACACGCTGTGTACGAATTTTCCTGACTGTTCTCCTCTAATTTGTTTCAGAATGAGTTCCTCTCAGCCAATGTCGACCTCTGGTGTCTCTGCTGTGTTTACCTCCTCCGTTGCTGTTACCACTGTGATGGTTGAACCGCTGCCTGGCGTGGTTGCAAGCCATGCTGAAAAACCTGAAAAGTTCAACGGTCTGAACTTCACACGTTGGCAACAAAAGATGTTGTCAACGTTGAACCTTGCGAGGTTCTTGACTGAAACCGCTCCCCAAGTTTCCAAAGGGGAAATGGATGCTCAATCTGTGAGCGCGGTTCAAGCTTGGAAGCATTCTGAGTTCTTGTGTAAGAACTATATGCTCAATGGTTTGGCGGACTCACTTTACAATGTGTATTGTAAAGTAAACACGGCCAAGGAACTATGAGAATCTTTGGAACGAAAATACAAAACCGAAGATGCAGGCACAAAGAAATTTGTGGTGGCCAAATTCTTAGATTTTAAAATGATTGACACAAAAACTGTTATGAGCCAAATCCAAGAGTTGCAAATTATTCTTCATGATATCCATGCGGAGGGAATGTCACTTAGCAAGAGATTTCAAGTTGCTGCCATGATTGAGAAATTGCCACCAAGCTGGGTTGATTTCAATAATTATCTCAAACACAAGAAAAAAGAAATGACCATTGAAGATCTTGTGGTTCGTCTTCGTATTGAAGAAGACAACAAACTTGCTCAAAAGAAGAGTATTGTCCCCGAGCAAGCAAAGGCCAATATTGTTGAATATGGCCAATCCTCCAAAGGTAACAAAAATAGAGGACGGGCTGAGAAGAAGAACAAGGGGAAAGGGTTTAATCTTAAACCCAAAGGTGGGGTTGCAAAGAAGAAATTTGAAGGCAAATGTTACAACTGTGATAAGCCAGGTCATCGGGCAAATGAATGTAGACAACCCAAGAAAGATGTCTCTCGTCAAGCCAATATGGTTGATGATTATAAGAATCTTGTTGCCATGATCTCTGACCTCACAATGATGATCTCTGAGGTTAACTTGGTTGGTTCGAATACCAAGGAATGGTAGGTTGACACCGGTGCGGCGGTGCCACCCGCCATGTTTGTGCTGAGAAGAACTTGTTCAACACCTTTAAAGAAGTTACTAATGGAGAAAAGCTCTTCATGGGTAACAGTGCCACTGCTGAAGTCAAAGGCGAAGGAAATGTGATCCTGAAAATGACATCAGGAAAGGAGCTTAGACTAATGTGTTGTATGTCCCTGAGATTCGGAAGAATCTTGTGTCTGGGTGGCTGTTGAATAAGTTTGGTTTCAAAATGGTGTTTGAGTCAGATAAGGTCGTGTTGACCAAGAATAGTGTGTATGTTGGAAAGGGCTATGCCCTTAATGGTATGTTCAAACTGAATGTAATGGTTAACAACGCTATGAATAAGACTGGTACCAGTTCTGCTTATTTGCTTGAGTCTTCTAATGTGTGGCATGGTAGACTTGGTCATGTTAACTTTAATTCCATTCGTTGTTTGATTAAATTGAATTGCATACCAACTTTTGATATTGACTCAAACTATAAATGTGAAACGTGTGTTGAAGCAAAATTAACTAGATCATCATTCAAACCGGTTGCACGAAACACTGAACCTCTGGGTATGATCCACACAAATGTGTGTGAGTTGAAATCCATTCCAACTAGAAATGGATTTAAATACTTCATCATGTTTATCGATGATTGCACGAAGTATTGTTATGTTTACTTGCTCAAAAGTAAAGATGAGGCAATTGAAGCTTTCATTGCTTATAAAACTGAAGTTGAGAATCAACTTGAAAGGAAGATCAAGGTTGTACGAAGTGATAGAGGTGGTGAGTATGTCTCACCATTTGCTGATTTCTTCTTGCAAAACGGAATTAGACATGAGTTCACTGCACCATATTCACCCCAATCAAATGGGATTGCTGAACGGAAAAATGGAACCTTGAAAGAAATGGTGAGTGCCATGTTAGTGAGTTCTGGTGTAAACCAAAACTTGTGGGGGGATGCTATCCTTTCGGCAAACTATCTTTTGAATAAGATACCCCATAAGAAAAGAGATGAAACCCCATACGAGTTATGGTGGAAAAGAAAACCGTCCTACGAATACCTCAAAGTGTGGGGGTGCCTAGCCAAGGTGGTTTCCCCACTACCTAAGGCTCAAAAGATAGGACCCAAAACTGTTGACTGTATATTCATTGGATATCCAGATCAAAGTAGCGCGTATCGCTTCCTTGTGCATGAATCCAAGATTCCCGATATTCGCAAAGGAACGATAATGGAATCAAAGAATGCCTCATTCTTTGAAAATATATTTCCATGCATTACAAAAGAATATGGAAATACGTTTGGGCTAGTTCCAGAAGAACTAGAATGTGTTCCGTAAGAACTAAAACGTGTTCCGAAAGAACAAGAGAAATCTGAGGAAGAAGATGTTGAGCCTAGGCGAAGCAAGAAGTCTAGAACTGAAAAGTCTTTTGGTCCTGATTTCTACACGTACATGGTAGAAAGTGAACCCAAAACATACCGTGAAGCGGTAACTTCCTCAGAAGGACCTCAATGGAGGGAGGCCATCTAAAGTGAAATAGATTCTATTCTACAAAACCATACATGGGAACTAGTGGATCTTCCTCCTGGATGCAAACCACTAGGTCATCATTGGATCTTCAAGAGGAAGATGAAGCTTGATGGCTCCATGGACAATTACAAGGCAAGACTGGTGGTCAAAGGATACAAACAAAAAGAAGATCTAGATTACTTTGACACATATTCACCAGTAACTCGAATAACCTCCATAAGGTTGGTACTTGCTATTGCAGCCATTAGAAATTTGAAAGTTCATCAAATGGATGTGAAAACCGCTTTCTTAAATGGAAATCTAGAGGAAGAGATTTACATGGAACAACCAGAGGGCTTTAGAGCCCCTGGACAAGAAAAGAAAGTGTGTAACTTGGTCAAATCCTTGTATGGACTAAAGCAAGCTCCAAAACAATGGCATGAAAAGTTTGATCATGTCATGATTGATTCTGGATATAAGATCAATGAGTGTGATAAGTGTGTGTATGTGAAAGACACACCAGATGGTTATGTCATCTTGTGTCTATACGTTGATGACATGCTCATTGTTGGAAGTAATGACAATGATAAAATCAACAAAGGACACCTTGAAGGCAAGATTTGACATGAAAGACATGGGTTTAGCAGATGTGATTTTGGGAATTAAAATCACACGGACCCAAAGTGGAATTTCTTTAGGACAAACCCACTATGTAGACAAAATTCTTGAAAAGTTCAATGCAAATGACTCTAATGTAGCTAGAACTGCTATTGACACAAGTCAACATCTAGCTAAGAACAGAGGACAACATGTTAACCAATTAGAGTATTCAAGAATTATTGGCAGTTTGATGTATTTGATGAGTTGTACCAGACCAGACTTAGCATATGCTGTAAGCAAGCTAAGTAGGTACACGAGTAATCCAAGTTCAACTCATTGGAGATGTGTGACGAGGTTACTTAGGTACCTAAGGTACACAAGGGATTATGCGCTGCACTACAACAGATATCCTGCAGTGATTGAAGGACACTGTGATGCAAACTCGATATCGGGTACGAAGGATTCTAGAGCAACGAGTGGATATGTATTCACACTTGGAGGTGCAGCCATATCGTGGATATCGTCGAAACAAACGGTTATTGCTAGATCCACGATGGAAGCAGAATTCATCGCTTTAGATAAAGATGGTGAAGAGGGAGAATGGCTACGTCAATTCATGGAGGGTATACCAAGATGGCCTAAGCCGGTAACGGCCATATGTATACATTGTGATAGCCAATCGGCAATTGCCAGAGCTCATAGCACAATGTATAATGGTAAGAACATACATATAAGACGTAGACATAATACGATACGACAACTAATCTCTACTGGTATTATCACTGTTGACTATGTGAAGTCAAAGGATAATATTGCGGATCCGCTGACAAAAGGCCTAAGTAGAGAGGTAGTTCAGAAGTCGTCCATAGGAATGGGACTGAAGCCCTTGAAAGATTAAAGTTCATATGAAGGAAAACCTAACTCAGTTGACTGGAGATCCCAAGATCTGAGTTCAATAGGACAACCTAATTGTATGAACTAGTGAGGTCACTGTGGGGGGAAGAATTAATAACTCCACGCACTTTTAGAAGGGGATGTATGATTGGAATCAGTACATCTCTTAATCCATTCCTAAAAGTGACAAGTACGAGGTTAAGCCTATGACTTTTAATGATTCAGCTGAGGTAGCCACACGTGGTGAATCACCTATATGAGAGAGAAGTGGGGTCGCTATGAAGGGTATTGAGAGGGGGCACGATACCTAAGAGCTCTCGCAGAACCAGGCTAATGTTCATGACCATAACGAACATAACTATAAGGACTTGATGTTGTCAAGGAGAGTCTTGTGTGAAGCACATTGTCGCCTACACAAACGGCAGATGAGTTCAAAGGCATCACTGCCTACTCAGAGCCAGTAGACTAAGTGTGTTTCATGAGCGAAGGTTCAAAGGGTAACACCTACCTATCGTATGCAAGATTCAACTATTGAAATTCGATCGGGATTAAGTTACTTCTGAGATTAACCTCCATTCATGTGGGGGATTGTTGAAAAATGTGTGTGAATGAGATGTTTATCTCAAAAGAATTTTTGTTCAAGTTTGGAAAATGTGATGTGAGCTATCCCACATTGGTGTGGGAACAAAAGGTGAATTGGTTTATAAGGATAAACCTCAAAGCTCTAGAGATCACTTGTGTCATTTTTTACTCTAGCTCATACCCTCGCGCAGGGGGGGGGGTGCGAAAAATGGGTTGTCGAGCCAAAATTCTGAACTCGTGCCCGCGCGACCTGCGGACACGAATGCAACTCCAAAACCTGTGTCTGAGTATGACAAGTTTTTGCTATTTTTCGAACCATTTTTTTGAGCAGATTCTAGAAGAGGCTTTTGGTTTATCAAAAACCATTTTGCATTCCAAACCAATCATTCATTACAATGGTAATGACTGATTAATTATATGAGTAATGACGGATTAATTGGACATAAATCGTGTGTCTGTGGGTGTGTATATTTACACGCATTTGGGCAGAAAGAAGACACACAGAAAAATTATATTCCAACGTCGTGCTGCTGCTGATCTCTGTCTACAGCTTTATTCCGGTTTCGTTTCTGGCAGTTATATCGTCCGACTGGACACACAGTTTTGAACCGGTGTACCCTGTGAACAGACGACGAATTTTTGTTTAAGGGAATTGTGTCAACCACAAGCCCGGTTCCTTTCGTTTTGTTTCTGTGTTTATTTGTTTTGCAGGGACTGATCTGGCTGCTGTTCGTGATCGCGTTACGGTGGTGTTTGTGCTTGTATTTATCTCTGTCGATTTGTCATTCATTATCTATATTCTGTATTGTAATTGATCGAACGATTGTTTGAATCGTTAATGAATTTCCAACTGAAGTTTCAACTTGCGCATATCTTGACCAAACCTCTTTGAAATCCAGGGAAAGATTTTATAGAAAATTTGGTCCAATTTGTCACTTTCTTCCATAATTTGAAATCTCCATGCGTATAACTGTGGTTTCATTTTTTACCATTTTCATCCACTTACGTTAGTGAACTTCAGTTAAGTAGTTAAATTTAAGTAGTTATAATTTAACGTTAGTGAACTTCTGTTAAGTAGTTACTAATTTAACGTCCACAAATAGTGGTAGTTAGTTATTTAATAATAAAAATCACATAGTACTCAAGTTTCCATTTGCTACAAAGTTGCAAAATTAATTAAGATCGAGGCAATTGCATAAAAAAAGAAAAATGATCAAGATCGAGATGATGATTTTTATTTAAATCCTTGCCAAGGCCCTTGTGAATTGACCAATGACCATCGATGGATCCACCGCGGTATTATTCGACATTTGATCCGGATGCATGCATGGATATATATGAAAAATTGCACGATCTAGAGTTCAATATTGCGTGTCTCAGGAGATTTCAGAGGCAGATTAGGTTCGCAGTTGATGCCACAGACCCCCTCAGGTAGATTAACTCCACGTTGCATACGCATATATCCCTTCTCTCCCCAATGGTCACCCCATGAGTTTTTAACAATCCAGTACTTAGAGTCCCTCGGGAGTCTCACCATATCCCACAACTAACACACCGTGAACCATTTGTACTCCACATGGTCCGTTAAATACTCCCTGCATGCATGCGGTAATTACATCATGAAAACCAAAGCCGACCCTAAGAATCTCAAAAAAAAATTGGGTCCGGGGCGAAAAGTTTTTTTGGGCCCCCTAACAGAACTCTTAGGTTGTCTTGAGAAATAATTAAATATGTCTCCCACTTGAGACTTTATTAACTCTTCCTCATGCTTTGTCTTTTTATGCTTTCAACTACCGGATGCATATTTATACTTATACATAGAAACTTACTACCAAAAGAATTTTAAAATAATCTCGGACCCTGAGCGGTCACCCACATTATCCATGCCCCAGAGCCACCCCTGACGAAAACTATATTTTGGTAATGTAATTATTGTAATTTATATATAAATAAATATGTTAATTAGGTACCTCTTTGTAGAACATCATGTCCATAGTGCTGACAGCATCAACGGCAACACATACAGGCTGGTGTGCAACCGATTTCAATAACGCCTCTTCATCTTTATGTGGCAGATATTCATTTCCATCAAGAGTTACAGAGTGATGCCCAAACTACATAAATATATATGTACTTAATTTGTTAGTTACTTTATGCATCATGTCACTTAATTAATTAGTTAGTTAGTTAGTTAATTGTACCTTTGCTTGATCGCAGGTTTGTTTTTCGCCTTTGTCAGGGTAGCTCTCTTCTGTCGCGAGACCTCCATGATCTCGGATGAAATTGAAGGCGCTGCACATCAATCCTCCGTTACACGCTGCGTTCGTTGTATCGCAGTCTAAAAGTTGTTGTTCTGACAGCCGAACCAGTTGCCCCGTTCTTATGGCATTTATCGACTCCACTGCGGCAACAGTTGAAAATGCCCAACAACTTCCTGCATGCATGCGGTCAAACTACACCTTTAGATTAACCACCCGACCAACTACACCTACTAGTTAGTCTAGTGGTAAAGGTGTATGACCTCTTATCTAGAGGTCTTGGGTTTAAGTCCCACTTGTAACAAAAGAATAAAAAATGGGGGTTACAAGTTGGGCCAGGGGGTTTTCTCACCAGTGGTGAGTTTCCTCCTGATGGGATTGGAGATGATCGGGTGGGTGGTGTAATGTCCCCGTCAGTGATCCAAATTTGACGTTCAGAAAAAAAAAACACCCGGCTAACTTTATTTATGCGTTCATTCATGATATATAAAATAAATAACAAATTGACGCATGCCAAACCCACAAATTATATATATAGGGTTAGATTAAATTGATAACTTTTTGTTTTGAGAACTTTTAATAACTAATCTCAGCCACTAATTTTATGGGGGGGGGGGGGGGGAGGCACTCAAATTCATTGGCTCCGATTAGTCCTCAAAAATTTACAAACCAAATAGTTCTCAAATAAATCTCCCCATATATATATATAAGGTTAGGTACAAATGAGAACTTTTTATTTTGAGAACCAAATTTCAAACACTAATTTCAGGTGGCGACCACTATAATTCAGGGAGGGGTTTTCCATATATATAAACTAGTGGCTCAGAATGGTTCTCAAAAGTTCTCAAAACCAATTAGTTCTCAAATGATCATCTCCCTATATATATATAGAGTTGGGGTAAACTACATCTTATATTTTTTCATACATCACGTGCGGCTTAATCTAAACCGTTGATCTCGCGTTTAAGATTTTAATCACTAATCTCCTTATTAATTGACATGGTG
>JBCNJP010000012.1:4987814-5009569 GCA_039602395.1 Deinandra increscens subsp. villosa | reverse complement strand
TTTTTTTGTTTGCTAGTATGGTGTTTTTCTATGCTTGTTATGTTTTTATATATTTTTAATTTAAGATTTTGGGCATGGTGTTTATGTCAGCTTTTTTATGTGATTGTGATGTTTTTAGATTTTTGCTAGATAGGTAATGATTAGATTTACAGATTTACTTACAACCATATATTTTTAAACTATTCATGTTATCCTTTTCTATATTTTTTCACTTACTTCATTTTTTTTTATAAAACTGTATGTCAAATCTATCAAAGTTTTAAATTATTCTAATTTAAGAGATCCAAAGCATAAAAAAAGTCATAATCACCCGAATATAATGACAAAAACACCCAATAACGTCTTTTGCGCTTAATTAACAAAATCAAGATGGTGTTTTGCAGTTAGCTGGTGATGTTTTTTGTGAAATTGGGGATGTTTTTTTTTTTGATTTTGTCATGCAATATTGTCCGCAACCCTAGCCTCGATTTTTTCGTTAGCTACTCGGTGCAGTTCCAGCTTCACATCCGATGGTAACCTCAAATATTTCTTCATGTCTTTGATTACAGCTTCTTTGTGGGCGTTTGCTGGGTGCAATAGCATTTTTGCTGTGTATTTTACCCTCAGTCTATTTAACTGCCTTTGTTGTTCTTGTCCCTCTTCCAACAATCCACAATCCCAACCCTTCACTCCTGTACCAAAATATGTCTCCATGTGCCTCATTACAAAAACACCACAGTCTATCACGTTAAGTGTTGTACGCCACGACATCTCTAATCTCACCACATCCTGATCCTTAATCTTCTCTCCACATGGATGATTCACATTCATCAAGTATGCTGAGAAGGCATCTCTCTGTGGCAAATAACAATTAAACGTCAACAATTAATTTTTTTTTAAAACTTTTAGTTTTTTCAGAAATTAATTTTTGTGAACAAGTAGTGTACCAATTTTTCAGGCCACAAATCATATTTCTGAGAGACCGGCATATTTGGCTACTGTGCGCTGTTATCAATCAACTCAACGGTGTTTTTTTCCAGATTGAAACTCACTATGTAATAGTGGTTACCTTTTATCACAGGCATCATTATCAAATTGAATTCGTTGATGCTATCTGCCTCAACGTCGGATAACACTATTGCCATGTGATGTTTGAACTGCTCATTCCGTTCTTCTTCTGATTTTTGAAAGTGGTCTCTATGCTGTATTTTTTTTTTAATTATTATGTTGTTATGAAGTCAGTAACAGCGCAGTTGGAAATAAACATGTAAATAAACTCCATACTTTGTAATTAAACAGTATATGGTGTTCTTATATTGGTACTTACAATCATAATCTCGGTACAGAACAGCCTCTTCATTGGTTGGTCAATCTTGAACTTTTCTTCAAAATTAAGGATCTGTGTCCATGTTTGTATATTGTTGTTATGGACATAGTGCCCATTCTTCATGCTTTCAAAAACAACCCTCCAAACCATAGATCTCCCTGGAATTGAGAACATTACATCCCTGCATTTTTTATTAAAACATAAATAAAATAAACAAACAGATGGGCTTGATTGTTGCTTTTATTAACATGTATGGTGTTTATTTTAAAACTCACATTACATCTCCATGAGCTGAGAATATGCAATTCACAAGGTTCTTTTCTATAGCTGTTGTTTCCTCCTCTATCTTCACAATTTCATTTACATATGGTGTTGTCACCGCCTCCATCAACACCTTCATTCTATTTGATTGTTTAGGAACACTTACATCACTATGTTCATGCATTTTTTTAACCGATTCGCCCGCAGTGCGCACAACATTTGCTGTTTTTTCTTCTTCTTCTGCCTGCAGGAATGTGCTAGTCTTTATCAGGTTATCAACATCTGATGCAGGCACTTTTGACTCACAGTTTTTTTTCATCGACTCTTTTTCGAGTTTTTCAACCTCGTCTAAATACCCTTGACTGTACTGGGTAGGTGTCAGTTGTAGCGGTGTTTTCTCAGAATCATGACATGGGGTGGTGTCAAAAACTGGTTTAGCTGGTGTTGAATCAAATGCTGGTTTAGATGGTGTTGCATCAAACACTGGCTTAGCTTGTTTGTTTGGTATTGTATCAGAATCTGAATCACATGGTTTGGCGATAATTGTTTCCTTCAATATTGTTGTCTCAAAAATTGGCTGTGTATAAACAGGAGCTGATCTGCCTTGCTGGGTCCCATGTGGTGTTATTCCTTCAACTCCCAAGTCAAACGATGGTCTACTCAGTTGGATACTTTCTGATTTCTTATCTGCTATTTTTCTCTCCCTTTCAAGATCTTCAAATCTCCTATCAATCGAAGACACAAACGCATCGCTGAACTGTGTTCCTTTGTTGCTATCAAATTTTTGTCCAACGCATGTCTGTGTGTCTTCGTCTGTAGCAACTGGAGTTTCAAGCTTCATAATTACTCTAAACATTTCTTTTTCTTGACCGGCATCTACCTCTTTTTTTTTCCTGATGATATATTTGAATATTTATCATCAATATTCCATTTTGCAACCTCATTATCATCCCACTCGTCAACCGGTGTACACTTTGGCTGTTCTTGACTTGCGGTGTTTTTCACATCATCACACACCTCTGCCTCTTTACCAACATGCTTCTTCATCGTATCATTAATTAAATGGTTCCATTCAGTCACTTTGTCCCGAATAGCCAGGTTTTGAGGATACCTTGTAATTGCATGTTCAAACAACGCTGATACGTTCTTGAAACAATCCGTAAAGTCTTTCATCCCATCTGTTAATTGAGTAATCAACACCTGCATGGAAATTCACAGATTACAACCAATTTTTTTTGGTAAACACACATATTATACCATATCAACTGACAAATATTATATAGCATAATCTTACGTCCGATAGATCAGGATCAATATTGTGATCGCAGGTTTCCTGGTTTAGCAACAAATCATCATCACTTGGTTCTTCATCATTAATTTCATCATTTACTTCATAATGACCGGCAATATCATCTTCACCTCCTAAATGTTTTTCGCCTGAATCTTCTGGCTCATCATTTCCTTCATGTGACATTTGTGGTGTTAGTATCGGCAGTTTCAAATGGTTGCCAGATGATGACACATCACAACAAGAAATAAATTTATTAAACTCCTCGGTTTCTTTCCATAATCTAATTAGTTCAGCCTCTTGTATGGGATCGATGTACATACCATGTTTATACATATCATCCAATTGTTGGTACGTTGGAGGATCTTTACCCGTCGGGTTTTCTCATCTGTGGTGTTTTTCTCATCTGTGGTGTTTTTTCCATCATCATCCCCAACTATTATCTTTTCATTCTGTTCATCATCTTCTTTACTCATTTCTTCTGCTATGTCGGTATTCAAACCTTCACCTTCTTGCTCTTTATCAATTTCAGAGTTTTCTGTTCTTTTTATGTTGCTCGGTCCCTTCCTATCTAGCACTTCAAATAACCATTTTTCACACCTTATAAGCTGGTTTTTGTTGACGTAACGTATGTAATCGTCAACCTCACCAGAGTTGGATTTTTGGTGTGTGTCATACACCATTGCCATCCGCTTTTTTATAAAACATAAAGAAGCAACTAGTTAGCCATACAGTTTTTTTTTTAATTAATAGATCAGTTAATGTATGGAATAGCATTATGATGTTTTTATTACCGCTAGGATTAACAGAGATCCATTGAATCGCATCTCAGGGTTGTCAGCTCTCCATTTTGTCTTTGCTTTCTTTAGGCAGTCTATTAGGTAATCACACCACCTGAGTTGACTTATATTCACACTTGGTGTTACCGCATGCAAAAATCCCTGGTTAACAGTGCTGTTATCGTCTGTTCTTCCCATTACAGTCATAACTGCCACCAAGAAATTCAACAGAAACAAGCGACCACTGTCTTGCCTTCGTGTCATCCTCTCAAAAAAACCAAGTACATATGGCCTAGATACCCACAGTTCCTTTTTGAATTGGCCCCGCCACTCAGCGACTACAGGGAATTTCATGCTTGTCCTCCTTTCAATTAGCAGGTTATTCCCAATTGGAACTCCCAACAGCTTATTAACCAACTGTGGTGTTATTTTAATACTTCTTTGACCCAAACACAACACACTTGTGTCAACATCATAGTTATGTAACAGCCAATAACCTAATGCGGTGGGTATTGAATGTATTTGAATCCCTAACAATCTTCCGAACCCAATTGATTGTACCGCCTGGCGTTGGTTTTCGTTGAATGTTGCAAACCATTCGGTAAGGTTTGATGGCGATAATCTTGCTTTAATCCTACTACCATCAAACGGATGGTAGATGTTGATTCCCAAAGGCACAGACGTTCGTTCTTCACTTTTCTTAATTGTACTTGCTTTTTTGGACACAAAGTCAGAGTCATCATTTTCTTCATCACTCATACCCTTTACCACCTTTGTTTTGGCTTTATGTTTGTTTCCCATTTTGTTACGCACGAATATACCATCATCAGATTCACTGCTTGTTTGATCTCTAGCTCTTTTCCTACCTTTTGTGGAAACTGGTGGCTGTTCAAAGTCTGCATTTTTTCCAAAACAGTTTTATATCTTACAAAGCATATAGTATAACTTATAACTTATTTTCCCAAATCAGAATAAGTTTTGTACCCGAGTCGTCACCCATATCAAGAACAATCGGTGTTTTTGGTGTGTTTGTGTAACTAAGTGAAGTTTTGCTTGCTATACGCGAGCTTCTTCGTTTCCCTCTTCCTATTTTTACACATAAAAAAACAGCCAAAACAAATATTTGACAATCAGATTGACAACTAAATAAACACCATGAATTTCACACCCATTCAAAGTCTGTACTTAAATCGTGATTCCAAAAATTAACTTTCAACCCCAAACCAAAATACCAATTTTCAGACTTGCTATACATTTTAGTACAGACCATTACAAATCAAACATTTAACCTTCAGAAATCATCGTTTTTTTTGCTGACCACGACGTAAATTTTATTACACAATTGGATTTATCATCATCAATATAAAACCCTAGCATCAATATAAACCCTAGCATCAATCAGAACATTTTATTTTAAATTTGAAATAAACACCATACATCAAGTAAATATCAGTGAGACGGAACGTAAACACCTTTTATTGCGATTGTTTTCCTTCTACCTTGCGAGATGTTACTGAATGGTTCATCATCTTCCTTTTTAATATTTTCTGAAGCACAGGCAGACGTAGTTAAATTACGCCAAAGAACAACTTATAATCGACATTCAATCATAAAAAAAAAGAAGGGAAAACCTTACTTTCTTATTTTTGCAGGTTGTCCGCCATTGTATGTTTTGATTAAAGCTTGCTTAAATCAAAAAATCTCAAAAGATTATCGTCGAATCCTTGCGTTTTTTGGAGCTGATTTCTCGGTGGAGCGGTTTCTGTTCCGTAAATTTGAATTCGATTATTTTAAAGAAATTAAACCAATTAATTTGAGTCGTGAGTTTGTATTTGACGGTTTTACCCTCGAAGCCACACGCCCACGATTCAAGCGCGCCTAAAATCGGAGACAATTACACATCACACCCCTCCTTGATCTCGTCCGTTGATTTCCAGATCCGACGCACCTGGTGCGTCCGTAGGTGATGTAGGGTTTTTTTGTGATGAAGCCTAACTCTACTCTATATATATATATATATATATATATATATATATATATATATATATATATATATATGCGCATTAATTACTATTACTTTGTAAGCATTTGAATCTACATTTACAATTTAATTGTTTTATTGAAATTTTATTTTATATTTTATATTTTATATTTTATAATGTAAATAATGTGGTTTTTGTTGTAATGTTAGAATTATTATACATATATATATATATATATATATATATATGTGTGTGTGTGTGTGTGAGAGAGAGAGATTATAATAATCTTTTAGTGGTATAAAAATTAAGTGTCACTAAATATACTATATATAGATAATTATAATAGCATTTTAGTGGCACAAAACATTCGACAAAATAGTCTTTTTTTATCGTGGCAAAAAAAAAGTGCCACTAAAAGCCTAAAAGTTTGTGTGGCACATTGTAAAAGTGCCACTAAAAGGCTTAAGCGTCACCACTTCTAGTGGCACTTTTCTTTTGTGCCGCAGATTCCTAAAAACGCTTTTAGTGGCACTTTTTTTTTGCTTTAGTGGCATTTATTTTGTGCCACTGAATGGCATATTTTTGTAGTGTGCATTAAACTATGAATACCTTATCAAACAAACAGTCGGAATACTTCAAAATCCTAGCAAGAACTCCAGAAAATCGTCTACAGGGCTCTCTAGTTCTTAAAAGACGAATTTTGATTACAAAAACTTAGTAAACAAGTTTAAATAGTAAAACCATAATTTTCTTCTGTCGACCGATTCGGGGCGTAACGCCCAAAAAATATGGAATTCTGGGTGTACCGCCCGTGTTTCTGAAGTCGGCTTCTTCTTCTTCATATCAGGGCGTACCGCCCCGATCTGGATCTCAGGAACTTTTCTTCAATTCTTCTAAGTCTTCACTCGTTTCCCGATCTTGACTCGACTCTGTACCGATCAACTTCAGATTTCTTCAGAAAAGCTCAGATTTCAGCTCATTAAGTTTGTGGTACCTTGAAACACAAACCTGTGAAAATGCAGTGTAATCCAACCGTTATCATAAATAAAATTAGCAAATTAATAGTAATAACGGATGACACATTGGACTAACATCAAAATGCATTAGAATATCCTATATAAAATGAATTACAACAACGTTCCACATGCTTTGCTCTATAAATTCTTTACGACACTTTGTTGATCGTCTTTTTGACGATCACTGTGAATCGTTCTACTTCTCCCAATCAGGCAAACCGCGATTTACATTGTTGTCATTAAATCTGTGCATGTATAAATGAAATGTTAATGGTTAGTTATTGTTTGTTTTACTACAATATCAAACGATCTTTTTATATGTATTCTTTTTTCCATCTTTTCTATTACCAAAGAATCCACATTGCATAAATCCTTAGCAAACTTGTTCTATATTAGTTACTGAGGTTGGAAATGCCTAGACTATGGTGCATAAATCTTTAAGATTTTTTTTTTAAAGAGAACTAAAAACACCACAAGCTTAACCATAACTTTTGAAACAACCACCACGACACCACAATTAATTGATGCATAACATTATTTTTATCCAAACGTCTACACACACGGAAATGGTGCATGTTGGATATGACGGAGATGTTACAGATCACTTGCTTTAGTGTCCAATAAAAAATCATCTATCATTTACCCTTTTGAGCATGCATTCTACTTATATACTGTTTGTGATAAGTTTTTTGATTGAGTAGCTATATCTCAAATTTTGTTTAACTTTTATTCATGGATTTCCATTTGGTAACTCAGGTTTCGGATAATAGGTTGCAAAAGCTTTAGCCTTTAGCATAAGTCTATGTTAAATAAGAAATTGAATCAAATGTATGAACATGCTCCTTTTGATTGCCAATTATCGAAAGATTAAACATCCAAACATCAAAAGAATAATGACGAATATGCAATGAGCAAGAACAGATAAGAATTATTGAAGCTAATAGTAAGATAAGATTTGATTAAAAATTAATTTACTTAATAGATGGAAGGGAGTATAGTGAAAATAATTTATTTAATTATATAATTAATAGATAGAAGAATATAAATGGTCCTAAGAGATTTTGATGGGAAAAAGAGTCTAACACTAAACCTTAGGATGACATGTGACGGAAGAAATACTCAATTAATTATATTATTAGATTAGGGGAAGTGTAGTTTTCAAATAGTTACACTCAAATTCAGATGAACATGGAAGCAGAGTTTAAAGACTTGGGGAAAAGTTTAAAGGGTTTGGTACCCCTTCACTTTGACACAAATGATATGACGGTGATTACTTATTTAACTAAAGAAATCACACAATACTCAAGTTTATTTTTCTATCCTCCATCAATTGCTACAAAGTTGAGAAATAATTTAAGAGATGATTACATAAAAAAGAGAAATGAGTAAGAGATTATGAGTTTTTATTTAGATCGTAGACGAGGCCGTTGTTGACTAATGACCATCAATCACCACCGTCGGATAAGATAATTCGAAATTTGATCCGAATGTGTGCGTGCATGGATATGGATATATGGATGATGGCGCGATCTAGAGTTCAATATTGCGTGTCTCTGGAGATTTCAGAGGCAGATTAGGTTCGCAGTTGATGCCACAGGCCCCCTCCGGTAGATTAACTCCACGTTGCAAACGCATGTATCCCTTCTCTCCCCAATGATCTCCCCATGAGTTTTTAATAATCCAGTACTTGAGTCCCTCAGGAGTCTCACCATATCCCACAGCTAACACACCATGAACCATTTGTACTCCACATGGTCCGTTAAATACTCCCTGCATGCATGTAGTAATTAACATCATGAAATTAACTATATATTGCTCATTTAATTATTGTAGTTTATATATAAATATGTTAATTAGGTACCTCTTTATAAAACATCATATCCATACTGCTGACAGCATCAACGGTAACAGCTACAGGCTGGTGTGCAACTGATTTCAATAAAGCCTCTTCATCTTTAAGTGGCAGATATTCATTCCCATCAAGAGTTACAGAGTGATGACCAAACTACATAGACATATATATATACACTTCATTTGTTAGTTACTTTATGGATCATGCCACTTAATTAATTTCTTAGTTAGTTAATACTTAATATATATTGTACGTACCTTTGCTTTATCGCAAGTTTGTTTTTCGCCTTTGTAAGGGTAGCTTTCTTCTGTCGCGAGACCTCCATGATCTCGGATGAAATTGAAGGCGCTGCACATAAACCCTCCGTTACACGCTCCGTTCGATGTATCGCAGTCCATAAGTTGTTGTTCTGACAGCCGAACCAGTTGCCCCGTTCTTATGGCGTTTATCGATTCCACTGCGGCCACAGCCGAAAATGCCCAACAACTTCCTGCATACATGCATGCATGGGGTCAAATTACAACTTTAGCTTAACCACCGGGCCAACTTTATTTATTCGTTCACTCATGATATATAAAATAAATAACAAATTGACGCATGCCAAACCCACAAATTCTCTCTCTCTCTCTCTCTCTCTCATATATATATATATATATATATATATATATATATATATATAGGGTACAGATCATGCGTAAATACATTTTATTGTGTAAACGTGAAAACAAATATTAAAAATCTATAACTTCTTTATACTTTAATGTTTTTTTATAAAAATTATACCAAAAATCTTACATATATATATATACATATATATATATACTAGGTTAGTAACCCGTATAATACACGGGTTGAATATTAGGTTCATGAGATGAGATCAAAACAAAAAAATTGATTTAGAGGTTTGGAAATTAAAAATGACATAATTCGTTATCAATTTTTGCTGTTAAACCAAGGTTGAGTTCTTTGAATTTTAAGAGCTATGACAGTATGAATTTTATTTATCAAGTAATAGATCCAGTAATTACAGTAATCATGTTTGACTGATCTAATATTTTCTTTTTGATGTTGTAGTTATGTTGTAGTTTAGGTTAGATAGTCGACATTTTACCGATCTAATATTTTTATTGCTACATTCGAAAAAAACAATTCAACATTACAGTAAGCAGGACCACCGACACGGCCATTTTAATTGTTAAGCCTTATTAAATAGTTATCTTATAGTTGCTAATTAAAATGAAAGATTTGTTGGTTAGTAGAATAAATATTTGTATAGTGAATAATAGGGAATATTTTTAAATAAAATAAACTAACACACAACATTAAGAACCTTAACAATGCAACTTTCTTAGATAATTAAAATATTAATCATGATGCATATCAATTGTAATAATAAATAAGTATATAAATGTAAACAACAAAATGAACATTGTAAAGACATCAAGAAAACTCGATCAAAATAAAATTAACAAACATAACAATATCTAAAAAGTAAATTGTTACAATGATTATTGTTCACATTAAGGATAATAATTTTCATTGATTTTTGTATAAATATTAATTTGTTAACATTAAAATAAAGTATTTAATTTTTTATTAAATGTAATTTGAATTGTACATTAATTTGAAAAATGTTTGTATTAAATATAAAGTTGAATTATATTTTTGGAATGTAGTAATGATTTTTATATTCAATGTGGTGTTGACAAGTGGAATGGTGACGTGGATGGTGATGTGGAGGCCCTAGGAAGAGAACATGTGGACACCATTTTATTGCTTTTTTAGAATGAATATATATATATATATATATATATATATATATATATATATATATATACATATGTAAAATGCCTTGTTACATATGTAACAAAATCTGTAAATATTTTTTCTAAAAAAAATCTCTACGCACTTTTTTATTTTTTTTTCACCAAAACCATTAAAAATGGTTGTAGAATCTATAATAAAATACATCTAAAAAAATAACAATTTTTGAACGTCTTTTTGGCCGGTTAACATTTATTTTGCAAAAAATCGGTTCTTAAATATATATTTTTTTTTAAATTACTCGGCGTTTTTTTTATTTTTTTTCATAAAGGGTGTTTCTATAACTTAGAGAGTCACCATAAAAAAAATCAGAACAAACAACGAATTTTTTAGCTTAGTTTTCACGGTTTTTCCATCTCGGAAATGTTTTCATTTTATCCTTCTCCTATATATATATATATATATATATATATATATATATATATATATATATATAAATATATATATGAGAACCAGGTGATTTTGAGAACTTTTAAGAACTATTTTAAGAGCATTCACATCAGGTTCCTTATAATTATGTGAGTATAGACCTTAAAATTTGATGTTTGGTTATTAGTGGTTGTGAGTAGAGGAGAGAGAAAAGTTACCTGTTCATCTGTAAAATTTGAATTTTTTTTTTATTGATTTGGTAAAATTTAAGGTTTGATGTGAAAGAAAGAAAAAGAAAAAGGATGAGGGTATAGAAAATGATTATTTAATTGTGGTTGTGAGTAAAAGAGAGAAAAAATAATGATAAAAATATAAATTATAGGGATGAGGATAAGAAAACTGTTGTGAATGCTCTGAGCCACTAGTTATATAAAAGGAAATCCTCCCATGAATTTAAGTGGTCCCCCTAAAAATTAGTGGCCAAAATGGTTCTCAAAATTTCTCAAAACTATATATATGTATATATATATATATATTGAAAAGTTCATTGTAGACACCCTCATAAGTGTAGACAAATAGACACCATTTTTCACCATTAAATCTCTTGATCTAATGGTTGTGATTAATTTCTTTTTCTTTCTTTTTTTTGTTTTTTACACTTTTCAAACAATTTCGCATGTGAAAAAAATCTATTTCACATGCGAAAGTGTATACAATAGCTATTTTTCACATGCGAAATTGTAAACACTTTCGCATGTGAAATAGCTTTTTTTCACATGCGTAACAACTCTTTTTAATATATATATATATATGTATATATATATATATATATTGAAAAGTTAATTGTAGACACTTTCGCATGCGAAATAGTTTTTTTTCACATACGAAATTGTTTGAAAAATGTGAAAAAGGAAAAAAAGGAAATTAATCACAACCATTAGATCAAAAGATCTAATGGTCTATATATATATATATATATATATATATATATATATATATATATATAAACACTTTTTATTGCGAAAACGCGTAAACACATATTAAAACCTACATAACTTCTTCATACGTTAATGTTTTTTCATAAAATTTGTACCAAAAGTCTTAGAAAGATGTTATCTTTAATTCTGGAAAAAAATATAAAAGAATTAACGTTTCATGATTTTTTCGTGTGCTCCACATGTGCATCAATATCATTAGTACTGCACAAAGACGAATTATAATGCGAAAAAACACTCCTTATGTTAAAAACTTATAAAAAACAGTAAAACATTTATTGTACTAATGATAATGGTACATACTACATAGTGCACATATGCAACATAGAATAAAAAAATTATAAAATGTTATTTTTTGTATTTAGATCTAAAAATAACACAACTATAAGATTTATGGTGCAATTTCTTATTAAAAATATTAATGTATACAACACATATGATGTTTCTTTTGGTGTGATGCACATGTGCATCATTAAAAAAATACAAAAAAAATACGAAAAAATAACAGAAATATAAAATATATGGTGCGACTTAGAAAAAAATATATTAACTTATGCTAAAAGTATGAGTATTTTTTTTGCTGCACATGTGCATCACACGAAAAAAACCGAAACGTTAATTTTTTTTTAAAAAAATTCCAGAATTAAAGATAACATAATTCTAAGACTTTTGGTGCAAATTTAAAAAAAAAATGTTAACGTATTAAGACGTTATAGAGGTTTTAATATGTGTTTACGCATTTTCGCAATATATATGTGTTTACGCATGATCCTTCCCTATATATATATATATATATATATATATATATATATATATATATATGTGCATTAATTATTTTTATTAAGGTACGTGCGTGCATACCGCATGCCCCTTGATTTTTAATTGGAGTGACCGCGTTTTTCTCCCTCCAATCGATGCTTTTTGGGATATCAGTCGCATTCTGATAGCTGTAACCCGCCCCTGGCTGATAGCCCCCAGCAAAACGCAACTTGCGGAGTCCCGAAAGTGCGGTGTAATGCCCAATCTTCGAGCTGCCATAGCTCTGTGAAAACTCGTGGTGAGTCATCCCGGCAAACTCGTTTAACTCCAGCTTATATTGCCTGTTCATCTTGTTCGCGTTGTGAACGTATTCCGTGTTATACTTGAACACGTTGAACCGCTCGGGGCTTTTCTCCGTCACTTTGTGGTGGGCTCGCCATCTGTCGTACATCCCTTGCAACCCCTCCTCCGTTTCGAGTTCTTTCTCATGGTACTCGAAGCTCTCCACCACACTCGAAATCAAAACCAAACAAAGCGAAAATGATAAAATAAGCTTCTTCATTTCCATGTCTTGATTGATTAGTATATTCTACTTATTTGGGAGTGATCAATTAATCATATATATATGGTGATCAATGAACGACGCATGGGGATTGTTATGATCATTCATCTATCTATACGTACGCATTTATAGATCTATAATTCTAGCTAGCTAACTTTTTGGGGTTTGAATTGGAAATTTTTGTTCGAGTCAAGGGCATGGATGTATGGTTATCCTAATCATGCGCAATATATATGGTAAATTACAATATTTAATTTGTAATACTTTATAAAGAAAAAGAAATAAGGTTTAAAACTATATCATTGTTCAATACATATTATATATATGATCTTTATGATTTATGATTTTATCAAAAATTAGTTAGGTTTTTATTGATGTTAATCAATCTACTAGAAATAGCATCTATGGTGACAAGTGAGGACCCATGAGGCCACTTCCCATGAAGAATCAAATTCTCTTCGGAGTAAGTCCGGATCGAGCTCAACTCTAATTGAAATACAGAGAATGTGAGAGTGAGATGAAAGAGAAACCAAACAAGCTTTATTGATCCAGTAATGTTGTATTAGAGAGAAATACACTAAAAACACAGTAGAAAATGTTGCAGATCCCTTCTCCCGTGTTGGCCCTCTTTTATTTATAGGTTTCTCGCGCCGCATATGCCCTACTCCATCCAAATCTGTGGCATATGAATCTCTTGGCCACATCCATTTTGGACATTAGTCTTGGGCCCCAAATACATACCTATATGTTCTGTAACTCATATATACCGCATAGGTTAAATATCAACATATCTGGGACACATGATACCGGTAAAATATCTAGTATTATCAAGTCTCCTAGTCTGTTGTTATACTCACATGTGTGAGATAGTAATAGACTTGGTAAAAAGTAAGTTTATTTTTATCTGTCTTCAAAATGTTACCGAGGGACTTGATATCTTTTACTGGGTTCGGTTCACATCATTACATTAGCATATGTAGGATTGAGATTCCTCACTAAAGTAATCAACTAAGATTACTTAGATAATAGTTGAACATGCGGAAACAACTCAACTATAACTCTCACACTTAATATATTTTGTTCAAGATCAATTAGTAAGGAGTAGAGAGCACAAGAAGATAAAAAATACAATTGTACTATTGTATTGATATGACTGATAATTGATCAAACAGTTTACATGAGAGAGCAAATACAATGTATAGAGCCTAAGGAATCAATGAGAGTCATTGATTCCTCTAAGATGATCTAAGTCATCTATTACAAGAAAACATAAACAAACACTTAACACAATAGGTTGATTAGTAGAAATACAGTTATACGATTGCTACAATGCATAGTGTTTGGTGGCGCATAATTTCTGCAACCATACCTATGTTTATTAAAGTTTTCTTGTCTGCAACCGGAGGAAGTACAAGTATGAAGTCAACTTTGTATGAACTTCTTTTCATAGAAACTCAGTTCATTCAGATCTTTAAGCACTTCCGTAGGAACTCTGCAACTGATGTCTTTTCGTAGGAATAAGAATTCTAACCGTAG
The DNA here is from genome assembly GCA_039602395.1 of Deinandra increscens subsp. villosa. Taxonomy (NCBI): domain Eukaryota; kingdom Viridiplantae; phylum Streptophyta; class Magnoliopsida; order Asterales; family Asteraceae; genus Deinandra; species Deinandra increscens. Next base: position 4,995,040 of record JBCNJP010000012.1, on the reverse strand, counting down.
CATCATATCTGTAGTAACCATACTTAGACATAAGCAAACATCAGGAGAATCCATATCCTTACAATCTAGTCACTTATCTTTATTCCAATATTACGGTGGTATGCATGTGTTTATTGTGTATGCTTTCAAGTAATATAAATAATATAGCAGAAAACAATCCAAAAGGGAAAGATATTTGACATAAAATATGTATAGTTTGATGCATATCACTAACACAAAATATAATTTAAAACACAAATCTAACAGCTCTGCATAATGCATAATCAGATAGAATTTAACTAAAACAACGGTCAATATAATAGCCCACTTACAGTAACAAATATGAAGCCCAAAGAAAACCAACCTTTCTTCTCCGAAGTTTGCACGATTTAATGTTCTTACAGATTAAGCGGAATTAATGCAACCATTTTGGAACAACCTCGATTTCAGAAGCCCATGAATACACATATGCAATATGCTCAAGCTAACTTAGCCTTTTGGTTACAAATATCCTAATCTCAACACAGAAAAACATAGATATCCTAATCTAAAATGCAACTTACAAAACCATATCTATTACCCGATGCAAGTCATAGCCCCTGATATAGAAGCACCTGAAATCACATAATAACATTAGTTAAAAATAAGCACACTCCAAGAGATACACAATGAAATGAAGAAGTAAAACATAACAATCGCGAATGGCTTAGGACGCGTTTAGTTGTGGAAAACATCCCCTGTTTTTCAAAAATGTTTTCTAAGAAAACATGATCAAATTACAATTTTCCAGAAAAGTTTTTCAAGAAAATGCAAAACATTGTTTTCTACTTTTTAAATTGAAACTGGAAAACTACATTTTTATTGTGTTCTAGTTTTCCACTATATATATACCGACCGGACCCGACCCCGGACCGACCGAACCGACCCCTGGACAGGACCCACCGGACCTGACGCAAGACCGGATCGATGGGACTCGAACCCTGGACCCAACCCTCGGACCGGACCGACCGGACCTGAACCCCGGACCGACCGAACCCGAACCCCAGACCGGGCCGACCGGCCGACCGGACCCGAACCCCAGACCGGGCCGACCGGCCGACCGGACCCGAACCCCAGACCGGGCCGACCGGACCGACCGCACCCGACCCCCGGACCGGACCGACCGTACCCGACCCCCAGACGGGGCCGACCGGACCGGAACGATCTGACTCAATCCCCGGACCAGACCGACCAGATCCGATTGACTGGGGGTCGGGTCCGGGAGGGGGTTAGGTCGATGCGGTCTGGCAGTCGGGTCGGACCCGGGGATCGGTTTTTCATAAAACAAGTAGATTTGAACATGTTTTCTAGTTTTCTAATATGAAAAATGAAAATTCCTTCTTTTAATTTTGAATGCGTTTTCAAAAAAATTCATGTGTTTTCTAGAGATGGAAACTCCTTCCATTTTCTAAAAAAATTAGAAATAGAAAACTATGAAACATTTTCTACAACTAAACACGCCCTTAGATTCTACGAAAACACACGAATTGCAACCACAGATACACATGTACAAATTATGAGGTTATGGTCAAAGAAATAAACAAACCCAACAACAAAAACACTTCAATCATCGAAAGAACTGCAGGTTATGTGGTTATTGTCCATTAAATTATAGAATTAGAGAAAACCCTTTTTTGATTCAATTACCAAAATAGGTACAAGAAATAAAATATATAGAACAAAGCATACGAGAATTATGGTGGGATATCTAGTTTCCTATTATAGGAGCAATAACCATAAAAAATAGAGTAAATTACGGATTTCGTCTCTGAGGTTCACACAAATTTCGGATTTCGTCCCTAAGTTTATTACGGATTTCGTCCTCAGGTTTTGTAAAAACGTATCGGATTTCGTCCTTTTGACTAACTTCTGTTAAAATTTTCTGTTAGACGGATGTAAAAAGACAATTATACCCTTGTCTTTAATTAATATATATAAATATCTAAACTAAAGATAAAATAATAAACCTAATCAACCAACCCCCCCCCCCCCTTCCCCACCCACAGACGCACACACCAACGGAACTTCGGCACCCCCAGCCCCCTGTAAATCCAGCAACCACCGACGGTGGCGTAAAGCTCCGCCTCCACTGACGGGCATGGTGGACGATCAACCCGCGAGCTCTCCCCATGCTTATCCGGCACCCCAACCCCTGTAAATCCGGTAACCACCAGCCCCCTTCAAATCCGACACCCCCTTCGACCACCGACAACGACAATTCGACCACCGAAAGCAGCAATTGAACTCGTCGGCAGCGACTGCTTCAACCACCGGCCACCCCCCTTCGACCATCGGCATCGGCGATGTTCACAAACCTGCAATTTCCGGCCAAATCTAAGCCGCCACCATTCGGCCACCAGTCACCACCGAACGATACCTCCGGCCAGCACATCACCACCATCATTGAGCAAAGCTTTTTTTCTCTTAGATTCCGGTTTTACCCTGTTGGACAATTGTGGAGAACCACTGTTGAAACATAACGATTTCGATGACATGTTAATCGCTTGATTTTCTCACGAAGCGTTGGATTTTGAGATGGTCGCTGGAGGGGATTGCAGGTCGTCGGGTGGTGTGGGGTTGCCGGAGAACGACGACACAGAGGTTGGGTTGCCAGGTTTCCATAGGGGAGGTGGACGGGGAGGTCGCCGCCGCTGTCGCACAGCTGATAAGTTAACCGGCGATCAACGAACCATTGGCGTTATCGTGGCGGTGTAATTAGATGAAGCTGGTGGCGGCCGGAATTATCGAGATGTATAACGTGGAAAAGATGAAATGGGGAAATGGACATGTTGGAGGACATGTTGAAATGACCTTTCTTTTTTTTTTCTCTTTTTTTAATTAAGTTTGTTTTTTCTTTTAATTTTTTATTTGTTTTTACACAAAAGGGTATTAAGGTCTTTTTACATCCGTTTAACAGAAAATTTTAACAGAAGTTAGTCAAAAGGACGAAATCCGATACGTTTTTGTAAAACTTGAAGACGAAATCCGTAATAAATGAAACTTAGGGACGAAATCCGAAATTTGTGCAAACCTCAGGGACGAAATCCGTAATTTACTCTAAAAAATAATTAGTCCATTAGAAATCAACAAACCTAACAACATAAACACTTCAATTTCTGAAAGATTCAACCATACCTGAATCAGCTAAAAGGCGGTAGCGTTTGCAAAAGAAACGGTGGAGAGAAGTAAATTTGAATTTGAGACATGAAGGAGGAAGAAGAAGGAGATTGATAATTAACTTCGGAGACGCAAATTCGAAAGTTTCATCCTATATTTCAGAAGTAAACTCGAAAAAAGGAAGTGACTGAAATTCATCCATAGAATTGGTACGATTGAGCTTCAAAATTGCAAAAGATTGAAGTTAGAAAGTGAAACGCCTATAAGAAGCGCGAATTTGAGAATTGTGTGTGCCAAAAAGAAGACACTTGGCATAATGGTAGGAAACTCGGATCTTGCTTTATTATAATATTAAAAAGAAAAAGTAAAATAATTACTTTCTCTGTCTAAAACCATCTACGAAATCTCCTTTTCAGTTTCGAGCCCAACATTGGTTTTCTTCTCCGATCACCAACCCACCTCCGAGGCTCCGATGACTGCAGATTGATGAGTGTTTGAATAGTTATAACTTTAGAGATTAATTTATATAGTTTTAATAGTTATAACATTTGAATTCTCATTACATTTCTTGTGTTTTATGATTGCCCCTCCATGGGGAATAATAATAATATATAATCATAGGAGTTTGGAATTTTAGAGACGTTTAGAAGAAAATCCGAGCATGGATGTGAGTTATTTAGGGGGGGGGGGGGGGGGGGGGGGTAGGGTATTTTCGACTCTCAACTATTTCCAGCCGTTTTCCAGAGCAAGAACACGAATTTTTATTGTTTTCATTCATTCCAATCATGTTTGTAATCGCTAAGATGTCCGACTAACAATTTTGTGATACTAACGGTTAGTGGATTCTTAGTTTGATTTTATTTATTTATGGTTTTGGCTTGGAATTATGAACATTTGACGCTTGTCAATTCTTGTTGTACGGTCAATTCAATTTTACAATTCGATTTATTTTTCATTTACACATGTTGCAATCCTTCCTTGAACTAGTGATATAGAATTAGGGATTATCTTGTTATGTGTGTGATTGGACCGTATGGTTGAGTTGGGTTGAACTATTGTACCAGAGCCATGTCTATGTGACTGTCAAATTAAATAACCGAATCAGGTTAAGAAATCATCTAATCGGGATCCTGAGTTGTCACATCTTTAATTTACTGTTTTTGAATCAAGCAATCTCAATCGCTTTTCCAATTTAACAAATAATCAATTCAAACAACAATCATGCAATTTAGTTTTCTTATTTAATCTAGGTTAGGTAATTTAGGTTAAAAGTAGTTAAAACTAAAGTCACTAGTAAACCGTGTTTTTCTGGATTAATAATCCGACTACCCTAGCTATAGGTTAATTTAGGTTTTTGTAACAGTACTCAAAAACCGTTATCACAAATCCGTGACCACCATACTCAGACAAAACACAAAATATCTTGATCGTAAATTGAATTGGGAAAGTTGATTTCATTTCCACCGATTGAACCAATATATACAAACAAAGAAAGTCAAACTTTGACTAACTAATCTAACAACTTCTCTAACTAACTATCTAACTAATAATGTAATTAAATAAACCAACACCCCCCCCCCCCCCTCAAGTTAGTGGTTGTAAGACACCTAACTTGGATAATAAAACATGATGTTGCTGGGAGGACAAGGCTTTCGTTAGAAGGTCAGCAAGTTGAGCAGCAGAAGGCGTATGAACAAGAGAAATAAGACCATCCTGCAACTTTTCCCGCACAAAATGACAATCGATTTCAATGTGCTTTGTACGCTCGTGAAACACTGGATTCTTGGCTATGTGAATAGCAGCTTGGCTATCACATTTAACTGGTATAAGAACGAGATCAGGAACTCCAAACTCAGATAATAAACGACTTAGCCAAGCAAGATCAGCAGTAACACGTCGAAGAGATCGATACTCAGCTTCAGCAGAACTCAAGGAGACAGTCGGTTGCTTCTTTGATTTCCAAGAAATGGGGCTACCACCAAGGGTAATATAAAACCCACTCACAGATCTCCTAGTATTGGGACAAGAACCCCAATCAGAGTCACAATGAGCCTCTAATTTGAAGTCTGGTTTGTTATTAAAAAACAAACCTTGAGTGACAGAATTTTTAACATAAGCCAAAGTATGCATAGCAGCAGTAAGATGAGGATCACGAGGATCTTGCATAAACTGACTCAGAAATTGAACAGCAAAAGCTAAATCCGGCCGAGTATGAGTGAGATAATTCAGTTTTCCTACCAACCTGCGATATAACAAGGGATCTGAACAAGGAGTTCCCTCATGTGAAAGAAGCTGCAGGTTAGGAGGCAAAGGAGATGTGACAGAATGAGAAGAATCAACTGGGAATTCTGTCAAAAGATCTAAAGCAAATTTCCTTTGACTCATAAGAACACCATTTGGCAGTTGAAGAACTTCAAGACCCAGAAAGTAATTCAGAGAGCCCAAGTCTTTAATTTTGAATGTGGCATCAAGAAACTGTTTCAAACCATCAATCTCAGCATTGTTGTTACCTGTGACAAGGATGTCATCCACATAAACGGCCACATAGACAAAAGAAGAACCCATGGTTTTGAAGAACAAGGAATGATCATTAGAAGATCGGAGATATCCCTTTGTTTTCAGAGAATCAGAAAGCTTTCCATACCATTGACGGGAAGCTTGTTTCAAACCATAAAGTGACTTTTTCAACTTTAAACAATGATTTGGAAGAATAGTCAATCCTTGAGGAGCATTCATGTAGATATCCTCATCCAAATCACCGTGTAAAAACGCATTATTGACATCTAACTGGGAAAGAGGCCAATGCATTTTAGTAGCAACAGCAATCAAAGAACGAATTGTAGTCATCTTGACCACAGGTGAGAAAGTTTCTGTATAGTCCAGACCAGCCTGTTGTGTATCCCCTCGAACAACAAGGCGGGCTTTGCAACGTTCTAAAGACCCATCAGCATGATATTTGGTTTTAAAAACCCATTTACATTTAATAGGTTTCTTTGTAAGAGGAATAGGAACAATATCCCAAGTGTGATTAGCTTGTAAAGCTTCAAATTCTTTCAACATAGCTTCCTGCCAAGCAGGATGTTTGGCAGCCTCAGCATAAGACTTGGGTTCAGGAATGAGTTGAACAGCAGCAACAAAAGATTGAGAAGAAGAATTCAAAGAATCAAAAGAAACAGTAGCAGGAGAATGACAAAGATTGGTTATTGTGTGAGCACAAAAGCCAGAAATTAAAGTTGAAGAACAAGAATTGCATACATAATCATTCAAGTATGCAGGGGGAGCAACAGTTCTACTGGAACGTCTTAGAGAATCTGAAGATGGGACAGAAGGAGGAGCAACAGAAGGGTTGGAAGGAATATGTGAAGGAATTGGATCATCAAAAGAAAATGAAGAAGAAGGAGCAGGGAATAAGGAGGAATCAGAAAAGGAAAGAGAAGGAAAAATGGTTTCATGAAAAACCACATTTCTGGAAACAAAAATGGTATTAGAGGAAAGGTTATATAATTTGTAACCTTTCTTACCAAGAGGATAACCCAGAAAAAGACATGGAATGGCTCTAGGTTCAAACTTAAGCCTGCCTTGTGTGGAAGAAGAAGCATAGCACAAACAGCCAAAACTTCTCAAATGAGAGTAAGAAGGAGGTTTGTTGAACAAAACTTCATAAGGTGTCTTCCCAAGTAACAACTTAGTGGGAAATAAGTTGATCAAGTGAGTAGCAGTTAGCAAACAATCACCCCAGAATTTTGTAGGAAGATTGGATTGAAATAATAATGCTCTTGCAGTCTCTAACAAATGTTTATGCTTTCGTTCAACAATGCCATTCTGTTGTGGAACCCCTACACAACTAGTTTGGTGCAGAATGCCTTTGGATGAGAAATATGCACTTTGAGCATTACCAGAACCAAGCTCAAAGGCATTATCAGATCTAATGCACTTGACCTTAGTATTAAATTGAGTCTCAACCATAGAGATAAAAGCTTGTAAAGCAGGAAAGGCATTACTCTTGGTGGTTAATAAATGGGTCCAAGTAGTCCTACTAAAATCATCCACAATGGTAAGAAAGTAATTAAAACCATTATAAGTAGGAACAG